>OX621210.1:3037500-3412500 GCA_951640565.1 Petrophora chlorosata
CCGACTTTCTATGCACACTGAAACCAGAATATGCAGCTTTTTCACAAAATGTCTTATAAGATGTATTTTTTGGTTAGAATATTTAGAAAAATAATGTAGATTAACCATCATTATAGCGCGTCTTTAAGTGCAAATGTATAAACTCCTTAACATGTAACCTCTATGTTTTCTAGTAGTCATACTAATGTTTAATTTTGCAACATTTTAACGGCCAGTTGTTAAACTGTTTAAGAACCTTCTTATAGTGAAGGCAAATTAAGTATTTACAATGTTTTTAACTTTTGTCGTTATAAGGAAATTATTGTTTGACTGCAAGACTTGAAAAATCAAAACAAATCTTACTTCATGGTACTAGTTAACCACCAAATTAAAAATATTTAAACAGGAACTACCATGAATATAAGATTTAAGAGAGATTAGAACCCATTTCTAGTCATAAACATAGTCACCATCCACGTTTATCTCTGTATACGTTTAGTAGGTAATTGTAAATGACTGTGTTATTTTTAATTGTTCATTTGCTTGCGTTTGACCACTATGTTTGACACCATATTGGATAGGTTTCCAATATAGAAGCGCCTTCATTTAATAAGGAAGATCTTCCGACCAAGTCAGGTGTTATTGGCCCGGGACAGTTGTTCAACAGAACCTACTTGGAACTTATATAGGACTTATCTGTCGTGCGAACCTCGTTTGCGCGATGCAGTATTTGTATAGAAATTTGCGACTTTGTATGGGCGTTTATGCTACGTCGTTGTTATATGTGGCAGCTGAGCCACAACTACTACTATCTCACTTGATGATAAGCGTTTTTACCATTATTTATAGATCTCCTAAAAGTTTAAATGGATAATTAAATTTACATTCGCACTAGTTCGAAGTCGTTAGTTTTCATTGAAAAGTAAATCAAAGTATTATATTGCACTTCCTGCTACTAGATTGATATCATCTCTTATTCAACTCAAGGCCCAGCAATCCAAAATGATCCGTTTTAAATGCTGAGATACTTTATCTTCAGTTTAAGACTTTAACATTTATTACTCTAGTTATTTACGACCTGATCCCTTTCTGAGCCTTAAAATTAACATTAAATTCTGTTAGCGCGTTCGCAGACGGGCGTTTCGAACGCAGTAGTTTTTGTTGTTGTCACGGAAATGCCAGATTTCACCAGCGACTTCTAAAGTTTTTTTGCAATAGCAAAATGTGCGAGTTGCGAGATGTTCAAACACATGGGCTAGTTTAACACATTTATATAGCAAAATATGCAATTTGCAATATAAAATGAGTTTTGTCACAGAATAATTATGTTTTTTTAATAGATATAGGCTTGCGTTTGTCCACTATCTCACCTGATGGTAAGCGGTGGTGTGGTCTAAGATACGCTTGCACGCTTGTCACGCTTGCCTAGAAGTTACATGGTTTACTCTTGATTTGAAGACTTCCAGGTTGCAGGAAACAGACTCACAGACAGATAAACGTAGAAATAAAACGTTTACAGGAGGTATTGTCTACGATGTATGGATGTCTGCCTATACGCCTGTTTTCGAATCATGAATATGTGAGACCCGGACCACATTTGTCTCTTTGTTTTTAAATAGTTGCAGATATTCAGACAGCACCAATTTGCCTCGCACCAAAGAGTAAAAATTAATTTCAATATATCAATTTCAAATTTTTGGTGAACTCATAAATGGTGACCGAATAGCATAATAAAAATACACAAGCTTCTTCTGTAACAGCACAAGGGCCGGCAGTAAGAAATGTTTTCAAATAACAGATTTTGTGTTAAGGTCTTAGTATAAAGTGTTCTAAATCTAAAATTGTAACCAGAATTTGTACAATTGGTTTCGAAGTCAGGATGACGCAAGGCGCAGCGCGCTGGCGGCGATCCCTTGATATAAATTTTGGTGCTGCGCCATCCTTATCGTATGATGCCGGGGCGAGTCGACATATATGACAAGCACCAGAACAAAAACTATTTTAATATTTTGTTTTGGAGCTGTTTTTATAGTGACTTTAATTATAGGGTGGCCTCCTTTGACCTGCAAAAAACGCTCGTCTATAACAAACTTAAGCCGTTATATTAATATTGTTTTTACGCCTTCCGCTGGGTTAGGGCGTGGCTGTTTATACAGGATGTTTGTACAGGGCTGTTGATAAAAACGTCACGTTGATACGTATTGCGTAGTTTGTAAAAAGCTGCGTTTGGAATACATATTGGAAGCTTTTCCTCAAAGCTCTACCCACCGTGTTTTGCTGCATCTTTGCTTTTTGCCCTTTAAACGATTAAAGACTTTATAGTTGACCTTTATAATTGACTAGTTTTTGCCAGCGGTTTTATACCTGTTTTACCAGGCTTTATTCCGAGGTATAGTCATTATTTTTCATCTGCATGTCTGCATCTCTGCATCAGGCAGAAGCTCTTACAAAAGCACGATAAAACGTCACTGTTTTACTCTTATCGTTTTAATCTTGTATTTTGCCGGTTCTTAAGTTAGCCACAGATAATATAGAAGCTATAGATTAAAAATTCTATGACCACAGACTAATAATGAAATCTACGACCATAGATAATCAAAGTCTACAGCAATTTACGTTTGGCATTCGATCAAGGACGCCATACCGAAACGGACACGTGTCGGGTTTACTGAGCGCAGACAACAAAAGATGTTGGTGCAAAATAAGTTATTCAATAATTATTTTAATCAAGTCTCATAATCTTAACGAGGTTCAGACGTAGAAATTTAAACATTAAGCTAACGGCTCCACAGGTTGAGAACCGCAGTCACCACTGGCTCGTAGGTGAGTTTCTTTAATTAAAACTAGATATTTGAGCTCTTTGAGCTACGCTTTAGGTCAAGCCCCATTCATCATCATCATCATCATCAGCCCATTACGTCCCCACTGCTGGAATTCGGGCCTTCCCTCGTAGACAAAATATGGGCTATAAGCCACCACCGTGGCCCAGTGCGGGTTTGTAGATGTCAAATGTTCTCGAATGTTTGTGATAAATTCTTTGGACATGCCGGTTTCCTCACGATGTTTTCCTTCACCGTTTTTAGAGCGAGTGTTAAATCCGCACCATAACTGCACTGTGCCCGTCACCCCCAGACAATAGCTCTTAAATCTCATATGCCCAGAAATTTCGCTGGCTACAATGCCCTTCAAAGCGGAACACAGTATCTAATATTTACGCACTAATTGCTTGGCGCAATAATAGTTGGCAAAGTGGTGGTACAAACCCAGACCGCCTCTCGCATACGAGAGACCTACATCCTAGTGATATCCTTGATATGATTTTCAAAAGATAGTTGTAATATCCTTTGAAAATCATATCGTATTGTAGATTAGAGAAAAGTCTGTGGAAGGCAGATCGTTTCATTTTATTTATGAGGTAGCCTTCGCATATAATATTTTTATGAGTTATAAGAACTGCAATAAAATATTAATAATAAAATCCAGCTATAAAAGTCATTATAACTTTAATGTCTAGCGGAGCTTACTATAATCAGTTAGAGTCGGTTGCAAGCGATGCCGTTAAGCGACCTTGTCGTGTTTCGGGATAACGGGGAACCATCAAGGAGACTAAGCAGTCGCTCAACTGCTGTCTTCCTATGCTTCTTCTGCGGCCACACTGTTATCGTAGGTTACTGTAATCAGATAGAGAGTCGGTTGCAAACGGTGCCGTTAAGCGACCTTGTCATGTTTCGACATAACTGAAGCCCCTATTGCTAAAATATCCTTGAATGTTCCACCTCGACACTCCTACACACCTAAAAACGTATTGCATGTTCCCTCCGCTCGCACCACCTACCAGAAGAACTCTATGTCTATGTCTCTCTATGTCTTACGTTCTTCCGTAGCATAAGCTTGCGAAGTCTGAGCTTTGCAATATCGATCTATTCACAAGCAGTCTAGCTGCGGTGAATACAGCCCTAACGTCATCACTATCTGACCATTGCAATTTGTAAATGACATTGCATGGTGCCATCTCGCATTTCTTTATTCTTTGTTAATTTAGTTGTAAAATCCCTATTTTTCTAATTAACTGCTATTAGTGGATACTTTTAATTGGCTTTTTTATATTGAATTGACAAATTATTTTTTAACAACATTTGTTAGCCAAACAAAATAAAATAAAATAACAAAAAACCATCACGGAGACGGGTCTAAGCAGTTTCTTAACTCAACTGCTGTCCTTAAATATATGCGCCCCAACTTTGGCCTCATCATCGCTGAACATCAACCGAGGTGATCAAACATAGGTCTGTACCTTAGCGATAAAAACGTATATAGTATAATGCAATACCAATTCACTATCACACTAATACTAAAATGCGAAAGTTTTATGTAAGTGGTTTTTTTTGTTTGTGTGTGTGTGTGTGTGTGTTTCCTCTTCACGCCGCGACGGCTAAACAGATTCGGATGAATATGGAATCGATATAATTTATTATACTCTAAATTAACACATATACTACTTTCATTCCGGAAACCACGGGACACAGCTTGTCACCAATATAACTTTATTCAGCATTTTTAAACCAGTCTCTCAATCTCTCAACACTGTCTGTAAGTAACATATACCTAAACAGTATAAATCAGCTGTTTCATTCGACAATCTTGTATTTCTGCCAGAGGGAAATCAATCCACAAAGCTGGCAACACTGTCGTTGCCAATTTCACACAACTTTAAATAACACTTCACAGATTTGTAACAAACTGTTGCTTTATTTTTATTGTATGTTAACTGAAATTTCTTGGCTTAGCTCGCTTTTGCAACAAGTCACATCGATGTGATTGCTTCTTTCGTTTTTTTAAACGACTTCATAAGGGAAGAGGTTCTCAATTCCACTGTATGTTTTTTTTGTATGTTTGTTAAGCGATTACTCCGTCATTTATAAACTGATTTGGAAAATTATTTTTACGTTGGGTTCAGTATAGTTTTAAGGTAGTTCCATATAAATTTATTTTGAATATAAATTCGACATTTGACATTAGACTTTGAAGACACATCAAAATTGAAGTAGGTGTTTTTTGGTAAAAACGTTTTATTATATTATGTAGTCATCGTAACCGGAGCCTACCGCTCCGGCCGCGATTGTAATACCACCCACAAAACAAATCCATGCCGTTAAGCGACCTAGCCGTGTTGTCATGTCCGGTGAACAATCGGGGAGACGGGTGTGAGCAGTCACTTAACTGCCGTTAAGGCTGCCCGTTAGTCAAACAAACGGTCACGGATTTTTTGTCAGCGGAAATGAAACATATGAAGTTTCAAATTGCAATGCACACGTCCTACAAAAAGTTGGTCACAAAATAGGTGACAAATGACGGTGAAATAAATTGGACCGACTATCGGACCTTCATAAAGTCTAACATCGGTGGAGGCATTAACTCTTTGTAAAATATATTATTAATTTATCGAAGCGTGTGTTTTAACAACAATTTATTTATAGATGTCCTGCTATTTACCTCTAGGTACTGATTAGGTTTGTAAAGACATCAGTTATTTCTAACTAAGCCTTCATAATGAATTCACAAAAACAGATGTAATTATTATTATTAATTTATTAAACAAAGAAACAATATTTATTTTACAAATTATTTCTTAACAATTTGTAGAACAAACCTAAATATTGTTTTAATTAAAGAAACTCCCTGCGGTTCTAAACTGCGGTCGAGACGCCGCGTATCGTTAGTATAACCTTTTAATTCTACCGTTGCTTTGTTAGAACTACAAGATAACTGAATGTTGTGAAAAGAAAATGTTGGTTAATTTACATTTACTAAGATTTTTGTGAAAAATTGTAATGTTGAGCGGAGGTGTGAAAAATGCAAAAGTTGAGGCACAGTAAACCAAAATATTTTTTTTTAACTGAGTGATGAGACGAGCAAGTCATTCGCCTGATGGTAATCGCCACTCATGCCCATAACAATTGTAGTGCCTCCCAGAACTTTTAATACCATAAAAAAGCACTGCGTAGCACTGCATTGCGCTTATCAAAGCGAGACATCAGATATTAAGTCTGATATACCCAGTACATTGGTCTGCCCTTCAAACTGGAACACAGTAATGCTTGCACTACTGCTTGGCAACAGAATAAGTGGTGGTACCTACCCAGACAGCCTCCCGCATACGAGAGACCTATCACGAGTTCCGAATTGTTTGCTGTATTTTCTAATTTATTTTACAATTTTACATGAACTTACGCCATCCCCATTCTATCACCGAACGACCAGACGTACGGCAAGTTGTCATCAATTTATGGTTGAATCCCTCCTGCTTGCACTAAGCGTTTTGCTTCGACTTTCATAATGCAAACGGCCAAGGAGTGGAACTCTCCTCTACCGGCATCTGTGTTTCCGGATAGCTATAATCTGGGTGTTTTTAAGACAAGAGTGAACATGTTTCTTCTAGGCGAGCGTGCTACATCTTCGACCGCATCGTCACTTAACAACAGGTGAGATAGCGGTCAAACGCAAGCCTATAAATAAAAAAAATATTCTTTTTCATTTTCTTTATTTACAATAAATAAAATAAATCTCTAATCATGTTAGCCCGTAACGGTCTAAAACGTATTATCAAACAAATCCTCGAACTGAACGGCCAAATCAGCATAATGGACTACATAACCTAATTCGAAATGTAAATACAATTTTACAATAAATCAGAAAGATAAAACACGACTAACGGAATAACTGCTTTCATCGCTAAAGCTGAAACGAAAATTCAGCGAAAAAACTTGGTGAAAATTCGGAAACTTTTCAATTTTTCAATCTCTCTAATGTAAGCTAAATTGGAAAAGTCCGGGCTAGATTTAAAAATCGAAAGAGAATAATGAATGAGTGCAAATTGTAAAAACTATGTTCAGTTGGAAAGTTTAAAAAAACTATGTTAGAACTTGAAGTTTAATGTTTTACAAGTGGGACACTGGAGTCGTCGAAGTTTTAGCTCGACGATTTTATATGAAGGAGGGTGTGTGGCTTAAAATGTGAGATGAGAGCGGGAATGAATTTGAATTAATCGCATGCTCGAATCATTGGTCAATCTTAAATTTTCACATCTTTAAGTCGCTTCTTCATCTTTTTTTCTCAAACAATGAAGCGTAACAGGAAAAGAGGGCTGTAGAAATATGTATTAGTTTAAATATATATACCTAACTGTCTGGAAGAGATCGCTTTGAGTGATAAGACCGCCCATTGTAACACTTTAGTTTTTAAGTTTGTTATTTTTCTTTTTGTTTTTATCTTTTCTGGTGGTGAAACAATAAAGAGTTATCTAATCTAATCTAACTAAAACATAAAAGTTTTTAAACTTCAAGCGCTACAAGCTTGTACTTAGACCACACAACAAAGAAAAGTGTAACAAAAAGCCGCGCGCACGTGACCGATTTAGCAAACTGCTGTATTATCTGAGTCAGACTTCCTGGTTTAAGATTTGGTTAAACTAAAAGTTCTCTAACTCTAGACTCTACAGTAATTAGTGATTCGCAAGATAAAACTCGTACAAGTTTGATGGAATTCGTTCTTAAGGGGTTATAATTTTGAAAGTAATATTTAGCATATTGCGATCAGAATGTACATGAAAACGGCCAGATGAAAAAGACCTAAACATTTCTAGCATTCTCATTGGTCAAGACAATGGATATTGCTAGCCGTTGACCGATCACCGCCTCAATATAAAATATGAGACCGCAACTACACCTACGCCAGTATGTATATACCTGTAGACCTAATACAAATAAAACAATTATAACTTTTTATCCTGATGGCCCGAGTCCCAGCAGTGGGAACATAATGGGCTGATGATGATGATGATACAATAAAGAGTTTTGTATTTGTGACAAAGCAAAAAGCACTGCCTCCGCAGTGTCACATCGCACGCGTTAAGTTTCGCAAAACAGGCCTCAGAGCACAAAAATTGGACTATCAACGCTACTCGCTTATGCTTGTACCATACAACAAGGAAAAGTGCAACAAAGAGCTGCGCACGTGAGCGGTTTAGCAAACTGTTTTGTCCAACTCGCTATGAAGGGGTTAATTTTTATTACTTTTTTGATCGATGGAGCTTGTACATTTTTATGACATTTTAAAAGAACTTAGTACGTTTTTATGACTTTTTGGCTGAAGTTCGTACATTGTCGTTTGGCAAATGATAAAATGTAATAAAACGGCTAGGACTCACGTAGATTTTTTTTATGTAACTGATTGACGATACGAGCTGGTCGTTGCCTGATGGTAAGCAATACGCCAGCTCATAACAATAACAGCACAACCCAGAACTTTGTTTTGCAAAATCCTGCGCGGCACTGCACTGCGCTCGTCACCCTGAGACAATTAGCTGTTGAGTATCATAATGCGCAGTAATTTCGCTGGCTACAATGCCCTTCAAACCGGAACACAGTTATGATTGTGCACTACTGCTTGGCGGTTGAATAACTGGCAAAGAGGTGGAGTTTGTCGAATTAGTCGACCTAATCAGTGGTCGCCGCGATTTCGCAGCGTAAGCTCGCCCTAAAGAAGAGCATCGGATATGCTCGAAACCTAGGTTTCTTTTTAATTATTTATCGGCTTGCGTTTGACCGCTATCTCACCTATTGTTAAGTGACGATGCGGTCGAAGACGAAGAAGGAAGAAGTCGAAGAAGGTCGACTAATTCGACAAACTACGTGAGTCCAGCCGTTTTATTAAATACTAGCTGCGCCCTGCGGTTTCACCCGCAGTTTCCCGGAATACAAAGTAGCCTATGTGTTAGTCCAGGGTATAAGCTATCTCCATACCAAATTTCATCAAAATCCATTTAGTAGTTTTTGCGTGAAAGAGTAACAAAGGTACATCCATACATCCATTCTTACAAACTTTTGCGTTTATAATATTAAATGGATTTATAATGAATCAAAATAATGAAAACTTTCATAATAAAATTTTGAAATGATGTTACAATTATAATTGGTTTTTTGTTTCTCTAGCTCGTTGGTGCGGGTGACTGTCCTGCTAGCCCCAACGAAAGGTATATGGAGAAAGGGGTGTTATAATGTAAACTGGAATTTGGAATAGTTATTTATATTGCCCGAATATAATAGTACAGTTTGGTGTCTCTGAGATAACTGCCGGCGGAAAAGGGCGCACGTCAGTCGCTCTATATAAAATTTACTTACAAAGTAAATACAATATACCTACTTAAGTAATATAACACTCAAGCAGTAGTGCGCGAGCATAACTGTGTTCCGGTTGGAAGGCCATTGTAGCCAGTGAAATTACTGGGCATTAGACGCTTGACCATAACAATTGCAGTGCCGCCCAAAACTTTATGGATAGTTATGTTTTTAAGTTAAAATGAAGTTTAGTTCTATGAAGTTTTTTTTTTACGCTTAATAGATCTATGTTTGGCCACTATCTCGCCTGATGTGAAGCAATGATGTGGCATAAGATGGAGCACATAGATCTAGAGAGAGACGGCAGTTGAGCGTTTGCACAGACCCGTCTCCCCGATTGTTCACCGAACATCATCCCGAAACACGACTTGACACAACACGACTTAATTTTATACCCATATGACTTTCTTAAATGACGCCCTTATTAACAACTAACTACGCCTAGCGGTTTTCACGCAGGGATTAAGCTATCTCCATTCCGAATTTTGCTCAAAACCGTTGAGTCGTTACAGCGTGAAGAAGTAACACACTTATACAAAAAAAACTCTATTACACTAAATACTATCACAGAATACCTAATAGTTCATATTAGTTAGATTTCGATCATATATTGACACTAATATACCTACTACTATATAAAGATTGGATACAAAATTTCGTCATACCTATAGAATTCTGAAAATGTTTTCGAGGACTATTCTACTTACACATAAAATATAGCTTTAATTTAGTTTCGCAATCTCTGTAGCTTGACCTTATCAACGAAATTACTTTTATTAACAGATTTTTTCGTTACGGATATTGAAAACTTAATAGATAGGTAGGGCTCGATACGACGTCAGATTAAATATAAATTGACAGCAACGACGGTTTAAGCAAAAGAAATAATATACTTGGGTACAATTATATTTTTTAATTATTTTTTTATAAGTATTATATTCGTTTAAAGTAATGGAGTAAACGAGTTCTAGAGTGGAGACCACGTTTAGGCAAACGCAGTGTAGGACGCCCTCCGGCCAGATGGAGCGACGACCTGCGTAAAGTGGCTCGCAGTAAATGCGAAGAGCCGAGGATCGGGCTCAGTGGCGTGCATTGGGAGAGGCCTATGTCCTGCAGTGGACTCGTATAGGCTGATGATGATGATGATGATTATATTGATGATGATTGTATAATATTGTAAATGGTGGAAGGTTTCTCGTATGCGAGAGGCCGCCTAGGCTGGTACCACTGCTTTGCCAGTTATTCTGCCGCCAAGCGGCATGCATTGCTGTGTTCCGGTTTTAAGGGCATTGTAGCCAGCGAAATTACTGGGCACCTTGAACCTTCACTAAATTTCCCTAAATTTGAATTACGGATCACTGTGCGGCGTCAGAAGAAGTAAGAGCTAGGTAAAGCAAGGCTAGGAAGTAAGAGTTAGGAGATAGAAAGAGAGGCACTCTGCAGGTTAATATACGAGGTAGGTACGCAGCGCTGTGCGAGCTGAATTGGACTTTATTGCGACTTAGCAATAGTAGCTATTTATATAAATGTCTCATAAAGCCTTGTACGTATATATATTTCTTATTATATAAATGTCTTTCCAGAGTCATGTTTGTGTACCTGTACCTACTATTAAGTCTTCTGTGGTTATAGCAAAGAATACTAACTATTAATAGAGCGAGTGTGGCTCAGTGGGAGCTCGTGTGACTTTCGATCCGAAGCACCCGAGTTCGAATCCCGCTGACCCCGCACCACTGACTTTCTTAAGTTATGTGCGGAATTAACACTCGCTCTAAAAACGGTGAAGGAAAACATCGTGAGGAAACCGGCATGTTCAAGAATTAATCACAAAAATTCAAGGACATGTGACATCCACCAACCCGCACTGGGCCAGCGTGGTGGATAGGAACGTGATGGGCTGATGATGATTATGATGATGATGACTAACTATTACTTACGTAAAGAAACTTCAACTTGAAATAACTTTGTCATTGTTAAGTAACTGCAAATTCTGACTGCACTTTTACAACCTTTATTGTCCATATTTTTGTCCTGGTGAAAATAGTGGTAAAAATAGTGGTGTTTAGTGACGTTGATAATTAAAATAAAACGGTTTGTTATTGTTAAAAACCAAACAAAATTATTGAATTACCAAACAATAAATTGGTTAAAAATGTACACAATGTAAAGTAGTTAGAAAGAAAAACACTTATGTTGCTTACAGTTAGCATACACACACAAACCGTGTCCGTACAGGCCGGTGCACCGGTAGTAGTAGGTAATTAACTAAGTTCAATTGTATGGAGTGTCAGGGGTTTGCTTATAGTTATTTTTAACACTGGCAGAACAAAATAACAGTGTCACTTCAGGGTGACACCCGTTCCTGACGGGTTAAGCAAAATATATTCCATTAGTGGTGTCTATATTTACCACACGAATATATCTCGACTCGTCCCATTGCGTCTAATTCCGTATTCAACCAAAATAAAAAACTCGACCCAGATTGGAAATGTCACCTCGCGAGATAAATTAATTTGACTATGACAGACGGACTGACAACGAGCACAAATAAATCTCGGACGTCAGACAGTTTTATATATAGTTGTTAATTATTATCTCCAGTTACTTCACCTCTAGCTGTTTGAAGTATTTTGTTCCACACTATTATTTGTTCGTAGTTCGAGTTATTTTTTGAGCCATTTTAAAAGAGTTGAAAATAGAGACATCTTCGCAGAGTTTCTTGGTGCTATCTTCTCTAGTGAATGTATTTTCGAAGCACTGGTAGAATCAGTTTTCGTATTACTTTTCTGGGCCCGGACTTCAATTTGAGTATGGGAAAGAAATGGATAGACATGCTTACCTTTCTTTCAAACTCATGTTAACTTAAGTTAAAAATAATGTATATTTCTGATTTAATTTGTATTGACGTATAAAAGTGCATTTATGTGTCTATTTAATTTAATAAATAAAGTTTTATAATTTTTGACATTGACTTTGACTTTGAGGACGATGCAACTCGACGCTCCTCGCAAGTTCAAATGCGACTCGGTTCTGCATCAGCTTACTTCAAGTCGTATATATTTTATTTCACCGCGAATTTTGTATGATCGCTCTAAAACGATAAAAAAAAACATCGTTTCGGTTGTGATACCACCGATAAACCAATGACAAAAAAAATATATTAAAACAGTCCGTAAGAAAAAATTTCTATAAACACAGCATAAATGGAGCACCTTTATTCGTACATACACACGTTGACAAATTCGCATCACCGATCACACTATTACAAGTTGGAAGACTCATCTGACCACCCTATTGTTGCCGAGAGATGTGTGCGTGCGTGCGAAGCGCATTAGGTATCATGTTATTGATTTCACCAAGGTACCTATCACTTTGAAAGACTTACCGTATTTAATAGTTGAAATAAAATATTTGAGAACCGTATTTCTAGACAAACCTACCTTTCAGACATTACTAACCATACACGTTAATTGAAATGTTTGTTTCGATAAATGAACAAACAAGCCGTCAAGCGATCTTGTCGTATTCGGGATGAAGTTCGGTGAACCATCAAGGAGTCGTAAGCAGCTAAGCAGTCGCGTAAGAAAATTTAACAAGCACATCCTTTAAACAAACGAAGTTATCATTTAATAAAACATTTCCATGTTTCGCTCAAGAAATTACAGCGGAAAATTTAAATTAAATTTCAAAATGACACCGTAATCAGCTGAGCACAAACGTCGTAATAAATCCATTACACTCAACAGATTTGAAATTTTGAGAGATTTTGTCTGAATATACTTTAATAATATACTTTATTGTAGGTAAATGCGTGGATATGGTATTTTATTGAATTGACGCATATGCTAGCCGAATACTATGTCGTAGGGGGAAAAGAATGTAAGATATTTTTTCTCCAAATTTGAAACCGCAGAAAAGTTCCTTAAAAATTATGTATGTTTCGTTACTTAATAATTATCTAAGAATTGAATTGTAATTGATAACCAATCACACTTATATTATAAATGCGAAAGTTTTGCATGTTCTTGTGTTAGTTTGTTTGTTATTTCTTCACACTGTAATGGCTGAACGGATTTGAGTAAAATTCAGACTGGAGATAGCTTCTACCTATTAGATAATCTGGTGCTTATTCTCTGGATTCACACTTTTTAACATGGGAACCCGCGGGAGAAACTGCGGGGTGCAGCTAGTTTCTTAAATAAATTACAGTTAGTATGCTCTTTTGTTTCAGGTAAGAATTAACCTACTTTTCAATCAGGTGTTCTATAACACCGACCCCAAGGTTAGCTTCACACCTTCACGAGAAATAAAGAAGAAGGGTAAGTACTCTTGAATTTTCTAGATTAATATTACTTAAAAACACAAATACTTAACACAGAAATGATCATCTTACTCTTTTATTTTTACTTATATTCTGACCGGCGTTGACCAAAGGCTCGGCGCGGCACAGCAAAGTATCGTTCGGCATGACATGTATACCTTGCCGTGCCACGGTGACCGCATACCTTTAAATTACATTTAGGGGTGACAGATGATGAAACGCCATAGAAGCCCGATTGAAGTCTCGAATCATCGTTTTCATCTTTAGTCATCTCGAGTCACAGTATCGATATACGATATCAAGTACAATAATGCCGCATCCACCCTTCCTGTTACCACATTCTGATTACCTAGAAGGTACTCCACAGGAATTGATGGGCCAAAATGTAGCAAACTTTGAGGGCTATTTACCCTGCTCGGTTTCTATAAACATAAGCGTTATAGTTTAGAGCGGATTACAAATAAACAGTTTAGAATAGGGTTGCTATAATATCGATAACAAAGTCGATGTTATTTATCGATAAATGTGAAAAAAAACTGAAATGAAATAACTCTTTATTGAAACACACACATAAAATTATGAATATTAAAAAGAACGTAACAAAAGTGTAACAATTGGCGGTCTTATGTGAATTTTTTAAACCAAATTAACCGATTAATCGTACGATAATTTGTTTTGAGCATCGAATAAAAACTCTTCAACTTGAATCACGTTTGTTTGAAACCATTTAGCGCCAGACTTTAAAACCCATAGCGGTCTAAAAACATGACAACGAGCAGCGAGAATAGTCTCGCTGTCTAATCCCTGGACGATAATAACCTTTTTGTCGCCCTACATGGTCCGTTCCAGTACCGCCACGGATCTTTTAAGTACTGTTCCCTTTATTATGTAATGCAATAATAGAGAAACTATTATCGATACGACATAAAAGACCGTTAGATGCACCATTACTTTCGGATATCGATAAATCGATACATTTTACTGCCATCCCTATCCGAAAGCACATACTATAACCGTTTAGGTGGGATTATAAATAAACAGTTAAGGGTTGAATTTAGGGGCGGTTTCGCTTCCTGTGGTCGCTCGTAGATCGTAAACAAAACTTCGACTGTTTAGGGCATTCTTATGGTTTTGCTTTGATTTAGTGTACTTTAGTATGAGTTTGGAGTTATGTGTGTTAATGGGGGCCTTATGAACGCCATTTTCTTTTTCGTCGTTTATGGCGCCGCACGGCTTGAGCATTATGCCAGGATTATTACGCGAAAGTTTGTACCTACATTTTCAAGTAGTTTTAGTGTGACATGGTTAACTAGCTGCGCTACGCGGTTTCACCCGCGGTATCCCCAGATAAACATCTATGTGTTAATTTAGGATATAAGCTGTCTCAATTCGGTGAGCCGTTACAGCGTGAAGAAGTGACAAACATACTTACATAAAAACTTTCGCGATTATAATATTATTATGAATGTGATGCATGAAGGCAACCGCTTGAGCATTAGCAGTTAATAGGACATACGAGTTTACAAATAGACACACAGACACACACGGACACACATAGACACACTTTTTATTCCGAGAAACCGCGGGAAAACTGCGGGCCGCAGCTATTTTATAATTTAAAAACTGAATCGTAACGAGTTCCACTGATCGATTTGTCATTGGCAATGCTTCTACGCTATAATTCTCTGTCATTACTGACCTAGTAAGAAACAGAAAAAATGCCGCAATTTGTTTGAAGGAACTTCGATTGGAAACCAATATGTTATTTCTCATCGCTCCTTTTCTATGTTCAGCAAGTTTGACCTGGATTTTAACATACAATACAATACAATAATACTTTATTGAATACCAAGTACACATAAAAAACAATAGCCAACATAGTCAATAAACAATGGGTACAATAGGCGGTCTTATCGCTATGCGCAATTCCTTACAGGCAACCTTTACTAACCTTGGTAGGGTGGTAACCGTGGTAGGTTTCTCGTATGCGAGAGTCCGTCTGGGTGGGTACCACCGCTTTGCCAGTTATTCAGCCGCCAAGCAGTAGTGCGCAAGCATTACCATGTTCCGGTTTGAAAGGCATTGTAGCCAGCGAAATTACTGGGCATTATGAGACTCAACAGCTAATTGTGTCAGGGTGACGAGCGCAGTGCAGCGCTGCACAGGATTTCTCAAAATTCTTGATGGTGCTGTTATAGATGATGGTAGGTTGGCGTATTGCTTACCATCAGGCAAACGACCAGCTCATCTCATCATCCAGTTACATAAAAAAAAACCTTTGGATGGACAAGAAAAAACATTATATAATAATTATATGATTAACTTGAACAGGAAAAGCAGAAACAATACCTAAACTTACTAATTTTATAAATGCGAAAGTTTGTATGTCAGTGTTTGATATCTCTTCATGCCTTAACGGCTGCATACCTATTCATACTACCTTACACTGACTATATTTAGGTAGTAATACCATAGGTCCTGGAATAACAAAGGATGCTTTTCACCCGCCGAAATCTCGGTACGCAGCTATTAATCTATATCATCATCAGCCCATCACATTCCCACTGCTGGGA
Organism: Petrophora chlorosata; assembly: GCA_951640565.1. Classification (NCBI taxonomy): domain Eukaryota; kingdom Metazoa; phylum Arthropoda; class Insecta; order Lepidoptera; family Geometridae; genus Petrophora; species Petrophora chlorosata. Next base: position 3,053,550 of record OX621210.1, read on the forward strand.
CACGGGCCTTCTTTCATATTGAGAGTATGGACCATAATCAGGCCTAGCGCACTCCGCACTGTAGGTACGAAGCTACAAGTGTATAGCCGGACACCGGCGGCGGGTCGCGCGTCGTTACACGTGCCGCAGACACATACGTATACACATATCACACATATACTCACACTCTCACACGCACCCTCACCCCCTCTCACACAACCCACACACACACACCCTTACACCCTCTCACAGATGCACACACACTCACACATCCACCCTAATTCACACTCAAATCTTCACACACTTACACACAATGCATGTATTTCCTTAATTTTCTGTTTGCTTTTTTATCTATTGAGATGTGGCATTTTTATTTTAAATTGAACGAAGGAGCTACTCCTTGAAACACAGCGTCAAGCTACACTTCAAAACTGAAATTGTAACACTTACTATGTCAATAAATATTTTTTATGTTTATGGAGAAATTTTTTTCTCGGAAAACCGCGGGTTAATCGCGGCGCGTAGCTACTTTGGTATAGTTACATATTAGGTCATAGGAGGTACAACCATAGGACGCAGCTAGTATTTCATTTTCTTTTTACAAGCTTTCATTTAACTTGCAATGTTTTTTTCTTTGGGTCAAATCTTGCAAGTTGAATCAGAAGCACTTCTTCTTATACTACGGAATTAAAATTTTGCAAACTTGTCAATGTCCGATGACAATGCAATATTATGGTCACAGCCAGCTAATCTGATGATGGAGACGGAAGGTGGGCAATGGAACTCCTTGACGGATAATCGTAAACTACTAGTGTTTGGGCTCATTTTAATCTACTCGCCATTCCGCTTCGGAAATACGCCCGCTAGAGAAGATAGCGCCAAGAAACTCTGCCAGGATGTCTCTTTAATTGTAATCTATTAAAATGTCTAAATATAACAATGAACAACATGATTAGCCCATCACGTTCCCACTGCTGGGACTCGGGCCTTCCCTCGCAGAGAGAGTATGGGCCACAAGAGTTCCACAAAGGAACTAAAATAAAAACCTTACTCAATTTTGCTCTCTCTAAATGGGATCCGTCTGAATGTCTGAATTCCGATTACGAAATTGTCTTGAAAAATATATTTTTTAACAAAAATCATTATTCCTATTCCTTTTATCTCAGTGATAAACTTCTATTAATTTAATTTCCCAGATAAATAAAAATATCACGTGGGGAAAGCAAACCCTTAACTTATATTAATTCTACCTACAATGTATCTAAATAAGCCCCTGTCCACGAAGTAATAAATAAAACTGCTTCAGTTGAGTGTTGAAGCAGTAAAGTGGTCCAGTTTCTATTTTATTTACTTGTCTGTAATTCTGAGCGACGAAGTAATAGGCGTAGAGGTAGGAATCAAAATGGCCCAGCGGTTACTCGACGTACTTTCGATCCGAAGCACCGGAGTTCAAATCCTACTTTTCAATAATACGCCCAACGATCACATACATAGATCCTGCCCCTGTACTCTGAAAAAGTAATTAAGATCTTGGTTCTGTCGGATGAAAGGGACAGCGCTATGCAACAGGCATAAGAGTGTCTCTTTTAGTCCGCACGAACGAACGAACGAAAGCAACTCGGAGTAGGCCCCCTGGCCCCTTAATAGGATTACCTGTGTCTATGGAACCATGAGCTATGAGGACCATGGTCCTACAACACCCAGACATGAAACAAATGCTTGCACTTTTTTCCAAGACCAAACATTTGTCCCGTCGCGGGAATCGAACCCACAACCTCAGTGGTCAATCGAAGAATTGTTTACACCAAACGGCTCAAATATGTAACCGCTACCGAGATTAGCATATCGTAGCTCTGCATTGCGCTCATCACCCCGAGACATCAGATATATATTAAGTCTATGAGACTCAACAGCTAATTGTCTCATAGGTGACGAGCGCAGTGTAGCGCCGCGCATGATTTTGCAAAACAAAGTTCTGGGTGGAGCTGTTATTGTTATGGGCTGGCGTATTGCTTACCATCAGGCAAACGCTGACCCAGTCTGATGTAATAAAAAAAAAACGACTAGCTCGTCTCGTCATTCAGTTAATATATAAAAAAAACGTCTCATGTGCCCAGTAATTTCGCTGGCTACAATGCCCTTACTAAATAATAAGGGTTGTATAATCATATAGAGTTCTATATTCAGTATTAAACCACTTCTCTACAAACGCCTGTTGTGACTTCCCTAAGCCTTATTACCTCTTAGTAGCATAATGAAGGGACCCCACTTACTGTAGTTCAGTAGAGCAGTACATTCAGACGGATTCCATTTAGAGAGAGCAAAATTGAGTAAGGTTTGTAAGGAACTCTTGTAGAGCAAAATGTAGCTCTACTCTACCTCTGTAAGGTCTCTACATAAATACATAGTCTATTTACAGTATGTCGTGGTTCATCTCAAATCTGAAACGCAATGAAAATATCTAGTTATTTATTTCTTTCTTTCAGAACTTAGATAGATATTATATAATATACACACATGTAACATGTCATAGCAACAAAATAAACAAAGAAAAATCAGCAATCTTCCAGGTAGAACTTCTTTACTTTCTCTTTGAACACCTGCAATTATGGCGCACGTCGTATAGGCACGGGCAGTGGGTTCTAAAGGCGAACAGCCTGGACGGTAAAAGAGCGGTCATAAAAAGTGCTACCGTGCGAGAGTGTCTTAAGGGCGAAATTTTCCGATGACCTAACAGAGTGGGAGTTGGAAGTGTGTAAAGAATTCAAAGCGTTCTAGTTCTATATTCAAAGATAGCGCGAGGTGGATGGATTCAACAATATATTGAACAGCAAGTGAGCATTCCGACGAAGGCGAATGGGCAGCCAGTTGAGCTTTACACGAAATTGGGAAATATGGTCATATTTACGCAAGCTTAGGTGTATGGTACAGTCTAATTAGTTTGGATTTTTAAGCTTTTTTGCCATTTCCGCTTTCGAAAAGATTTGTTTTTTAAGTAACTAATTATTTTTTTTGTCCTCAAGCTAGATTGATTGTCCTTGCCATTTGTGTATTTTAAAAACTTCATTCAAATAAAATTAACTAGGCCTATAGATTTGGCAAAACGAAGACAGTATATTATGTAGGTTGTTGCACAGAGTACTAAGGGAGAGAAGCATCACACAATTGAAGAAACAAATAGCGACTCTTGCTATGACGCAATAAAGTGCAATTCAGCTCGCGTAGCGCTGCATACCTACCAGTCATATTAACCTACAGAGCGCCTCTCTTTCTAAAGCATAGTACTTATCTCTTCTGACGCGGCACGTGTAGCGACGCGCAACCCACCGTCGGTGTCCTTGTAGCTTCTTACCTACAGTGCGGAGTGCGCTAGGCCTGGTTGTTGTTAGAATAATATACATGTATGGGGGTAAATAGATTAGATTAGATAACTCTTAATTGTTTCACCACCAGAAAACATAACAACAAAAAGAAATATAACAAACTAAAAAAACTAAAGTGTTACAGTGGGCGATGTTATCGCTCAAAGCGATCTCTTCCAGACAACCTTTGAATTTAGAGGACTTACAGAAACTATAGGAGACGGGGGTGTCAACATAAATGACATATGATGATAGCAAATGTGAAATTAATTATAATTAAATATGTATTTATAAATAATCCCACCGCTTTCTTTTTCATTGCGTTTCAGATTTGAGATGAATTTCCGCTACGTAACGCCTGATTCCATTAGATTCAAAAAGCATTCATGTTGCTTACCATCAGGGGAACGACCTGTTTATCACGTCATACAAAACATACGCCTGATTTAAACTCTTATTCATAAAATATAGAAAAACCTTACCCTTATTGGTAGATTTATAGCACTTAATATAACCTGATAATAAATGAAAATTCTATATACTCTATAAAATAAGAAATACCCCCGTTTTGATTAATTTTATCTTATTTATTTATTTATTATTATAGTAACTAGAACGGCTATACATCCAGTAACACTGATTAGCCAATTAATATACAATACAGATATGAAAAAACAAATAATTCAAATACAGAATAAATCATATTAATACAAATCAATTATATGTCAAACAATAACATCAGGCAAACGACCAGCTCGTCTCGTCATTCAGTTACTTATAAAAAAAAACCACGTCTTTTCCCGAAACACGACTAGGTCGCTTGACGGCATGGCTTTGTTCGGTGAGTGGTATTACAACCACGGCCAGAGCCTACCACTCCAAAGCGCGTAAGCGGGTTTCATCACGATGTTTTCCTTCACCGTTTTAGAGTGAGCGTACAAAATCTACACTTAACTATAAGTCATTGGTGCAGGGCCGAGTCGGGATTCGAACCCAGGTGCGTCGGATTGAAAGGCGCACGAGTTCCCGCTGAGCCACACTCGCTCTGAATTTAATTTTAATATCGCAGTACTCCAAACATTCCGACAAAATCACCTTCCATTCACTGACAGCCGCTTGACAGCCTCTGTGGTGTGGTGGTTGGGCAGGTTGGCTCAAATTTCATACACCACTGAGGTTTCGGGTTCGATTCCGACAAATGTTTGTGCACAAAAAAAAGCACTAGCATTTGTTTCGTGTCTGGGTGTTGTGGGACCATAGACCTCATAGATTTATTCTGGTTCCCTAGATACGGGGAATCCTAGTTAGGGGTCAGGATCTGTCATCATCTGCAAACATATTAAATCCCGGGCTAGCGTTCAGGAGAGCATTGAAGGCTGTGAGGCCTTCGATCTCCTGGAGGATCTTGACACCGAGAAGATTATACTGAACCTCTATATCAATGAATTCCTTGAAAATCTATTTAATATAACAAACGTATCTCATGGAAAGATCCACAAGAACTATATTCAACAAATAATGTGTTTTCCAAGAATTATTTACCATCCCAGAGGTCTATAGAGATATGAGACTAGCTATTCCCGCGAGTTCGTCCACGTGAATAATACAAAAAGCTACGAGGTTGTTATTTTTATATGGAACTGAATAATGAAACGAGCAAGTCGTTCGCCTGATAGTAAGCACCACGCCTGCCCATAACAATTGCAAAACCGCCCAGAGCTTTTAATACCAAAAAAGGCAGTGCATTGCGCTCATCACCTCGTGACATTATGATATCAAGTCTCATATGGCCAGTAATTTCGCTGGCTACAATGCCGACCGAAACCGAAACACAGTAATGCTTGCGCACTATTTGGTGGCAGAATAACTAGCACAGTGGTGGTACCTACCCAGACGGTCTCCCGCATACGAGATGTACAGTAGTTGTGTTAATCGACTTTAAGGGAAATGATGAAATCGTGTTGTTATTTTAACATCCTACGTGATTTGGTGAAATCACTTAGGGAATTGACCAAATCTCTGTTTTTATCATATCCCTGCGACATATATTTAAAAAAATATGTAATGGGTTCTTGTTAGCTTGTGGCCCAAATATATTTAACGTACAGACATGGATTAGATACAGTTTTATAATAGTATAGGTACCATTCCAGATTTGTTAGTACCTCCGCTTCAGAACTTCGTTCATTAATCTTCATTAACCTTCAGAGAATCAGAGCTAAGACCAAATGTCGGTTTGTTAGTCCAAGCTGAAAGTTAGGTACTTCCGAAGATAGAGGAGAGATGTATAGTTCTTAGTTCATTTATTGATAACAGTGTTGCAAGTCAAATTCATTATTATACTTATTAAATAATAAGTAGGTACATTATGAATTATATAAAAATAAATTCAAATCATAATTTAAAAAAATAAATAAATTGTGTGTAAGTCAAGATATAGTTCTTACAATAATATTTACATCATATAATTCTAGAAGTTGCACCCCGCAGTGTCATCCGCAGTTTCCCGGGATAAAAAGTAGCCAATGTCCTTTTGCAGGACCTAAAGGTGTAATATGCTTGCCCGTAGGTTTGCGCGTTGTACTCGGCCGGTTAAAGTAACGCTTTTTAAAGCGTATTGCCGATCATTTTACACGTGCAGCCTATGGGCCAAGTACACAAAAAAATCCTACAATGCCTTGCGCGTCAAATATAATAATGGGTTTAGGATGCTGTTGGGGCTGTCACGATTTTGCGGTGCATCAGGGATGTTCGCTGAAGAACGCACAGACGACTTCTACGCCATTATGCGTAAAAGAAGCGCTTCCCTGATGCGCCGCGTGTGGGGCAGTACCAACAGTTTCCTGAACATCTTTGCCGAGTGTGTGGATTCGCACTTTCTGAGACACTGGACGGAGGCTCACAAGCCGTTGTCAATGTGTGTGTCTCAGTAATGTCGCAGTGTGTTTTTATATTTTATTTTTATTATTTGTATTTTTTGTTTACTAACATAGGATAAGTGCTACTAACAAAATGGACCAATGTCTGAGTTGTACAATAATAAAAAAAAAAGTACATACCAATTTTCATCAAAATCTGTTCAGTAGTTTGTGCGTGACTGAATAACAAATATCCATCCATCCATCCTCACAAACTATCGCATTTATAATTATGAGTAAGATTCACGCACTAAATTAGTCTACCAACTACTGAGGGGATTCGAATTCCTGTGCATAATTCAGAAGTCGCACGAGTTCCCACTGAGCCACGCTGGCTCCATCTTGCATTATCAAAGCTAATAATAAAGTTGTCAGTAAAGGTATTTCAATACATACATTTATAAAAAAACAGCGAGTGTGGCTCAGTGGGAACATGTGCGACTTTCGATCCGACGCACCCGAGTTCGAATCCCGCTGGCCCCGCACCACTGACTTTTTTAAGCTATGTGCGGATTTAATACCCGCTTTAAAAACGGTGAAGAAAAACATCGTAAAGAAACCGAGTCCAAGAATTAATAACAAAATATCAAGGACATGTGACAAGCACTCCGCTCTGGGCTAGCGTGATAGATTATAGCCCATATTCTCTCTATGAGATAAGGCCCGTTTCCCAGCATTGGGAACGTGACGGGCTGATGATGATGATTTATAAAATATGATATTAATAATACTTTAAGACAAATTAATTAAAATATATTTCGTTCCCGGGCCCAGCTCAATCGATCTTCTACACAACTCGCGAACTAATTACAACTGTCAATTAAAACTGTCTCCGTTTGTTGAAATGTCTCCGCTCTTTGTTTGTAGATACGAATAGGAGACATTTCTTAATTGTTTGTTTCTTGAATTGGAAAACACGCCGCTAGCGTAGCGAAGGACGATTCGTGAAAAAAAAACCGTAGGAAAAAAACCCGCAATTTTTATATTGAATGCATTAATTAGCGCATGCTAAGCGAAAACCTTAAGATTTGAAATAATTAGGAAAAAGAAAAATGATATTGCTCGGGCAGGGATTGAAACTGCGTCTTCAGAATACCGTCCCGACACCTTAAACATTGGGTCACCGAGCCAACTGCTCGAGCCACCAAATTTCTTCTATCCTTCTTATATATATGAGGGGACGATTATAGTCATCTGTCAACCCGAGCAATATCATTTTTACCGTGTAAGCCGTTACAGCGTGAAAACGTAACAAACACACTTGTGTTTGTTACGTCTTCTCGCTGTAACAAACACAAGTGTGTTTGTAACGTCATCACGCTGTAACAGCTTAGCTGATTTGAGTGAAATAGTTTATACCGGTTTATACTGGCTAGTTTATCGGAATGGAGATAGTTTATACCCTGTATTACCTACATACGTTTAATCTATGTACACCGTAAACGTATTTGTCACCTGAAAATATCGTCAAAGTTAGATGAGGTCGAAGCTCGAAATAAGGGTAGGTAAGTAAGTCTTCAGAAAGCTTTAGGAGCTCTCTTACTTTAGCAAAGGCTTTAGCAAGGGCTTATGTAAGATTATTCGAAGTTTAGGGCTCGACTGGCCGACAGATTTTTGTCAACAGACAACGAATTTGTGTCTTTTTATGTATGTATCGGTTATCGAAGGCTGTGCTGTAATTATAATCAAATACTCAGACTTACAAAATACTAGCTGCGCCCCGCGGTTTCACCCGCGGTTTCCCAGAATAATAAGAAACCTATGTCCTTTTCCAGGACCTAAAGTACCTACATACGAAATTTCATCAAAATCCTTTAAGTAGTTTTTGCGTGGTTAAGTAACAAACATCGATCCTTACAAATTTCATATTTACAATAATAGAAGGATAGGATAATTCTAACAGTAGTTTTAAAGTGTTTGATGTCCAAGAACGGCAACTTTCGAGGACGACCTTTGAGGACCTTTGCCAGGCCGCACTAGGCCTTGGTCGAGGGTTACGGCCCTGATCTCTCTTTGAGATAAGGCCCCTACTGTCATAACAGTGAAAATGTAATAATGATTTACAATTATAACTACACAACTATTAATTATATACCAGTTTACAAAACTAAATAATAATAGCACATAATTCTTATAAGCGATCTCTTCCAATCGGGGTGACGGGTCTGAACAGCCGCTTAACTGCCGTCAAAAATGTTATTGCTCGTTCGGACGTACCTCCGTCTTCGGAATAACCATCCCGACGCTTTAACCACTGTGCCACCGAGACAACTGCCCGAGCAACCAAATTTCTGCTATATCGTCCTTCCTATATCGTCTTAAGGGGACGGGAACTTCTTACGGCCAACACTGTACAACAAAGCAGGTGAACTTCCATTAACGACAGACCCATCTCGGATAAAATTGCTTAAAACTTTCACTACTTACACTTCAGGCCATGAAAAATAGCCTCGACGTGAGTCTATGAAGAGTTATTGACGAAGGACCGAAATGTAGGGTACTTTATACTTGTAAGCCTGCCCATATTATTGATCGTAGGAAAAATGAGATAAGCTTAGGTTCTACGATAGGCACTCAGAATTATTGATAGTGGTCGCTGGGGAAATAAATTAGCAACTTTCCTATTAGTTACCTTTATTTTTTGTGTAATAAAGTTCATAATCCGACGTGCCTCGCAGTTCTCCCATTTTGACTTTCGACTCCAAAAAAAGGAAGGTGTTCTTAATTCCATCCGTATTGTTTTTATGTTTTTACCTTGGACTCTGTTATTTATAAACTGATTTGAAAATTATTTGCGTTGGATTCAGTATGGCTTCAAGGTGGTCCCATATAAATTTCATCGATATTCGACCTTGGACTTCAAAGATAGGTACATCAGAATTGTGATGGATAGCGTGCACCTACTTATAAGTGCTTTGCCTGTCCATCGTCCATCTCCCTTTTATTCTTCCACGTTTTGCGGTTTTTCGATATTGTCGTCCAGTCTTTCATTTAGGAGTCCAGGTCATCCCGCCACCTTTGTCGAGTCCTGCCGCGGGGCCATCGGCCGTTATTATGACCACTCTGTTGTTATTTTGGCCCTATGTTCGTTCGGCATGCGGCAGATAGTTTAATTGATTTGATTGGTTTATGTAAGTGTATTGAGATATTGGAACCACCGTCCATTATGTTTGCATTATTCCTCTCCCTGCACGGTTGCCTGGAAGAGATCTGGAGAGGACGCTTTTAGCGATAAGACCGCCAATTATTACACTACAAAACATTTTACATAAGTTAATCTGATATCTTCCTTTTTGTGAGATAGCCGAATTAAGTGAATTATCATGTTTCTCCAGAAAATAACCATAAAAGTTATGTATACTTAGCCATATAAGTAATCATAGGTGGAACAAAAAATATAAGAATATTTTCATACAGGTATATTATAATAGTTAGGTATTATCCTATCACCATTAACATTATCTCCTGAAATAAAAGAGTTATGAAACTTAATTAAATTAAACTTAAAACTTCATAACTAGTGTCCACAAACAAAGACATAAAGGTTTATGTCGGTCCATTTTCTATACAATACAAACAGTATGAGCTGCTGTGTATCATTGCCATACCGTTTTATCTCTTCAACTATTAATGTTATGACACGAGTTAGTCGTTCGCCGAATCGTAAGCGTCATTCCTGCCCATTACAATTGCAATGCCATCCAGAACTATTTGTACCGTAAAAAGGACTGCGTGGCACTGCATTGCGCTCGTCACCCCTAGGCATGAGACATTAAGTCTCATAATATATGCCTAATAATTTCGCTGGCTACAATGCCCTTCAAACCGGAATACAGTAATGCTTGCGCACTACTGTTTGGCGGCAGAATAACTGGCAAAGCGGTGGTACCTACCCAGTAGGTGAACGCGACGGGCTGATGATGATGATATATGATCCTATAAGTTCTCTAATAGATATTGAAAGAAGTCAAGAAAGTGTACGCACAGCTTGGGATTGCAATCCCGCAGCTCATTAAATCCCGTGGGATTGAGGGATTACTCAATCCCGCGCGGGATCACGCGGGATCCCGCATCTTTGAAATTATGTTATAAAAATTAAATTGACACTACAGATTTTTATGTAAAAAACAACTTTTATTAAACATTTCTTACATTAAGAAACATAAATTATTTATTTTCTATTAATTAAGTATAAGTATATGTAATCTGTTTTTTTAGATTCATCTGTAAATGTTTGGCAGAGTTTAATGGTTTTGTTTAAAAAAACAACAGTTTGGTATTTTTGTTCATTTCTGTGCGGACCGGCAACGTCGCGCTACTCGCGATCTACGCGAAAGTTTTAGCGCCAAATTGTTAATTTGCGGGATCCGCGGATCCGCGCTTTGAAGATGCGGGATCAAGCAGATTAATAAAATCAGCGGGATCCCGCGGGAATGCGTGATCCCGTTTTGCGAGATTGCAATCCCTACGCACAGCATCTTCTATGGAAACGCGTTGGTTTTGAAGGCATTTATTTGCTAAACTTCCATCACTTCTTGGTTCAGTTAGTCGAGCAAACTTGATGTAGTCGTAGAATTGTAGATCGTCCATTTCGGTGTGCCCATACTGCTTGTGTATTATATTGTGCCTGTGTTGTGCGACCATTAAAGATCTTAACTTTAATAGCAACGAGGAAGTCCATCGAGTGGTTGTAAAATTAAACTGCTAAGACTTTGGTTGAAAGTGCTTTTGAAAGTGCAGTTAAGATACTAGCTTCACTTTAAAGTGATCCCATTTAATAGGTTGTAGCTATTAGTTTAGCCTTCTTTTGGTTGAGAGGAAGCATTGAAGTTTCAATCTATAAGCAGCAGTACATTCATAAAATGAGCTAGAGACATTAACGAATCGCAGTGAATCGCATAAGTGAATCGCGCAGTGCAGCGCCGCGTAGGATTTTGCAAAACAAAGTTCTGGGTAGTGCTGTTATTGTTATGGTCTGGCGTATTGCTTACCATCAGGCAAACGACCAGCTCGTCTCATCATTCAGTTACATAAAACAAACAAACATAAAACAGAATTTACATAAAAACTGGATGTACAATGTACGACCTTATTGATAAGTGCGATTTCTTGGCAACCATTTTTCAGGATCTTCGTACTTCAGTAACAAAAAAGTTAGCTCCGAATTCATAAAGTCGTAACGAAATCGGCAAAGCTATAAGACGTGTGTTTACGCGGTGAACACGCTGCGCACTCGCGGTAAACACGCCGCGATCTCGCGGCGAATACGCCACGCACTCGCGGCGAGCACGTCATGCATTCACGGCAACACGCCACACACTCGCGCCGAGCACGTCATGCATTCACGGTAACACGCCACACACTCGCGCCGAGCACGCCACGCATTCGCAGCAATACGCCACGCACTCGCGGCGAACACGTCACGCACTCGCGGCAACACCTCGTGAATTTGCAGCGACAATCTCAAAGCACAATATTAAAAGGAACGTGGCAAAAAAGTCGCGCGAAAAAACGCCGCGTAAAAACGCTCGGAACACGTCCGCAAATTGCCAGCGTGATAAGGCTATAAGGATCATAAACAAAAAAGTATATTCCAAGTTTTCACCTTTATTTTTGCCAAATACTGGCTCTGAAATCTCGCGTTATGAAGCACAATTTCCTGCGAGACTGTATATCACCCGTGATACTGTCGCGTGTCGGCGGCGTCGCGCCATTATTAAGATAGCATGATGTGTTTTGTAATTTTTAAAGGTTGAAGACTTGTAGAATATACAACGTGTTAATGAAATAACGCAGGACCAGAAAATAGTTTGGTCAGTTTTTTTTTATTTTTTATAAATCTATGTTTGGCTAGGATCTCACCTGATGTGAAGCGATGATGTGCAGTTGAGCGGCTGCTTAGACGCGTCTCCCTGATTGTTCACCGAACATCATTCCGAAACACGACTAGGTCGCTTGACGCCATGGCTTTGTTCGGTGGGTGGTATTACAACCACGGCCAGAGCCTATCACTCTAAAGCGCGTAAGCGGGTTTCATCACGATGTTTTCCTTCACCATTTTAGCGCGAGCGAGCGTACAAAATCTCGGTATCGGGAGTACAATCAATATCACTATTTATTTCTATAGGTTTATTTTTTGTTACATTTTCATGATGCCTTGTCTAAAACTTCTCATGACACACAAAGCGAATATTTGAATTTAAAGACTTATTATTCATTCAAAGTTCACTATGATAAATCCATAAAACACTATCGACAAAGGTAAATTTAGTTCTCGCCGTCGTTTTTGTCAAATCACCGCTCCGATGAAACCAGAATCTCGCGATATGGTGCACAATTTCCGGCGAGACTATGTATCATCTATGATAACGACACCGGTATTTCGCGCTTTTATTTAAATATCTAACTTTGTGTTTGTTATTGTGGGTGCAAAAAGGAATGTTTGGAAGCCGGAGAGTGACATAGCACAGAAAGGTTCTAAAAATGCCTATTATACAGGAATAAAAAGATGACTCCTGCTAAGTAGCCAACTGGCACATAAGAAACATAATATTGTCAAAAACAAACAAAATATTATAACAAAAGTTTTATAAAAATGCCACTCAGTTTCTTGCCGTATCTTCTGAGTAGTGGTTCTTTTTCCGATACGGTAGTAGAGTCATTGTAATAACTAACGTTCATAAGTGCGTCTATGATGCCAAAATTGAATAAAATACTTTTGAACTTTGAAGGGTATGAAAGTAACTTTCGATTGTAACCTAATGTTTTTTTTACATCTGGCAGAAAAACCTCACCTTGATGAAAACCTACCTACCCAACCTATTCCGCCATCTCCATTCTATCACCGGACGGCCAGGCGTACGGCAAGTCGTCATCAATATATGGTTGACATCCCTCCTGCTCGCACCAAGCGCTTTGCTTCGACCTTCATAATGCGAACGGCCAAGGAGTGGAACTCTCTGCCGGCATCTGTGTTTCCGGATAGCTATAATCTGGGTGTCTTTAAGACAAGAGTGAACAGGTTTCTTCTAGGCGAGCGTGCTACATCTTCGACCGCAACGTCACTTAACAACAGGTGAGATAGCGGTCAAACCCAAGCCAAAATAAATAATTAAAAAAAAAACCTGATCAAGAATTGTAATGGCGATTGTAAAAGTACCTATATCCGTGAAAAAAATACTTTCGCACTTTGCGTAGCTTTCTATCACTGAAAGAATGTTAAAAATCTGATCAGTACCTAGTTTTCAGATTACCTTCTACAACCATACATACATACTTACAATTATTTAGCTCTTTATAATATTATTAAAGATTAATAATTTAAAAGGCTAATGAAAATGTTAAATGAACGCTTGTAAAAACTTGGTTAATAATGTTTATATTGTGACCGTTTAATCCTTCAAATATCTAAATCACATTTACCATTCATAAAACACATGTATCTTTTGTTAGTTACGTAAACAAGTGTGTGATCGCGTTTCTGATTAATGACTGATTTAATTTAGCAATTTCGCAGAAAAAACTTGATCAAAGTCATATATAAAGAACTTTTGCATTGAACAAAACTTTCATTGAACCTTGTCTTTTGTCCGTACAGCTCAGTGACAACGGAAAATCACAAACACTTTGTTAAAAAACAATCGACCTGCCCTTTAATGAAGGCGTATCAGATCAAAGGGGATCCGGTTCGTACCGCTGTGAACCGCTTCGAGGCGGTTCAAACCGGTTCACTTATTCATGGGTTTCACATATTCAAGTTCGATCCGACACTATTCTTGCCCGCATGCATATTAAATCAAGTGAGAAATAAGGTTTCGAAGAAATAAATTAGACGTCCCCTCGCTTTACGATCACCTGACCAAACTACGAGCACCCTGTATAATAAGGAAAAAGACGGAAGATTCGGTTTTAAGGCTATCTTTATACTGTATTAAGCGCGTGTGACCCGAGATAAAAAAATCCTATAAGTACATATTTTATATTATTAATATACATATATTTGTTATTGATATATATGTATAAACTATTGAGTAATTGTATACCTACTTATTTTTTATATATAATATTTTTATGTTCTTTGAACCCAACAGTAAAGTACATTCACCCTGAAACCCAGCGTCTGATGTCATTGACATTAGACGTTTGTGCTGAGCTGTAGTCCCTTTTGGCACCAAAAACTTCATCCATCCATGTATATCGGTCTTGTTTTGTTTTAAGTATTCTTTCTCTCTGTTTTTGTACTTTATCTCACGTGTGTCTTTTTCATTATTTCTTTGTGGTTGTCAAATAAATGTATTTTCTTTCTTTCTTTCTATTTATTGGATCCTATATTAAAAATAATAAAATAAAAAAAGCTTTAATTTACCTACACCAAAATGTTCTAAAATATAAAAGTTACTCCTTATTAAATATTCTTACAAATAAATTCCCTATGCTCTTAATTTTGTTTTACTGGGTTGTTAGTATAAGAATCTTAAAATTATGTTAGTTATTTACTATTCTAAATGTTAGTAGTTGTACTGTAAGGACCGCCTGTGGTAAAAGCCTCCATCCTCCAAGCGTATCCAATCATCCTATATTAGAAGGGATCTAAAAAACTAGCTAATAAGAATTCCTAAATTTTGATTCCCCTGCAGATCTAAAAAGCAAGCTAACGGTACGTATACGAAAAGTTTTCATTACTATTTATAAAATTTCTTGACGATATGATTGATCTATGTTTGACCATTGAAGTGTAGAGTGACTAATCATGATGCCAGTCTTCCTGATGTCACCGAAAATAACCCGAGGTCATCATATCATAGGCACGCGTGCGAAGTGGGGGCCGGCAGTTTGTTTCGGCGTACCCCTTTGCTCAGTCTCAAAATAGTATATACCTATGTGAATATGTAATATAGTATAATCAAACAGTATATTATATATAGTCGATACAGATTTTGTTACAATAGGTATAATTACAAACAAGTATACATTTTATTTAAAAAAAAACCGACTTCAATGTTTTTTCGAAGTCCAAGGTGAAATCTTGATGAAATTTATATGGGACCACTTCGTAGCTATACTGAATCCAACGCAAAAATAATTTTCCAAATCGGTTCATAAATGTGGAAATTCTGAGGTAACAAACATAAAAATGTACAATCGAATAGAAAACCTCCTTTTTGAAGTTGGTTAAAAAGAAAACAGCAAAGAGTGATCTAAAATTATAACCGTCATGAATTTTAAGAGGATAGAACATTTATCTTTTTAATAAATATAGCCCTAATAAGGCATTCTAGGCTCAAGCCTAGATCCTTGATTACATTTGGTATGCAGGCCTGGCCAGGTCGTTTCACCAATTTATGCAAAAGGTAAGATCGATCGGCTGGAGTCTGAAAGTCATCAGAATTCCAAGCTTTTGGTTATTCTTTGAATGTTTAGCCAATTTAGTTTTACGCCTAATTTGGCCAGGCGTGACGCGTTAAAAACTAGGCGTGATGCGTTCGCGAGCGTACCACACTCACCTTGAAAAAGACCACCGGATGTGGTTGAAACTATAGTTGGATTACTCCAATTTAAACTTGAGTGTCACCCGTAAATTATTATTAATAATGTGTCCAAACCACGTTAATTTTCATAATAAAAACATACATTCTAATTGAGAACCTCCTTTTTGTAGTGTGTTAAAAAATCTAAGAAGTCTACATTCCCCTTCGAGCAAAATAAAAAATATAAACAATTAGAAAAACACCGACTATAACAATAATCGACTTCAATGTATCTTCGAAGTCCAAGGTCTCGATGAAATTTATATGGGACCACTTCGTAGCTGTACTGAACCCAACGCAAAAATAATTGTTCAAATCGGTTCATAAATGAGGAAATTCTGAGGTAACAAACATAAAAATATACAATCGAATAGAGAAGCTCCTCCTTTTTGAAGTTGATTAAAAAGAAAACAGCAAAGAGTGATCTAAAATTATAACCCACATGAATGTTAAGAGGATAGAACATTTATAATTATAATTTTCGGTTCATAAATGATGGAGTTCTGAGGTAACAAACACAACAAATAAAAAATAATGATAATAATAAAAAAAACATACAATCGAACAGAGAACCTCCTTCTTTTTTGAAGTAAGTTAAAAAGAAACTTCGTTGCTATGGAACGCAAGTCGCGTGAATTACCGGCAATACGACGTGCGCATTTTATTCTTTGAAATTCGTATTCCCTGCTGGAATAAGCTTATCCCATGGGAAAACAAACATACGAGAGGAGGAAGAGGAAAAGCAATGGTAAATACACTATTTATACCTATATATATGTATTAGTGATGTGCAGGATCGTCAAAAATGTAAATCCACACGGATCCGGATACGGATATGTAGTGTCAAGATCCGCGGATACGGACACGGATACGGATCTTTATGTTCTCACTTTAATCGGTGTCGGCGCGAAACCTTGAAACGATAGTTGATGTCACGCTCGCCGCAACGACGCGTAGGAAAGGTTTCGACTTGCATTGCTTAGTATCTTTGAGTTATATATATGTATGGTTACTTACTACAATATATGTTTGCAATGAAAGGTGCTAAATATTTGATTTTAAGAAATAAAATATACATTGAATTGTTTTTTTTTTAATTATGCTACTTAATCATATAACCTAAGTTATTATGCAGCATTATATTCTGTCAATTGAATTTGAAAATAAATAAAAGATCCGTAAAAGATCCGCGAGAAAAGTAACGGATACGGACACGGACACGGACGTTATTTCTCCCGCGGATATCCGCGGATACGGATACGGATATCCGGAACATAACTAATAGGTAGACATACATTAAATGTATTATTCAAGGCCTGACTTGTACAGAAAGTGTTACTGGTGTCTATCAACTTCATTTGTGATACGCCAGCGGTATGCGAATGACAGGGAGGGGTCTGATAGATAAAGTACCACATGTATCTGATTGTTCTGTAATTAATGACTTCTATATTAATATAAGTATTGATATTCTATAGTTGAACCATTTAAGTAAACCAACTTGCACTGGGCTGTCGTAGTGGATTATGGCCTATACTATCTCCATAAGAAGGCCCGTGTCCCAGTAAAGTGAACGTAATGAGCTGATGATGATGGAAAACTGATCACTCTCTCACTCTCTCACTCTTTTAAAGTCAAAGTCAAGTATCATTTATTAAATAGGCACAAAAGTGCACATTTAACACATGATACAAATAAAATATGTTAAAAATTGTAACTTATGTTAACACGACTTTGAAAAAAAGGTAAGTATGTTTACTAATTTCTTTCCTATACTCAAATTGAAGTCTGAGTGCTGAAAAGAAATGCTAGAGAAGATAGCACTAAGAAACTCTGCGGGGATGTCTTTTTTGAGCACTTTTAAAATATCTCTAATATAACAATGAACAATTACGTATAAATTAGAATTAACAGATGTCAAACAAGAAGCGCGAGTGAGATGACCCATAGTCATAGTATCAGTAACAAAAAAGTGTAAATAAAATATAAGTAGGTATGACAGTATAGCAGTTAGGAGTGACTAGACCAGACCAGTCCCCGCAAGCAGCACCCGTTCACGAGTATGACTTGTAGACCAGCAATCATCATCCACTCTCTCACTTTCTCACACACTCTCTCTCTTTTCGTGTGGGGTGTGGCCAACCCTGGTGTGCGGAATTATGGACTGCCCAAAGGCCTTCGACATGGCCTAACGAATTTTGTCCTAAGACAACAAGCGGTGTGTCCTCCGAAGCATGGTAGCGCTCTGATGTAAACATTCATACATATTCATATAACATTCAATATATCACGTCAACATTCACCCATTTATGTAGCAGTTATGTTACGAACGGGTAGGTGAAAAATATATTTTGCAACAAAAACATTTTTTTTTTACTGTGAATATTTTTTTTTGGATCCACTACCATGATAGTGCTAACGTGCCGGTAATGCTATCGCCTTAATGTAAATCAGCCTAATGCCTCCTCTACACGTAGACAGATTTGTCTGCAGACGTCCGCAGACGCATCCGCAGATGAATCTCTACGAGCCGTCCACACGTCGCCAGGTCGTTCAGTCTATGTTGGTTCTCGTCAGATGCAACACGTACGCACGCAGAATGGATATAGAGACCGTTGCTGCCGCAGCTATTTATTTATTTAGTACCTACAAGTATTATTTAAGCGTCTATCGCAATAGAGTTATTAAAAAAAAATGGAGAAGAAGAAGGTGGTGGATGCTGACTATACATAGAAACCGAACAAAGTAAGTGGGATTTTTTTATTCATAATATAACTTGTACGCTTTTTAATCGACTTCAAAAAAAGAAGGTTCTCAGTTTGACCTGTATGTTTGTATGTATGTTTGCGGTTTTCATAAAAGGATTTGTTACATTTAGGTAGAGGTTATAGTATATAATACTTCTTAGTTTAATGATGACCTTCGGCAATATACTTGGATATTCTTACGGGTTAGTGTTTTTGAAGTCGGTTCTCTTTTCTAAAAAGTTTTTTTTAACGTAGGTAACGACTTCTTACATTACTCTGTTTCTTCGCAGGAATAGCATGGAAAACCAGTTTGCAGAACTATATGCAGAGCCCTCTGGAGAATTTAATAATTTTGTTCGAATGTCTAGCAGCGATTTTGAATATTTACTACAAAAGATATCTCCAACGATTGCTAAAAAAGATACAGATTGGAGGGATGCCATTCCAGTGAAAGTGCGTTTGGCAGTAACATTAAGATATTTAGCTACTGGTGATAGCTATAGAAGCTTGCATTACCTGTTTAAAATTTCAAGCCAAGTTATATCCATTATTGTTCCTGAAGTATGTTTAGCGCTCAATAACGTGTTAAAGGATTTAGTGAAGGTAAACCACATAATTTAATCCAAAATCTTTATTATTAATTGTATTGTAATGAATAATCAACAGTTTACAAAAAACTTTGCTTTGACAAATAGGTAAGTAGGTACTTTCAGTTTGCTTTGACAAATTAAGGGTGATCGGTGTTATTATCGTCCGTCATATTTAAACAGCTTTCGTAATACATTTTACTTGTTTGTGGTACAAGTACTTCTTGTGAAATAATGTTAACCATTTCGGTTTGTTGATTGGCCGTATTTTGTGGTGGTGACTGAACTGAATGGGGGGAGTCTACTACGTATACAGGTGACGGTGTTGATAGATACATGCTGTTGCTCGTGCTAGGTCGACTGAGGATTATTTGTGAAGGAGAAGAAACAGCATATGATCTACCCTGCATCGTGTTGTAACGACGACGTCTGTTCATCATAACACCATGAAGCTCGTACATTATTTCTTCCCTTTCAAGTTTTGGATACTCCCTTATTTGTTTTGCCAACATTTTACAAAATAAATCGCATTCGTCTTCTTCTTTTATGTTTTCTTTGTTAGCCAATGCTTTATTTAATGCTGTAAAAGCAGTACTCATTTTTTTATTGGCTTCTTGCATTTCGGGTGGATCTTTAGCACGACGTTTTTGTGACTGAATAATTGGTTTGTTTTGAGATGTAGTAGGGATGTCGGCATCATTATGGTCTTCGTTTTTAGCATCCGGAATATTATCACTAACCTGCACGTTAGAAGCGCTATCCTCTTCATACAAATCAGGTTGTGTCTGGGAAAGAAAAAATTCAATAAAAATATATTTAAATAATAATATTACATTAAAGAGCAAACCAGCGTTTTTTTTTTTTAAATTGACTATATATTTTTATTTTCAGATACCTAACACTACGGATGAATGGCTTGCAAAGGCAAAAGGATTTAATTTTCCTCATTGTATTGGCGCTTTAGATGGGAAACATGTCATGATTCTACCGCCACCCAATACCGCAACGGAGTACTTCAATTATAAAGGGCATTTCAGTATTGTACTCTTAGCACTAGTTGATAGTGACTACTGCTTTATGTTTGTAGATATAGGTTGCCCAGGGCGAATTAGCGATGGTGGAGTCTATAATCAAAGTGTTTTAAAGCAAAAAATTGACACAAATGTGATCAACTTGCCTTCTCCTAGTTGCTTACCCAATAGTAATACAAGCTTACCCTATGTATTTTTAGCTGATGCCGCATTTGCATTGAGTACACATATTATGAAACCATTTCCAGGGCATCACGCTCTTGGTACTCCAGAGAGATTATTCAATCAAAAGCTCTCTAGTTCGCGTGTAGCAGTCGAAAATACTTTTGGTATAATGTCTAGCGTATTCAGAATTTTCAAAAAGCCTATACCCTTGAATATCACTAAAGCATCTTTAATTACAATGACATGTGTCTTGTTACACAATTTCTTAAGAAAAAGTAAAACATCTCAACATTTGTACAGTCCCCCAAATTCAGAAGATAAGTATCTCAATGGAGAATTAATCCAACCAGGGTCTTGGAGACAAAATTACACGGGAACATTCGATCCACTGCAACCTATACCTCGAAGAGCGCCTACATGTGCAGTTGAAACGCGATTAAAATTTACCAGATATATTAACGAGAATAACCATTAATTCAAAAGTACCTAGTAATCTAGTAGTATCTAAATACCTATAAATTTAAGATAAGTATATAGAAATGTATGTTGTGTTGGCTACTCAAATAAATAAATAATCCAAAAATAAAGAATGTTTTATTTTTACTTACTTTTTCCTCTGTATTTAGAATACTTGTGGATTCGTAAACATCTGTTAAAAACGCAGCCATCACATCGTAAAATATCCATATGGGCTGATACACATCCTCTGTTCCCGCCCCTGACCGAATGGATGCATTTCTTTTTTT
This sequence comes from Petrophora chlorosata, assembly GCA_951640565.1. NCBI lineage: Eukaryota > Metazoa > Arthropoda > Insecta > Lepidoptera > Geometridae > Petrophora > Petrophora chlorosata. Next base: position 3,074,612 of record OX621210.1, read on the forward strand.
TAAATTCGTTCTAAATGTACTAAGAAGATTATCTTTTTTCTTTTTTAACTCATGCACTGGAATGCCCATCGTATCAGCAATACGTTTCCATGAATCATTAATCTGAAAAAATAAAATAAGTAAGTATAATCATTGTGGTTATATCAATGGGCATAATAACAGGTGGTCAAAATAAGTTGTCGTGTGTCGCGTTAACACGATCAAAATACCCATTCACATAAAACTGTATTATAACTTTGACCGTGTTTCAATGCGGCTTTAATTCGAACTAAAATAACAATTGCCTACCCGTCATAAATCCACATTGTTAATATCTAATAACCAATTTACAGTAAACTCAACTGAATTTGTAAGTAGATAGTTAAATAAAATGAATGAATTGTGTAATTACAATATTTTTATTTTTGTGGTATTTATTTTTGGGATTCCACAGGCAGTTTTCTGCTTGATACAGCTCCAGAAATTTAAATGTTTCCTCTGTGCTCATGTTTGCCATTTCAACAAGCAAGAAAAAAACGGCGGTAGGTAAAAAAGAACGGCGAAAATCACGCGTGCACTCTCACTCGCTTCCCGCTGAACACTGATGCGTCGTCAGACGTGTGGACACACCGCACGCTCGCGCCGGGCGCCCGCGCCAGATCCCTTTGATCCGTGCAACAAAAACCGACAACAAACGGATAAGTGCCGGACGCGTCTGCCGACGTCAAATACCTACCACAGACGAGCAAATCACTCCCTCTACACGTAGGCGGACGCGTCCGCCGATGGTATCGGCGGACGCGTCCGCCGACGTGTAGAGGAGGCATAAGAGACGACAAACTGCGTGCACACATGTGCGGAACGGGCGCGAGCAGTGACGTAGTATTCAACGGGCTTTCTTATTGGACGTCATACCGGTAGCGCGCGGAGGCGAGCATTGCGCTGCGGAACTTGTCCAATCCTGTGTGACACCTTACGGATTACACCCGCACTGCAAATGAACTGCACTGCACCGGACTGGACCGCAACCGGATTTGGTGTGCTCCAACCTGTACACAGACACCAACAATCTGGCTTAAACGATTGCACTTCACTCATTCATTCACTCGTTGTAGACTCAACATGTATTGACTTAATATCTCATTAAACTACGTTTTGGGTCAAAGGAAATCTAACTTCGATTCAGCTCCTTTATACGTTTGATTAAAAACTTAGAGAATGTCTTAACAAGAAAGTTAACAAAAAGACCTAGACTTTCATTGAATAAGGTTCAAATTCCTTTAATTTAAAGTAAGGTGAAATGTTTTACATTCTGTGTAAAACAAACATCATTACAGTTCTGAATAGGCAGGAAAAATCGTTCGGGAAAATCTCGGCTCGATGCCTGTTCTGACTGTGTTGCCTGTTGTTTTAGTAATAAAAAATATATGTTTTAATATTTTTTATTATGCACGAATATTAATTTAATAAATTAAACTATTTAATTTACTTAATAAATAAAATATTTAATTAATCTACTTTTTTATACCATGAAATAATATTTTTTCTTATGAAAAAATCTACTAGACTAGATTAAGAATACGTTGCATGCTTCATATTTTTCTTATTTTGTATCAGCTGCCAGAGCAAACTATTCCGAATTAATTATCCTTTCTCAACAATCATCTTGAATAGAACCATATTTTAAAGCAACATTTCAACAATGCCTTATTAATGTAGACGTTTTAAAATGAATTATTTTTAATCGTTAGGATCTATAATTATAATTATAGACTTATTTAGACCCGACACAGTGGGAACACGCGTTAAGCTTAAACAGATAGACGTTGATTTTTATAAATGAAGTTGAGAGAAATCGAATGGTTACTTCGATTTTAGAGTTCCGCAACTATGAGGCAAAAGGAATTTGGTGGGACTTAATTTGATGCCAGTTCTGTCCGTCTGTGGTGTAGGTTGTGTTAACAGAGGTTTAATTAGAAAACTTGAGATAGGTTTGCAGTTTGGCAGTTACAACTTTGAACTTATTTTACACTAAAATTATTAGAAATGATTTTGATTGAATACACCCTAATTTTAAAAGATGGACATGAACGCTTAATGCATTCCTACACAAGTTCCAACAAGTCGACATTATTAATGATAAATTAAGAATTATTAAAATAAATTTGAAAAGCTTTCTTAGTTATAGCACAGAATACTTAATAGAACGTTATAGTTTAATATTGTTGGTGGTTTTGTCTTTATTGTGAGCTAAAATACATAAATAAATAGAGCAATAATAAAATAAGTATAAATATTTTCATGGTGAAAAAGTACAGTAAATTTTTCACTGTTCCTATAGCAAAACGGGTATCAGCTGAAATCAGCGTCGAGTTTTGCAAAACTCTCGGCATTTTATGCTGAGCTGAGCTCATACGGCACACATATTTATTATTTAAATTTTATTTTTTGTTTGTCGTTTTTGTTTGCCGAGTAAATAGTTTTTCTTTCTTTTTTTCTTTCAAATATGAAAATGGAGCAACCGGATGAAAATAATTAATATTGCAAATTTGAATGATAGCTAGGGAGATGTTCATGCCAAAAATGAACGCCCATGTATAAGTTAATTATAGGAGGTATTGTTATTTGTCTTCAATTAGTCATCAGGCGTGGTATACTACACGACATCCTAACCAAGGTTCGGAAGTAAAGCAAATATACTACAACAGAAGGCTTCAAATAAAAAGTGAAAGTGTACCTTCTAGGCGAGCGTGTTACACCTTAGATCACCATCAGAGGAGCTAGTGGTAAAACGCAATCCTGTAACTAGTAAAAAACAGCTGGTTTCCTTCTTTTTGTTAAAAAAGTTATTAGGACAAAAAAGAAAATAACGCCAAATGGTAGTCGTGGGAAAAATTTTACAAATTAAGTTTCCCCCCAAATCTAAGAAGAAAATAGTATATGGGCATAATGTTTTTACTGTATATACTTTATCTTTACCCATAGGTAAAAATAGAGTTACGTTTCAGAACTCTACTCGCACTTGGCAGGCTTCTATACCCTAAAACGTTGCCAGTTTCCGAGTTCTAGTTCAAAAGTTCCTCGCGTGCCGTGGAATTGTTATCGGCTACGATAGCTGCAAAGATTTAGTACAATCGAGATAAAAGAGTCTTTTCACCCGTGATTTTATTCAAGAAAACCAACATTTTCGTTTGTTTTCTTAAAATTCTGGTCCATAACTTCAAAGTCGCTCAGCGAGCTATGAAACGAGCTATGCTGAAGTGGCAATGAGCAGATCACATAATAATATGTGGAAGAACCGATAACCGATAGGGTAAACAATTTCTAGAGTGGAGACCACGTTTATTTTAGTTATCTACGGCGTAAAGTAGCAAGTAGAGTGCGTAAAGTAGCTCAGGGCAACTATATGAGAAGAGCCAACGACCGGGCTTGATATCGGGTAAATAAACATTATTTCAAGTTTGTCTATGTGCTTTTATTATTTTTTATGGAATTGAGTGATGAGACGAGCAAGTCGTCCGCCTGATGGTAAGCGCCACGCCTACTCATAACAATTGCAGTGCCACACAGAACTTTAAATATCACAAAACTCTCTCCATTGCGCTCACACCCCGAGACATCAGATATTAAGTCTCATACGTCCAGTAATTTTCCCGTTACAGTGCCCTTCAAACCGGAACACAGTAATGCTTGCGCACTACTGCTTGGTGGCAGAATACCTGGCAAAGCCATGGTACCACAAGTAAAATTATTCCAATAAAAACAATGCTTTGAAGCTGCAGAAATACTGTCCGAAAACTTGTTGTATACAGTTGGACCCATAACATGTGTTAACTTGGAGGACCACTACTTCAAGTCACGGATCAAGTTGAAAGTATCTTTGGAGTGGTAGGCTCTGGCCGTGGTTGTAATACCACCCACCGAACAAAGCCATGCCATCAAGCGACCTAGTCGTGTTTCGGGATGATGTTCGGTGAACCATCGGGCAGACGGGTCTGAGCAGCCGCTCAACTGCCGTCTCTCTGTAGATCTATGTGCTCCATCTTAGGCCACATCAATCGAGATAGTAGCCAAACATAGATCTATTAGAGATAAAAATAATAAACATAGATCTATTAGAGATCTATTATAGGCTAGGTCGGCACGCTTTAACTGAAACGTTAAAGTAAATATATACATTCAACACACGGAACGTTCATTTGTATTCCAGCTTCGAATGCGAGCGGACGTGTTAATTCCTCCAATATCGACGGTTACGCGGAATACAATCATGGAAACATAAGTAATTTATTTTCTTTTTTATTCCTGTTTTGAATGTTCGATTTAACTTGTTTTGTCTGGCGGGATTTTCACTTCGTGCTCGTCAAGTGCGTCATATACTTTTACATATAGATAAGCGTATATAGATAAGCATACAAGCGTAAAGTGGCACTTTTAAGCTCTAGGGTTTAAATTTAATCATACTATCCTATCCTCTCCTATTATCCTACTTCTGACTTTCTACTAATATTATACATGTGAAAGTTTGTGAGGATGGATAGATGGATGAATGGATGGATGGATGTTTGTTACTCAATCACGCAAAAACTACTCAACGGAAGTTGATGAAATTTGGTATGTAGGTGCTTTAGGTAATTTTTATCCCGGGAAACTGCGGGTGGAACCGCGGGGCGCAGTTACTTAACTTTATAAAGCTAATAAAATTGCATTCAGCCACATTACTTCCAGTAAAAAAAAACTTGGCCTTTTACAAAATGTACATACATAGCGGCAGAATAATGCAGGCAGCGTTGTAAATATACGCCAGCATTTTGTTCACGTGTAGACTCCACCAGCCGCCCCGCCAAATCCTTATAAACCAGTGCTCCTGGTCCCCACGGGCCCAACGTCTCTACCTCACAAACAGGTAACCCCTATCGAGATCTGAATATTTGCGCCGTTTGAAGGATATTGCCGTTGTAGCGGCGCCACCCACCCGTAGAGACGTCTCCGGAAGATGACTCCGGGACGGCGCCAACGTGTCTACACAAGTAGCATCCCAAACCAGGGGCCGTCCCATCCTCCTGGGAATGAGCGTCATACCGTCAGGCCTTTTACCATCGTCCCACACTAGGCCGTTCGGCTCCAGGATGGCAGTCATATTGGCACTTCCAAAGGCCCGACGGATGACGTCATTTAAGGCGTTGTGGTGAGCCATGCGGCTCGACTGCATGACAGCCCGTGGTGACCGAGACGGTTAAGCCATTAGTGATGCTTTGAAGATACAAGTGCCGTCCGTAAACATATCAAAGACAAACTCAATTTTCCGCTTATTTTCACTCGTGTTTATCTTCAAACATTTAGTTCGGTACCTAATAAGCGAGAAACACCCTGACAATAGTCAGAGCGCTCATTACTTTCGTTTCTGTTATAAAGCAAACATTTGGGCTATAACGAGAACTCTTTATGAAGTAATTCTGGCCATTTGGGGCGTAAAATAAAAATCGCTGTAGACGTACTTCGTTATTCGGAAATGTGTATTTTTCAGGGTTCCGTACCTCCAAAGGAAAATTAATGAATATTAAAAAACAACAATTTTAGAAAGAAAACAAAAACCGACTTTAATGTATCTTCGAAGTCCAAGGTCAAATATCGATGAAATTTATATGGGACCACTTCGTAGCTATATTGAACCCATCGCAAGAAGATTTTCTAAATCGTAGGAACCGAAGGAAATCACGGAGTTCTAAGGGAAAAATCATAGAAAAAGAAAAAAAAATCAAAATACAATCGAACAGAGAACCTTCTCTTTTTAAGTTGGTTTAAAATCTAAAAACCACGTTTTTATAGATTATCATCGAGTTGTAAGCTATCCTGAATGTTTCAGCTGGATAGCTAATCGGGAAGTGACAGATAGACAGACAAACTAGAAAGTGACTTAATAAAAACATGGTAAAAAGGAACCCTTAGGTATAGGATCACTTCCTTGTCCGTCTGTGTCTGTCTGTCAATACAAGGGAGTCAAATCCCATAGTGTACTTTCCGTTGACCTAGACTCAAGCAAGAAGCAATGTCTTATGGCAAAGAGAAGGGAAAAATCCGAAAACCGCAGTAGTTATATCAAATAATATATATTTTTACGATTATAAACTTCCATTTGCAATTGGAAAATTGACTGTGACGTATACCGATGTAAGGTAGTACATTTTTTCAACTACAAAGTTAAGTGTGTCTTTCAATCGATTAACTATCTGCATAGATGACTGTTATATACGAGCATATATATGAACTTATAATAATATAATTTTATAAGTTCATATATATGCATTCATATATTGCATATATATATTCATATTTAGATCTGCAATTCTATAACATGAATGCAATAAATGATTGAATATGAATATGAATAAGTTTGTACTGAACCTTCGGTGCACGAGTCAGACTCGCACTTGTCCGGTTTTTTGTGGACTACGCGGATTCTAGGACTAAAGAAAATGAATAATTGCCTAATAAAGATAGAGGTGACCCTTATCCAAAAGTGGCAAAAGGCAATAAAACGAATACAGGGAACTGAACATCCTATGACAGCCACTGTAGTGTATGATTGTAGTGGCTCAAATCTCATACACCACCGAGTAGCAGGTTCGAGACCCGCAACTCGACGGGACAAATGTTCGCTGAGCAACAATTGAGCATAGCAATTATTTTTTTTACATAGATCCTGACCCCTAACTAGGATTCCCTGTATCTTGGGAACCAAGAACTACGAGGACCATGGTCCCACAACACCCAGACACGAAACAAATGCTTGCACTTTTATTTTCTGCACAAACATTTGTTCCGTCGCGGGAATCGAACCCGCAACCTCAGTGGTGTATGAGATTTGAGCCAACCTGCCCGACCACTACACCACAGAGGCTGTCTATGTATAGCAATGGCAGTGGCGTTATGTTCTTCTGTTCTTCGTCTTTCGTCTTCTTTAGTACCTTTAGGTACATTAAACAGGTCGTCTGTATCTACGCAAAGCGTATTCAGGATTCTAAAAAGGAAGGGTTTGCATTGTGTTTAAACGACAAGTTTCCTATCATTGTTATCTGGTAATCCACGTCTGCCATCCGGTTCGGGTACGGGTACACCCGGGTACAAAGGAAGGTTCATCCGGGTGACCTGGGATCCGGGTGTCAAAGGCACTCGGGTTAATACAAAACTTACAAGTTTATTTAAGTTGGGTATTGTTAAGAGCATTCTACATTAAATATATTAAGATAGCACGATGTGACAGAGGCTTTACCCGGGCAAACGCACTTACTCTAATATGTCAGTGATATAGATACATATATGCGGGAGGCCATCTGGACCACAGCTTTATCGAACCCGCGTCTTCGGAATACAGTCCCGACGCGACGCCTTAACCACTAGGCCACCGAGCCAACTGCTCGAGCAACCAAATTTCTTATATCGTCTTACGGGGACGATTAAGGCGTCGCGTCGGGACGGTATTCCGAAGACGCAGGTTCGATCCCTGTCCGAGCAATATCATTTTTCTTCTTCCTTATTATTAAAAAATTTAAGATTTTTGCCTAGCATGCGCTAATGCATTGGAAAATTACTGTGTTATTAATATAATACATAATAAAATGACCAGTGACGATAATGACTAGATGAAATATTATTAACTTTATGAGTATCGATGTTATACCAAATCGAGTCGGGGTTTGTTTATTTATATTTTTTTATTGTTTTTATTTTTATTTTATTTTTTTTTATAAATTTTACAACTGTCTGTCTATGTCTGTATCGCAGTCAACTAGCTTAATTCACTGTTCAATTAACAGCCTAGCCTCTTTACTAAACAGCGCCGTTCAACTATTGGCCTGAATGATATTCAGCCATAGCGTTTATTATAACATTTAATAAACTGGCTAGTGCTTAGGCATGTGGTTAAACTTAGATGTATCCTACTCGAGATTATAAACTGTCGAAAGATTGTGAACCGTCGCATTCTTTTTCGGTAGATTATAATCTATCGAAGTGTTAGATTAGAATCTACTTACATTATATTCGTATTTAACATACATGTTTGCGGCGTTGGGGTGGCCCGCCGCGCCCTTACCTACCGAAGGCTGCAGCTATATTCATTATTATTACTAAACTCTTCCATTGTACTATTTTTCATTAAACTTTGGAAAACAGGCTTTATAAATGAACAGACTAGGCAAGTAATTAAACGTCATCGATCCAAGTCATTTGCCTAGCTGTTTGATCAAATGGCTGAATATCATGCCGCTGGTTGAACGGCGCTGTTTAGTAAAGGGGCTAGGCTGTTGATTGAACGAATTAAGCTAGTTGGCTGCGACATCTGCATTATATTAACGGACTTTAATAAAATAAACTTTACAAAGAGGCTCTAGGTATACGCTATAATATTTAAGGCAAATGCCATAATATTTTTAGCAAAAAGATAATTTTATTTCCAGATGAAAACATATTTTAACCGCAACACCGAGGACGCGAAGCGAAATGTTATCTGATAATTCAGTGGCAGTATTGAAATTATAAGTAACATTAACATTACAGATAACGCACGCAGTAATTTAATTCAGCTGTAACGGTATAAAATAAATAGAGATGGTGGAAAAACTGGATTTGGCTTTATTATTAGTATTATTACATTACTGTCATTATCAGATGTATACATAGTCTGTTAAATTGTAAAAAAACAATTGAAAATAAATTATTTTTAAATTTGTAATTTTTTTAGAAAATGGCGTAGCATAGCCTAGCGTAAACATTTTTTTGCTAAATACCAAGGTATATTAAACAAAGCAGGTCAAATATACGAGATTTTTATTTATTTATTTCATTACATTCAACAATGTAACAAAAACTTACATTTAAAATGTGCTACTTTCTTTCTATCGCTATACAGGGATACGCTATATAGGGTCCTTAAAGGTAGGCAACGCACCAGTAATGCCCCGAGTGTTGCAGGTGTCCATAGGCGACGGTAACCGCTTACCATCCAGGCGGGCCGTCTGCTTGTTTGCCTATTAGTCATATATAAAATATATATATATATATATATATATATGTATACAGATTTATGTGTGGTTTCTCTATTGTCTAATATAACTACAGTTAGGAGGCAGTTGAGTGACTGCTCAGGTCCATCTCTCTGATGGTCCGCCAAACATACCGAAACATGGCTAGGTCGTACGCTTAGACTGCCAAATCCTTATCATTTTCCATATCTCAATATTGTAAGGTTGTAATAGCCACTATATTATCAGTCCTTGTTAATCTCGACTCCCCGGAGCAACAGAAACCTAGATAAGAACCTAACAAGGAGCCCGTTTCAAACAATCAGTCGCAAAATTAAAATCACGAAACACACGGAAATATCGTTCGAGATAAGGACAACCGAAAATAATTAAAAGTTCCCCCAAACGTAGGTAAACAGAGACTCTGGAAATAAATGGAACATTATTTTTCTTTTATACCTACATTTCTATGGATTCTATTTATTTACACGTCTCTCCAAAATTTGTTTGCCGTATTCTATAGAGCGTCAATTCTCCCCTCGCTCCCCGTACTTCTTGCTTGCCCGTTTAAGTAAAACTCTGTTCTCTAAGAACTGGTACCATATTCTTTTTTCTTTTTTGTGAGCTAACTAGGGGCATGATGTGAGTGAACAGGGATACTAATGGCAACTAATTAAGAGGATATGGCACAGCCACGGCCAGCGAGCACTAGGTATTTGAATAATGGTTTACGGTCTCGCAGAAAATGCGTAAATTAAATTAAATAAATTAACTAAAAAATAATAATAATAATAATTTAACTAAATTCGTATCAATTTCAGATTTTTGTTAAAATTTGCGTTTCGGGAGAACACGTTTCTACCACACTACATCTCAACTTAATTTGGTAATTTTGGTCTAAATTTCTTAAATGGAGAATAAACTAGGTTTGTAGGTTTCCCTTTTTCTAAGTTCATGTCTATTTTTAAAGTTATAAGATTCCAAACTTCAAAAAAAAAAATTCTAGTAAATATCAAGTTTTTTGGGTCCATTTATTCAAATTCTATAGGAATTATCGAAAAAATCAAAACCTACAAACCTCAATAATGGTAACATCTCTTACATGTCCAAATTTTATCGAATTTGGTTAATGTTTAGGGGTAGAAAAACGTTTTCTCTTTTTGTATGAAAATTTAAGCGTGCCGTTCCCTCTTAAATAAAACCACGTTTACCTTTTGTTACCTACCTACCTTTATTTTGTTAAGTAAATAAATAATTTGTTTTGTTATGTGGGAGTTCAAAATTCTTAGTTTTAAAATTATATATTTCATCGGAGACCTATAATTGGCCGTATTTTTATGTATATAAATAAGTTACTATTGTTTTATAAGAAGTGCTGTTGGCCTTCTCAAATAAATAAATTAACTACCTTAACCGTTAGAGATAGAATTATATGTATATATTATATAACCTACGTAAGATAATTCCTCTCCATCCAAAGGTTGCCTGGAAGAGATCGCTTTTAGCGATAAGGCCGCCCATTGTAACACTTTCTTTAATTGTTTTTATGTTATGTCTGTAATTTAATGTTTGCAATAAAGCGTTCATCTATCTATCTATCTACGTCCTTTTCCAAGGCCGTAAGTTTATTTATTTTTATTTTATTTATTTATTCACTTTCAAATACATTAGGACATGCAATTTTGGAGCTCCTTTGATATAATTAACATTATTAAAGACAATTAGATCATGATAATCAAGTAGAAACATTTTTCATTAGATTAGGTACAGATAAGCTTAGAAAAGATACAATAGACACGTTCGTTCCTATATATATATATATGTATATACAAATGATTACATAGAAAATAGCAATAGAAATAAAGCATGCCACAAAATTAATTCCTTATTTAATATTCAAACTTATAACTATAATTTATAATTTAATTATCTAGATACTAAACAAAGTAAGTACATATCTTCCTACATACCAAATTTCATCAAAATCCAATCTCAGTAGTTTTTGCATGATTGAATAACAAATCTATCCATCCATCCGCAAAACTTTTGCAGTTAAAACATTTCTAGGATAGCATAGAATTCGTAGGAAGATAATGAAGCAACTAGTTGATTGAAAAAATAGGTCAATTACTGGGCAAATACGACTTAATATATGATGTCTGAGGCTTGTGTGCGCCACGACGGCGTACGCGACACACCAAATTGTTACATGTCCCTCTGCATCGCAGAAACTATGCAAGTAATGAAACTCTTACGCGCATTTGTAGAACATATAACAAACTTTTTGACGACGTTGACATATTTTTGTGCAGAAACAAACACATCTTTAAATAATTAATTAAATCCAAACTAATTCGAACGATGAGTAGGTAGATAGTAGTATGTATTCAATATCAATTAAAAAAAGTATTGTATGTAACCTGGTAGGTAACGTTAATAGGTACTTTGATTAATTTAATTTAATTTATAGGTAATTGGTAGGTATAAAAATAAACAATTTTATATTTCCCTCAATTTGATTGTCATTTAATTTTCAATTTTCAATTTAATTCATCTTCAATGATGTGCTTTGGAATATCTTACTTAATATCTCAGCTTAATTAAATTTAGAACTTAAAACAATATAACTATAATGGTTGTAGTCATTATGCTCATATTATATTAAGGTATTGGTGCACTTATGTATGTTTAACATCATTTACGTCTAATTAAGTTATGTTTTAATTATGGTAATCTATAATTTTTGCCTTATTTGTATAACATGTACATGTATTTCTGCTGCTATTTTTGTAACGCTGTTGATTGCCTCAATAAATAAATAAATAAAATAAATGTCTCGGGGTGTGCGACGCAGTGCTTTTTATACTACACTCGAGAGCAATGAATCCGGGTCACTTAAAGAATGTTAAAAATCTCGGAAACTAAAAATGATAGGTTAATGCAATAAATTGTATTTAATAGACAATGTAATACTCCTTAAATGAAAGTAAAAAAAATATGAGTCACCATACATTTTATTAACACAAAATTACATAAAGAAAAAAACTGCTGATCTCTCCTTAAAACAAAAATAGGAAACATGAAATTGTTGAACTTTATTACGATTTTCTTGAATTTTAATACTTCGTATTGCCTCCTCGTGCTTCCATTACTGCGTTTACGCGGTTTGGCATGCTGTACACCAAGTTCCTTATACGATTTTGGGGAATATTCTCCCATTCCTCTGTGAGAGCAATTTTGAGCTCACGAAGCGTGATTGGGGGAGGGTTTCGTTGTTTTACGCATCTGCCTAGCTCGTCCCAAGCATGCTCGATCGGGTTGATATCCGGGCTGCGCGCTGGCCACTCCATACGAGTAATGTTCATCTCTTGAAGGTAGTCATTCACAATCCTACCTGTATGAGGTCGGGCATTGTCATGCATAAATATAGCATCCTCACCTAAATTGACCATAAATGGACCAACGTGATCATTGAGGATTTCTTCCACATATCTTACGCTAGTTAAAGAGCCGTTTTCTATGATCACCAGCTCTGTGCGACTTTCAGAAGAAATTCCGGCCCACACAAGTACAGACCCACCACCGTAGGCTACTTTTTCTTCGATGCATGCTTGCTTGAATCTTTCCCCTGGTCTTCGATACACTCTGTGTCTTCCATCGTGCTTGTAGAGCATAAATTTTGATTCGTCGGAGAACATAACTTTTGACCAATCTTCAATACTCCATTACGTGGCTCTGGGCATATCTTAGTCTCGAAATACGATGCCCACGCTCCAGTTTAGGGCCGTTTGCAGGTCTAAGGGGTTTTAAGTTAGATTCAGCAAGCCGACGTCTTACTGTCCATGCACTTGGGTTACTTCCTCCGAGGCGTCGAAACTGATTGGTGAGTTCAGTTCCTGTGAGAAAGCGATTTCGAAGCATGGTGTTCACCAAGTATCGGTCTTCTCGTGCTGTGGTACACCTGGTTCTGCCCGTTCCTGGTCTGCGTAGGTTAGAACCAGTTTCTTCGTAACGTCGGAGAACTCTTTGTACTGTTGACAGCGACACACCGACAGTCCTGGCTGTATCGCGCTGACTCCGGCCGGTTTCCAGCATTGTAAGTATTCTGGTGCATTCTTCAGGCGTAAGCGACATAATTTCAGCTTGAATAATGAATATAGAGCACTATCAACATGGTTTATGTACCCACATAAATGACAGATTACAAACAAAAGCAAAACCAAATGCTGTAATTTCGTAGTTCCATCTTCGAAAGTGGCCCTTTTTCAAATTTGATTTTTTTATGATATAACTTTACAATAACTAAGAAGTTTTAATACCTTCATTTAAGGAGTATTACATTGTCTATTAAATACAATTTATTGCATTAACCTAGCATTTTTAGTTTCCAAGATTTTTAGGATTCTTTAAGTGACCCGGATTCATTGCTCTCGAGTGTATTAAAAGTTCTGGGCACTGCAATTTGTTATGGGCAGGCGTGGACATCAGGCGAACGACATGCTCGTCTCATCAATCAGTTCCATAAATAAAAAGATGACAATAATTAGGATTGCGTATTGGGTGTTGTGGGAGCATGATCCTCATAGTTCCTGGTTCCCTAGATACAGGGAATCCTAGTTAAGGGTCAGGATCTATGTATGAGATCGTTGGGCGTTATTATTAATTTATTTATTAATGCTAGATGCTCTCTCCCGCAAGAGACCAACCACGAGTAAAACCAGTTAATTAAAAAGTAGATGAAAATAATTAGGAATGCCAATTCGAATGCTAGGGAAAATAGCTAGGGAAAATATAATATTACAGTCCTACTCCTACCTACGCTTTTTCAGTGCTTATCATTCTTTTTAAAACACTCATTTGCCTCGCTTACAGTATAACGACACAAAATCTCCCGCTTATCTAGACGATATTATTTTTTTATTTCCCTCAATTTGTTTGAGGGCGGGTTTTTATAATCGGACTGACACACGGTATAACAATTCTGTTAGTGTTTTTTACTAGCTGCGCCCCGCGGTTTCATTCGCGGTTTCCCGGAAAAACTAAAGGATGAATGTAATAAAAAAGAATTTTCTACCTAGGATATACTTAAAGTCATAAGACTGCCCATTGTTACACCATTGTAAATATTTTACTTGTACTTAATTTCGTTAAGGTGAATAATAAAGCCTTTATCTATATACTTATCAATATATCTATTGATATCTTACCTGTTTAAAAAGTCTTTTGTTCCTGAAATATATTAAGTAAATCTAGATGGGAGAAGCTATTGGCAGTCAAAACATAGTTCGGGAGCCTATGGATTCAGAAATTTTCTGTAAACCTTTCTATGTACATAAACCCATCATATAATAAAAAAAAAATTACTTGTCTCCTTATTTATTTATTTATTCAGATACTTGCTGTGCTTACAGTTGTGACCAAAAGGCACATCAAGCCACAATTTACACTACAATACATAGTAAACGAACTTCAAAACGAACAATCTATATATGTAATTGTGCTAATATAATGATTACAATTAATAAGTAAATTAAACTGAGTATAAAACATAACTAAATTATCTGATTCTTGAGTAATCAGGATATTACTCTTACTTTGGCCAACGATTAGTCTGGCTATTCAACGAGGTAACGTCGCCAGCTTTTTGGGCACCTTACCCGCAGACGGTGACCTAAATTCTATTTTTTATCTTTATATTTACTTGTTAATTTTGTTGTATGTCAGTTTAGTCTATTACCACAGAATGCTAAGTGACAGAAGAATCATCAAAGAAATTTAAACAAATAGCGACTCTTGCTATGACGCAATAAAATTCAATTCAGCTCGCGTAGCGCTGCATACCTACCAGTCATATTAACTTACAGAGCGCCTCTCTTTCTATCGCATAGCTGTTATCTCTTCTGACGCGGCACGTGTAACGACGCGCGACCCGCCGTCGGTGTCCGGCTATGTACTTGTAGCTTCGTACCTACAGTGCGGAGTGCGCTAGGCCTGGTATTACTGTATGTATTATATTTGTATATAATTGTACATACCAAATGTACAGTAAAATTACACTAGCACTAACAAGGTAAAGAAACCACATCAACATCGCGAGAAAACCAACACGTATCCAAGCATCACACAATTCAAGGACGAAGTGTCCTTGACGTGATTTACTTGAAAGTTATATAAAAATATGCTATTGAAAATACGGCTTTCAAGGCCGTGTGTAATCTAACCCGCCTTTTGTAATCGTTCATATCTGGAGCGTAACGAGTAACGACTCAATTTGGGTTACCCCGTTAGTCGTTACCTCGTTACGGTAAGTTTGTTCGCAAAATGAATCCTTAGAGTAATCTTATGAGCGAATCATTTTGTTCGAACAGTCTCTTTTAGAGATGTAGTCGATCCGGTCATTAATTTTCCGGCTTATCGATACACAGAAAATATCGATAGGAAAAAAACTATGCAATACAAAAATAGTACGACAGGAAAAGATTTTCCTGCATGAAAATAAATGAAGTATATTCGCGGCTCCACTTATAAAGTCACGGTGATGTTGAGACTTGTAGTAATTACTTATGAAAGGAAACGACTACTTTGTTTTTCATCTTCGTTTCTTGCACTCTTGCCGCACTCTAACACCAAGAGCCAAAAATATTCATATTGATCTTCGTCAACAAACTATTTGTTTGGCCCTCCAGGCCCTCGTGAAACATTTACCCCGTATAAAACATAAAAAAAACATATTTATTATAGCAATGTATTTATTGACATAGTAAGTGTTACAATTTCCATTTTGAAGTCTCTATTTCTCGACGTAGCTTGACGCTGTGTTTCAAGGACTAGCTTCTTCTTCCAATTTTGATACATAAAAATGCCAAATCTAAATAGTTGAAATAATATAAACAAAGAGAAATTTAAAAAAATTAGGCAATAAGAAATAAAACATGCAATGGGGAATATATCTATGTGGGCTACTTCATCGCTTAATATCAGACAAGATAGTGGCTGAACAAATATGTTGTTTCAAAAAATATTCAATTTTTCCAATCACGTTACCTTATAACGAAAAAATCCGGCAAAAACACTATCTGTTACATCTCTAATAAACCATCTTATTATTCGATTCATATAATCTGGAACGGCTTAAATGGTTCGGAAGTACCTTAGCAAAGTTCTAGTAGACCAGAAAAACTTGTAATGTTAGTTATATTCGCAAAGTTTTCGGAAAGTGACATTTTGGATAATGACGCTTGAGAATGTTATTTTTACATAACCCCATTAGTGATTATAACAATCATAGTATTGGCACAGAATAATTAATAGTATTACCTCTTGTGTGAGCGAGTGGGGCTCAGTGGGGAGTGCGACTTTCGATTCAGCGCACCCGAGTTCGAATCCCGCTGGCCCCAGCTGACTTTCTTAAGTTATTTGCGGATTTAACGCTCGCTCTAAAAACGGTACAGGAAAACATCGTGAGGAAATCGGCATGTCCAAGAGTTCATCACAAAAATCTAAGGACATGTGACATCCACCAACCCGCAATAGGCCAGCGTGGTGGCTATGGTTCATACTTTTTCTATGAGGGAAGGCCCGAGTCCCAGCAGTGGGAACATAATGGGCTGATGATGATGATTGGATTCTCTTTGACACAAATGACGTAATAATAAAATAATAATACAAACTGGAGAATCAGATGTGGTATCGGAGACGCACTCTTGTAGATCCCAGGTATAAATTGAAGGAACAAACAACGTAGATTTAAAAAAATAGTGCACGATTGCGGGCGAATAAATTTAATAAGTGTACTGATATACGAGTACAGTACACTTACTCATTCCAGTGTCCAGAAATCTGCTACGGAATGCGTAGAAGTACCCGGCTACGGAAGTCGTAGCAAAAATCAGCTACGATTGTCGTAGCAGTACTCAGTTACGGAAACGTCGTAGCAAAACCCAACTACAGTAGACGTCGACTCATTTATAACAGTCATAGCAGTACTCAGATACGGAAGTGTCGTAGCAAAACTCAGCTAAAGCAGTCGTAGCAATACCAGTGGCAGTATTCAGCTATCGGGGTGTCGTAGCAAATACCAGCTACGGCAGTCGTAGCAGAACACATTTATAATTGTCGTAGCAGATCCAGCTACGATAATTACAGCTATTACTCAGTTATGACAGTCCTAGCATTACTCGGCTACAGAAGTGTCATAGAAAAACCCCAGTTACGGCAGTCGTAGCAACACCAGTGGCAGTATTCAGCAATGGGGTTGTCGTAGCAAATCCCAGCTACGGCCGACGTAGCCGAACTCACCTACGGCAGGCATAGTATTTATCTACTACGTGACACGTGGCACAGTCCATTTTAAAGCTATCAACGTGGAAAATAGGTAATTAAGGTCCTACGGCCATTTTAATATACTTGTATGTATTAAATGGAGATTTCCGAGAAATAATACTAAAATTTGCAATGAAATTTGATATAACGGTTTTAACACAAATAATTAAAAGATTAACAGTTTTAATAAATTCAAATTTTTTATATTTGTAGAGAATGATAACTTCCATTCGACGTAACCTTTGCAAATAACAAACTCTGACCCCTAACTCAGCTGACCCGTAAATATTTTCAAAAATGTAAATTAAAGATTGAATGTGTATTTTTATTATATTTTTAATAATAACGGAAACGCCCATTAAATGTTGAGGATTGACTTGACCATTCACTTGTTATGTTACGTGAATCAATTAATTAATTTACTTGTTAAGCATTGCAGTGTGTGCAGGAAAAGAAACGCTCAACGATCATTTGCAAAGATCCTGGCTCCTAAATAGGTTGTCTGGAACAGATGATGTAAAACTTTAGCTTTAAGAATTTTATTATAAATATTTAATAAAACGGCTAGGACTCACGTAGTTTGTCGAATTAGTCGACCTAGGTTTCGAGCATGTCCGAAGCTCTTCATCAGGGGCGAGTTTACGCTGTGAGATCGCGGCGACCACTGGCGGTGTCGAGGCGAGATGCGCTCCGCACGACGCGAGGGGGGAGGTGGCGTCGGTGGCGCCTGCGGGGAGCGCCACGCGCCTCTCGCGCGCTGTCGTGTTGCCGACGACGACCGCACTAATGTCGGCACGAGTTCTTCATCATCGCTGACAGCGTCGTCGTCGTTTAAGAATTTTGTTTACTTTGTTGTAATAATTTTCTGTTGTTGTGTAACAATAAACCGTTGTATAATTAATCTAGTATTCGATGTCTTGAATACAGTGGAACGCAGTTCATTTTATGGTATTAAAATTTCTGGGCGACACTGCAATTATTATGGGCAGACGTGGCGCTTACGATCAAGGGAATGACCCGCTCTTCTCATCATTCAGTTCTATCAAAAAATGTACGAGAAAGTATGCCGAACCTCTCGCCGCCGCCGATTCTCACGAGCGATTTTCTCCTGATTCTCGTGAGCGCCGTAACCAAAGAAAACGAACTATTACCACAGAATACTAAGGGACAGAAGCATGACTCCGCAAAGAAATTTAAGCAAATAGCGACTCTTGCTATGACGCAATAAAATTCAATTCAGCTCGCGTAGCGCTGCATACCTACTAGTCATATTAACTTACAGAGCGCCTCCCTTTCTATCGCATAGCTTTTATCTCTTCTGACGCGACACGTGTAACGACGCGCGACCCGCCGTCGGTGTCCGGCTGTGTACTTGTAGCTTCGTACCTACAGTGCGGAGTGCGCTAGGCCTGCTATTACTTACCGTAACGTTAAAGTTTGGTTCATTTAGCTCTTGGAGTGTTTCTCTCCACGTGTTACGTTACACGTCGTGTTTTAAATTCAGACTTGAAAAGAACCCTTTTACCAAACATGTTTACTTTTGTGAGACCCATTTCAGGATTCAAACGGATAAGCCCTCAATATTTGTTCTGTATTGTGACCTCTCGTGACAACGTAAATGACAGCAGGGTGACAAGGGAAAAGTCACGGAAAATTCTATTAAAAAAATTTAAATAAATCTATATAATAATAACGCCCAACGATCACATACATAGATCGTGGCCCCTAACTAGGATTACCTGTATCTAGGGAACCAGGAACTATGAGGACCATGGTCCCACAACACCCAGACACGAAACAAATGCCTGCGCTATTTTTTTTCTGTGCACAAACATTTGTCCCGTCGCGGGTGCGGTCCCGTCTCGAACCCGCAACCTCAGTGGTGTATGATATTTGAGCCAACCTGCACAACCACTGCACCACAGAGGCTGTCTACATAGAGGCTGTCTACATATATAAATATGGTAACAAAAGTTCTAAAAAAAGAAAAGCCCTTAAGTTTCTTGCCGTATCTTCTGAGTAGTGTCTGTGGTTCTTTATCCGAAACGGTGGTAGGGTCATTGTAACGTTCATAAGTGCGTCTGTGATACCAAAACTAAATATTGAACTTTTAAACTTTGAACTGAAACAGAGTATGTCCAATTTTCTTGTTCTCCAAGTTATGTGGTTGTTGGTTTGAATGTGAGAGGCCTCCTGGTTTATTACCACGGCATTGCCAGAAATTCTGCCACCAAGCAGCACGCAAGCATTACTGTTGGGCATTGCAGCCAGTGAAATTACTGGGCATTATGATTCCCAAGAGCTTCAGGATGACAAGCGCAGTGCAGTGCCGAACAGGATTTTCAAAATAAGGTTCTAAGTGGCGGTGCAACTGTTATAAGCAAGCGTGGAGCTCACCATCAGGTGAACGTCCTGCTCATCTTGTCAATCAATGGCATTTTTTTTATTTTTTATGACTTGCGTTTGACCACTATCTAACCTGATGGTAAGCGACGATGCGGTCGACGATGTAGCACTCTTGCCAAGATAGTACCTGTTCACTCGAGATTAGAAGATTCCTAGTTCTATAAAAAAAAAACTATTATTTATCACAACACGAGCTGTTCTGTCCTGATGTCCTTTGACTGTATTTTTCCAACGTTTTTGGCGACGATTTGTATTCTCGTCTTTTCTCTAGATTTGTATTCGATGGACCCTTCTGTTGCTTTTAGCTTTAGCCACACCTTGGTAGAAGGGAGACTGCTGAAAAGTTATCTTGCAGATATTTATGAATCGGAAATGGTGGATAAGACAAAATACAAAGTTATTAATATTGAATGCGCGTGCTTAGCGAAAATCCTAAGAATGTAATTAATTAGGATGAAGAAAATTATTTCTTTTAACAAATCAAAACTGACTTCAGTTCAGATTTATCTTCGAAGTTGAAGGTCGAATATCGATGAAATTTATATGAGGACCGATTCGTGGCTATCCAAATCGGTTTATAAATTACGGAGTTCTGAGGTAACAAACATAAAAATATTTTCTTTTTTTAAATGCAGTCAAATTGAGAACCTCTTCCTTTTTTTGATATCCGTTAAAAATGACATTGCTCGGGCAGGGATCGAGTCTGTTTTCGGAATACCGTCTCGACGTCATAACCACTGGGCAACCGAGCCCACTGCTCGAGCAACGAAATTTCTTCTATCCTTATTACATCTTCTTACGAAGACGATTCTAGTTGGCTCGGTTGCGCAGTTATTAAGACGTCAGGAAGGTATTCAGAAGACGCAGGTTTGGTCCCTGCCTGAGAAATATAAGTTTTCTTCTTCCTTATTATGTAAAATCTAAAATGGACATAATAAATGTTCTGTACTTAACCAAAATGTCAGCTGAAGGCCACAGTCCAACTACTTTAGCTCACATACGACCTAGTAAAATGTACCTAATATTTATAAGTAATTATAATTGGATCAGTAATCATAATTGCTAGTTATTATGCGGCAGCGGCAGTAGTGCGCAAGAATTACTGTGTTCCAGTTTGAAGGGCATTGTAGCCAGCGAAATACTGGGTATATGAGAATATCTGATGTCTACGCAGTGATTTTTAGTGCATTAAAAGATCTGCTAGGTGGCACTGCAATTGTTATGGGCAGACGTGGCACTAACCATCAGGTGAACTACTTGCTTAAATAAATAAAAAGATTTGGACCCAAGCAGTCGCATATTTCGTAATACTTAGACGCCGGTTTCCTCACGATGTTTTCTATTTCTTCTATTGTATTTACAATTGTAAGTATTTATTTATCCCTAGCACGAAGTCAAATACTTCTCGCCTACAGACCGCTCTCCTAACATTCCATCATTGATGACAATTTGTATTCTGTGTAGGCGCGGAGAGCGCAGTTACGTCGTCTCGACTGTTTCTTTTACCGGCCTACGCCACGCCACGGCGATTTGGTCCGAGTCATGAGCGGTAGCGAATAATAAAGTGGAGTGCTACGCAGTACCTTTTACGCTATTAAACAGGTGAGATAGCTGAAACGCCATGAAAATATATAGTGTATATATAGTATTTTACTCTACATATTTTCATTGCGTTTCAGTTTTGTGATGACAACGTCACGCGTGATTCCATTGCATTCCTTAGGTGAGATAGCGATAAAAAAACTGGGTGGCACTGCAATTGTTATAGGCAGGCGTGGCGCTTACCATCAGGCGAACGATTTGCTCGTCTCAATATTTAGTTCCATAAAAAAGTGGTATTTTGAAGGGTGTAGCGCTCGCAGCGTACCTTATCTTGGCGTTTGTAACAGATCTTGTAAGTTAAGCCACGTTCACAACGGTCACAATTCGGATGGGTGACCGTTTGTGTGGTATTAACATCTGAGCTATTATATATTATTGCTACCATGCTTCGGAGGGCACGTTAAGCCGTCAGTCCCGGTTGTTGTCTTTAGACAACAATCGTAAGGCCATGTCGGAGGCCTTCGGGCGGTCGACAAACTCCGACACTAGGATTCGCCACACACGAAAAACAAGAAGTGTTTGATAGGCTATTAAATTAGCTTTCTTACACTATTATAATGATTTGGCTGAAAGGTTTTGATGACAAACTTGTTGTAAGGGAAATTCTTTATTCTTTATTGATTTATGTAAGTTACATAAATATGGTAAAATATAAATGGAAACTCTGCCTGGTGCTTTAGCGTCAGCTGTGTTGCATCAGGCAGTGTCTTCCCCAAATTTAAAACAATCAACATTAACACTTAGATTACGTTAAAATGTAGAAAAAGAATTACTTATACAAACTACAAAACAGCTCGTTGGATGTTTGTATTTGTTATTGTATGTGTGTGTGTATGTGAGAGGGCGTTTTTTGGAAGTACCTTCCGAGGACTTGGTCCTGAATACACAACGGCACATCCGAGGACTTTTTCTAAGCAAGGGCTTTTTTGTGGGTCCTCGGATGGGCCTGACAACATAATCGTGTTTTACATTTTTTTTTTTTTTATTGAATATGTCGACTAACAAGCAGACGGCCCGCCTGATGGTAAGCGGTTACCGTCGCCTATGGACATCTGCAGCACCAGAGGCATTGCTGATGCGTTGCCGACCCTTAAGGACTCTATTAATTCGCCTTTTAAAGGACTCCATGTTGTAGCTCAAAGGAAATACCGACGAAGGTAGGTCGTTCCACATCTTACAAGTGCGAGGAAGGAAATTGCGAGTGAAGCGTGTCGTGTGGGAAGTCCAGTTTTGTAAGATGTGGGGGTGAGCTTTTTGACGATGGCGAGATGTGCGGTGGAAAAATTGGGAAGTTTTACATGCGACTTTGAACCTAACTCTGCATTTAATAAGGAAATCTAAAAAGGTCCTCGTTTTAGTCACGAAGAGTCAAGTTGGCGTGTATAAGTGTGTGAGATTTAGAGGGCACCACTATCAAATTAATACACAATTGATTTACACATACACACTTGATTTACACAAAATGTGTTCAATTTTTCTTTATTTTTGTTTCAGGTAAGCTTCAGGTTATAAACCACTTTCTTATCTGCAACACATCTGTAAGTAGTAGCTATAAAACGACAGATCAAATTTTAAAAATATTTTTGGTTATGCTATATATATTTTGCTCCAGCCGAGGTTCAAACTCAGGATCTCTTCCTTCAGTACAGAAAGCGCTCGAACCAATTGTATCACCAGAGTACCTTCGAGAAGTATTCGTCGTGTAATTAATCATTTTCATTTTAGGGAAACGAACGCGATATATATTGAAATGATTTCACGCATGATAATGACTTTATCAAATTTTCATTTAAAACCACAAAATCAGTGAATGTAAAGGTTTCAAGATGAGTTCAATTTATAAACACTTTTTTATCAAAATCAAATATCATTTATCAAATAGACACAAAGATGCACTTTTAGACGTCATAAATCCATAATATCAAATTAAAAATATTTTTAAAATTGTAACGTTAAGTTAACATGACAAAAATAACAAAAAAACGACTTCTGAAAAAATAATTCCGATGTATCTTTAAACTCCAAGGTCGAATATCGATGAAATTTATATGGGACCATCTTGAAGCTATACTCAACCCAACCAAGAATTTTCCAAATCAGTTTATAAATGACGGGTAATCGCGTAACAAACATACAAAAAAAATCATACAGTCGAATTGAGAACTCCCTCCTTTTTTGGAGTTGGTAAAAAGTTAGGCATGTCTATCAATTTCTTTCCTATACTTATAATGTTTTTAAATAATGTTTATAAGACAGTGAACCAGCTGTGTTCGTTACCCGCCTTCGCTAACACTTTACACCACAATCCGAAACGATCTCTTGATGCAAATTCCCGCCTGCGTTTCAACGCTTGGCCAGCGAAAAGCTTTACTGTTTTAATGAATCGCCGCTCTACGCTAATCTTAAATAATTATACATAATACAGAGTAAGATATTATACAAATGGTACGTTAGAAAAGTCAAAGTCAAAGTGAAAGTCAAATATCATTTATTAAATAGGCACAAAAGTGCACTTTTAAATGTCATTAACACATGATACAAATAAATTATGTTAAAATGTTTAACTTATGTTAACATGACTTTGAAAAAAAGGTTAGTATGTTTACCCATTTCTTTCCTATACTCAAATTGAAGTCTGAGTGCTGAAAAGAAATGAGAAAACTGACTCTACTAGTGCTTCGGAAATACGCCCGTTAGAGATGATAGCATCAAGAAACTCTGCGGGGATGTTCTTTAAGAAGTGCCTTCCGTGATGTTAGGATATGTTGACGTGTGTGTTAACGCAGAAAAATCCGTATAAATTGCCGAAAATAATAATTCCAATCAAACAAGGTTTTGCGGGAAGAAAAAATTCGACCACCGGCTAGGACTCGAACCCGCAACCCAATCTTCCCTAAGCGCGGGACGCTCTACCAATTGAGCTACAGTGGTCACCAACTCGAGTGTCAAATTTCTTCTTCCGTTTACGTTTTTCGCTTGGCATTCGTTAATGATTCATATAAATATAATAAGAAATAATTCCAAGATCATCCAGATCTTTTTTTAACTTTGTTTCTTTTCTAGGCACCCCATTTGGCACTACATAGTACCTTTGTTCTCATATAAATTTAAACTGCTGTCTCTGTATACTGTTTATATATTTACTTTTTCTTTTTGTATTTTTGTTCGTTGTTATTTCTTTCTTATTTGTTTTGTTCGTTTGTTTTTCTTTTATGTTTGTTTTTTCTTAGTTGTTTATTTGTTTGTTTGTTTTTGTTAGTTGTACGATTTCGTGGTCGTCAAACGAATGGTATTTTTTTTTTCTTTCTTTCTTTTAAGGAGGTTTTTTGCCGTGATTCGATTATGCCAGCCCCATAATGCAAACAATTAAATTCATCACTACAACAATTATTTATATTATAGCTTACAGACCGTTTTAGTTGCCTCGGAGGTTGGTACAGCTAACACACTTAGAAGTACACTCAAAGCTCAAAATAATAATTATGATGTCCTACGTGATAATTCATTCTAGGTATAATCAACAGGGCAAGCGTAGCGTTGGGCGTCCGGAAGCAAGATGGTTCAACGATATTGTAAAAATCGCGGGCCGAACCTGGACACGAATGGCGCAGATTCGAGGCGAATGGCATGACATGAGAGCACAAAGATAAAAAAGAGTATCGGCCATAAATCACCCATAATTTACCACGCTGACCCGTGCGGGTTGGTGGATCCATGTCACATATCCTTACATTTAGTGGTTCCCGGACATGTCGGGAATGTGAAATCTGCACATAATTAAGAAAGTCATTGGCGGTCTAACGTAATTCGAACTCCAGTGCGTCGGAACAAAAATCGCACAAGTTCCTGCTGAGCCAAACTGGCTCTCTTCATGCCTAACGCCCGTCCACTTGTCGAAGATTAGACTGCACAGTCTTGGCTCAAGACGGAACATATAACACTGCGCAGGCAAGACGGAGGATAGACGGGGCTTAAAGGTCATCCCTCATATGTCAACCCGGCACCCGACCCGCGCTGTCTCACCTCGAGCGGTTGGGAATTTTTATATGATATTCCATACATATACACTTACTTATCAACTCCGCAACGTCACTGTAACGTCTTGCCTGCGAGTGAAACGGGTCGAGTGAGATGAGACATGGCAGTTAGAATATTTAATAATAGATTAGAATAGAATAGAAATAGAAGAAGAATAGAATATTTAATACCTATCAAAATTAAAATGAACCAAAATAAACCAAAATCTTTCGACAATAAACTTAGACATTTCCGATCAACACATTGTTTTTACACAAGCTTAGTTATCTTTACTTTTGTCAATATTATTTAATATTCTACATGTACAGCGTTCCCATAATTTGCGATGGCTGAAAAAGGCGACTTAACTAAGTTTTGAGAACATATACAGAATAAGACCTTTGTACACTTAGTTTGGCAAATAAATTAATATGATAATATGGCAAATAAATTATATATAACATGAGTGGCGGGTTGCCATTGGTGACAACCCGCCGTCCGCACGCTTGTCGCGCGGTGACCGCGGGTTGACAACGCGCGGGCTCCGAGTGGACCGCGCTCTCCCCGTGAATGGTTGGTTTCGAAAATGTCATGCACCTCAATACGCCGCTCCGTCAACTTGCCGACCGCGTCGTAACCACCCATGTACAAAGAGTAGATGCTGAGTGGACGCTGAGTGGACGCTGAGTGGACGCCGACCGGCGAGACGTAGTTGGTCGGGTGTAGGGTTGATTAATGAAGGTTGACCTTAAGAGCTTAACTTTATTAATATCTTAAATCGTAAACACCCACTTGAAAACTTTCCTAATAGCCTATATTTGTACTAGCTATCAAAACCAATATTACTAAAGACAAAGAAAAACAGATCTTAAATACACAGATGTTAAAAGCGATAATGCCTAAGTAAATATATTCTCGGGCCCTGTTCAAACTAAGTCGAATGTGTTTAGAATCTACTAGTTTTTAGGGGTCCGCATCTACTTAATGGGCTTAAACGGAACCCTATTGTTGACGTCGCATCTTCAATTTAATTATTTAATTTATTATTCAGTGCCGTTTAATTTGTAAATGTCTTGTGTAACCTAAATTAAATTTATTTTTATCCGACTTCAAAAGGAGAATGTTCTCTGTTCCTTTTTTTAATGTTTATTACGTCAGAACTCCGTCATTTATGAACCGATTTCGAAAATTCATTTTGCATTGGGTTCAATATAACTACAAAGTGGTCCCATATAAATTTCATCGATATTTGACCTTGGACTTCGAATATACATTGAAGTCGGTTTTTGTTTTTTTCTAAAAATTAATTATATTGTATTGGCCCAAATCAGAAATATTGAAACGTAATAAGTACTGCGCAAGTATTCATGTTTAAGTTTTTGCGCAAGTTTTGACTCGCACTTGGCGATTTTATAAAAACAATGACAAACAAGCTGACAGCGCGGTTTATGAAAAATGGCGTTGTCCCTATCATATGGCCCAGAGGTGCGAGAGGGAAGGGGGAAGGCTGATGGGGCCTTTATTTCTCACGCCCCCTACTTATCCCCTTAATGACAGGATAACAGTATAATAAATATTACCTTACCTTACTTGCCGGCGACTTCCTCTACGGCCTGAAAATATCTAGAGTAATACCACTGAACTTCATGGTTGTTGTTAGAATAATATAATATGTAAGGAGGTAGATAGCAAATGTAAAATTAATTAAAATTAAATATATATATATATATACATATTACTTATTATATTTATATAATATATATATATATATATATATTTATATATATGTATTTATATATATATATATGTATTTATATATAAATCCCTCCACTTTTTTAAATAATAAATATTTTAATGAGTTTATTATTGTTTATAGAAAATAAGGTATGATATAATGTATAAAAATTAACTAAGAAATAATGTTAATTAAATAAAGAAAGCCCTAACAACAAGCCTTCCTGTACGACACGTCTACACGAGGCATCATCAGGTGTCGACTCGCCGAACGCTAGAACGAAACATTTAAATGAATTTCCGCAACGTCTCACCTGATTCTATTAGAATCCTCTACAGGTTTAGTTAGCATAGCCAGGATCTGTAAACGAATAAGTCCTTCATGGGCAATTGCGTCGTTTTTACAAAAAATATTATAATAAAATATATATTTCGGATTTTTATTGTAACGGAGATCACAGAAAGTAGATTCAAATTGCGTGTGAAAAATACCGTAATACCGTTGGTGATTAGTAATTACATACATAAATGGAACATTCCGTTTCGGCCAGGTAGCCAGCTGGCACATGAGAAACATTATATATTGTCAAAAACAAACATAAAATATTGTAACAAAAGTTCTAAAAAAATGCCCCTTGGTTTTTTGCCGTATCTTCTGAGTAGTGTTTTTTTTTTACGATACGGTGGTAGAGTCATTGTTATATATGACGTTTAAGTGCGTCTGCGATGCGAAAACTGAATAAAGAACTCTTGAACTATGAACAATAGCAATGTCATTAAGGGATCCCAACCTATTTTCAGTATAGGAAGTAGCAAAATTTTGCAAGCTCAAAATGTTTATTAAACTATGTTTATTTATAACTACTACTATTATTTATTAACTCCATCTTAAGCCACATCATTGCTTCACATCAGGCGAGATAGTGGCCAAACATAGATCCATTAAGCGTAAAAAACAAAAACTATCGGCAATCAAGCGTTATTTTTACGTAAAATAATTAATTTTTAGAAAAAAACCCAACACCGACTTCAATGTATCTTCGAAGTCCAAGGTCAAATATCGATGAAATTGAACTGGCAAAGCGTTATTCTGTGTACCTACTCAGTTAAGTTGTACCTCCCAGACAGCCTTCCGCATACGAATGAAATCTGTATTGTTTGAGTTGTTTGGAAAATTCTAAATGTATTTCTAATAATATTTGTTGTATTTTTAATATTCTTTTTTTTTATTATATTTGTTACTTTTGAGCTCCGTGATTCGTGAATTGATTTGGATTTTTTTTTGCGTTGGGTTCAGTATAGCTACGAAGTGGTCCCATAATTTCATCGTTATTTGACCTTGGACTTTGAACATACATTGAAGTCGGTTTTTTTGTTTGATAAAACGTATACTCGTTAAGTAATCACCCTATACATAAACTTTCTGGTCACGCAACGAATATATGCAATATTATTTCTTTCTCAATAAGCCGCAATAGCGAACTCACTGTCTTGAACCCACATAGTATGAACGTGTTCCCCGAACGTTCAATCAGGAGTATAGCACCAAATATCAATATTAGTTAAACGGAACGCAATATCCTGCAGAGAATTTATGAAGATTGAATCTTCTATATAGAGAGCGTGTTTGGAAATAGATATTCTCCAATAATGAATAGATATACTCCAGTGTTGAATAGATATTCTCCGGTGCAGTGTAGGTATTCCTCTATCGCTGAAGTTTCCAAACAAAGGCGGGATAGATGTTATATATTCCTTATTTTATATCGAAGGGAAGGCTTTATTTCCTATTTGTGTAGGGCCTCGTAACTCCTAAACCTGTAGCGTGAAGGGAATCCTTGTTTTTACAGACATCCT
This sequence comes from Petrophora chlorosata, assembly GCA_951640565.1. Classification (NCBI taxonomy): domain Eukaryota; kingdom Metazoa; phylum Arthropoda; class Insecta; order Lepidoptera; family Geometridae; genus Petrophora; species Petrophora chlorosata. Next base: position 3,103,552 of record OX621210.1, read on the forward strand.
CTGTGGCGTAGTGGTTGGCTCAAATCACATACACCATTGTGAGTTCGATTCGAGGGGACAAATGTTTGTGCATAGAAAAAAAATAAGCGAAAGTATTTGTTTCGTGTCTGGGTGTTGTGAGACCATGGTCCTCGTTGTTCCTGGTTCCCTACAAGGAATCCTAGTTAGAGGCCAAAATCTATGTTTGTGATCATTAGACCTACACATCAAATTTCATCAAAATCTGTTCTGCAGCATTGCGTGGTTGAGTATCAAACATCCAACCATCCATTCATCCATTCTCACAAACTTTTGCTTTTTTTACGCTTACTAGATCTACATATGTTTGGCCACTATTTCGCCTGATGTGAAGCGATGATGTGGCCTAAAATGGAGCACATAGATTTAGAGAGAGACGGCAGTTGAGCGGCTGCTCAGACCCGTCTTCCCGATGGGTCACCGAACATCATCCTGAAACACGACTAAATCGCTTGTTAAGTTTATATAATATTAGTAGGACCTACTACATCTAAACTAAACTTGTATTTAGTTTGATCCAGTTTTATTCCTTTGTTGTTTAGTAAAAATAACTAAAGATTTTTACTAGACGGTGACTAATATTTTAAAAACAGTTTTTTTTTTATAATTTGCTTTGTGAGTTTAGATTAATGACTTTTATTTTCGCTCGGTTTGTGCCAGTGTTAACCAGTGTAATGTAAAAATAAACATTAATTTTGTAAATGTTTGTTTTTCAAAAGCTTGCTGACAAAGCTAGCCTGATATGCCTACGTACCTACACCATTTTATGTGACTCAGTAAAGTTTTTGGCTACACTGACATTACGTTGACTTTATAGAGAGAACTTTAGAATTTGGTCTTAAAACGGAAAATTTGCTATGTAGGTGTTTTGGTTGGCAAAATTTTGTATTGCATTAACCCTAGAAAGACAATCTTATTTTGACCTACGGTAAAGATAATCATACGTCTTTGAGACGTATTCGCATTTATAAGTGCATATGAGACAAGTTTCCATAAATAACCTTTTAAAAAGTTATTGAATCATTAGTTTAGGGTTTTCTACGACAAATAAAAACATAATTACAATTAGAAAATGAATATAATTTAAAAACGTAACGAAATTTTGTAAACCTCTTACAAAATAACTAAAAAATATTAAGTCTTCCTTTGTTGAGTAATTATGTTAATCTTATGTTTAAAATCACATTTTTTTTACTTAATATTACAGAATAAGGACTAATTAAGAGCTTCATATAAAAAATCAACAAGTTTTAAGTTTAAATCACATTTAGATACAGCCTTTACATATATCAGTTTTGTGTTCACCACAAATGCTTTTATTGCATTTATAACATGTAATTTTCGACATCCTTCTTATTTTTGACGGACAATATGCACAATATCTCTTCTTTTTGTTTACTGGTTCTTCATTATTATCTAAAGTATTAGTTTTTGGTAGCAACTCTTGGATATTTACACGGACATGTCTTTTAAGAGTAGGAGCTTCTAACCTTTTCTCCATCCAAGGTGATATAAGTTCTGTGCTCAGCTTTTTCATATAATTTCTGCGACTTAGAGGCTTATCATTGTTAGCTGTCATATTATGACAGTATATGACATAAGAATTCACAAACGATATATTCATCATACCATAAAAAACTGCCATAGGCCACCTGTTGGTCTTTCTCGAACATGACATAGACGAGCACATTTGGTCAAAAGTGTCAACTCCACCTTTTGTCTGGTTGTAGTACATGATCATCTCAGGTTTGCCTGTCCTTTGATTGATCGTACCTGTTTCGTCGCAAGATGATAATAAATATACCATCTTTGATGGTTTCGGTTTGTATGACACAAGAGTCAACGGCCCATCATAGCAGAACATCGAAGATCCAACTGGTCGCGAACGAGTATTCTTTAGTTCTTCTGGAATCTCTCTTTTATTGGATCTTATGGTACCTACTAATGTCAGTTTGTAGGGTTCCTGAAGTAAGCTCTTTGCCAAAGGAACAGACGTGAACCAGTTGTCACACGTCACATTTCTACAAGATCCATGTACAGTCCTAGATAGCTCTTTGACATAGTACTCGCCTTGAGGTAAACCGTTAGTGTTGGTGGCCTTTCCGATATAGGGCATGGCATTTATCATATATTTTGTGCCACTATCACAAATCATTGGTATTTTTATGCCATATTTACTCGGCTTATTTGGGATATACATTCTGAAAGGACAGCGTCCTCTAAATGCGAGCAGTTGTTCGTCAATAGTCAAGTGCGGCCCTGAAATGTAATTATTTTTACATTGGCTGATTAGTAGATCCCACACCTTTCTCACAGGTATAAATGGATCTTCTGTTCTCAACGCTGGACGCAATGTCTTGTCGTCCATTCGTAAACATCGAATCAAAAAGTCGAATCTCTCACGGCTCATTACAGAGACATAACGCGTTCCTGAAAACGTACTATCAAAGAGTTCTTCAGTCGATAGGTGGTTATCTTTCATTGCTGAGGATAGCACCAAAATACCGATCAAGGCTCTTATTTCAATATCAACTGCATCTCTAAATGTGGCACTAAATGAGTAGGTTTTATTCTGATTTTCAGCAATGAGTCGAAATTTAGCTTCTTTGTCTGTACGTTTTCGAGATATTTCAGCATTGGTCCATCGCACTATTTCATTTATAATCTCGTCAGTTATAAATAATTGAAAGCATAAAGCAGGCTCATGTATATTTTTACACATGCGAGTAGGCCCTCTAGATGTTCGTACTATGTTTATATTTGCAGTTCTTCCTCTATTTTGACCCTTAATTGTAGACCAGCAATGTTTGTTTTTCCCGCGCAGTATACGTTGAGTTGGAATAATAATGCGCGAATCCAAATTTGAAGTTGAATCTTGGTTTGGTAAACATGACGAAGATGATGGTACCTGCAATTCCTCCGATGTTGAGTCTATTACTTCAGCAGCAACTTCGTCAACCAATTCGTCTTCGGTGTCACTCTGCACGTCATCTTGATTCAAGTCATCCTCCACTTCACTGTCACTCTCTGAAGGAATCTCATCTTCACTGTTCTCCAATATTTTTTCAATTTGGTTATAATCAAGGGCTCTGCGTCCAGCCATTGCAATAGATTACCAAAATCACCTAAAAAATTTAAAAAAAACGATAAATAAAACGAACTATTACTACAGGGAATGAGGTTCAAAAGTTACACAAAGGATAATCATACGTCTCTCGAACGTACGCCATCCCTGTATCTACGTAATTATTGTACTTACCAGGGCGACACAGCCGTCTCGCGTAAGGTCTGCCCGGCCACTGGGATAACCTAGAAGGACAGAGCGCTACGATGCGAAATAAAAAAGAGATAGCAATATTTGTGTCGGCCGTGCGTCTCAAAGACGTAGATTATCTTTCTAGGGTTAAGCACATTCAAAAACAATAAAAAGAAATGACTGGTTGTTGATTTAACACTCGCACTAAAAACGGTAAAGGAAAACATCGTGAGGAAACCGGGATGTCCAAAAATTTATCACAAAAATTCAAGGACCTATGGCATCCACCAACCCGCACTGGGCGAGCGTGGTGGATTATGGCTCATACTTTCTCTACGAGGGAAGGCCGAGTCCCAGCAGTGGGAACGTAATAGGCTGATGATGATGAACCATAAACTACATTCATTTATGAAATACTAGCTGCGCCCCGCGGTTCCACCCGCAATTTCCAGGGATAAAATATAATATAATAATAATCGTTTCGGTAGTGTTTCAGTGAATGAGTATCCATCCATACATACAAACTATCGCGTTTATAATATTATATCAAGGATGTTTCATCATTTCTTTTTTAGTATCAGAAAAGTTATTGATGAAGATTTGAATCTACAATACGAGTAGGTACATGTGTTATATTAATTCGTGACCGCGCAATTTTCTTTGCTTGTTGAAAAATGAAACAAATTCATGCTTCATTACTTTCATTTCCCGCCAAAAAGTTCAGATACATCTCCAAAACAATTCTGACGAGGCATCTCAATTGCTCGCTCGCAAATTAAACCCTAAATGCCGCTATGACATATCAGTTGGAGCGAAAACGCGCTGTATCATTGTACAGAGATGTGCCAAGGGAAACTTCAATACCCTTCATAAAAACGTTATTTGTTGTTTTTTGTCTCTCTAACTTATTAATTTCAATGTAAATTGAACAATGACAACACATGCTGTCATTTTATTTTTTATACACGGTTTACGAAAGGGAGTAAATCACTTATCAGCCAACGGTAATCAGCAGGCCTTATGAAAAGTGTTGTTTTGATTTAAGAATATTTATTCGCTAGCACAGGAATTAATTATCTGAACATAGGACACTTTTATCTCGAATAACAAACAGTTTTAAACTTTTAAAAAGCTAGCGGATCTCTAGATCTATGTGTGTTTCATCTTCAGCCATAACTTCGCTGAACATCGGGCGAGATATAAAAAAAACGTAAGCGTGGGCATACCTACTACCAGGCCTAGCGCACTCCGCACTGTAGGTACGAAGCTACAAGTACATACCCGGACACCGACGGCGGGTCGCGCGTCGTTACACGTGCCGCATCAGAAGAGATAAGAGCTATGCGATAGAAAGAGAGGCGCTCTGTAGGTTAATATGACTGGTAGATATGCAGCGTGACGCGAGCTAAATTGAATTATATTGCGTCATAGCAAGAGTCGCTATTTGTTTAAATTTTTTTGTGGAGTGATGCTTCTGTCCATTAGTATTCTGTGCTACTAGTTAAAAATATTGGACTAGATACGTAGATAGATGGACGCTTTAATGTATACAAAAAATAATTAATTAAAAGATATTACTTAGAAAAAAAACTCCTGAAGGTATATTTAATTTTATTGTTATATTATATATTACCTACATAATTTAAATAAAGTAGCTTTTGTTAACAGACGGCACAATTAGAAAGTTATATTAAAGTGGCATTGTGGTTCTCTTCGAGAGACGTCACTTAGTAAGTCTCTATATTCTTGTCGTCTTTATATTCTTGGTAAATAAATACGTTCAGGGAAAGAATCTCTCGAGATCGCGGAGACAAGGAAACTTCCAGATCTAATCTATGTTGGGGGTTTCCTTTTAATTACAGACTTGAAACTCATTGAAGAAGATTTTTAACTAAAGCCCCATTTTATAAATTTTTGCGCAATTAAACTGGTACACCTTGAGTTTAATGTGAAGAGATAAGGTGCTATCTAAAAGGGGCATTTTAACGAATCTATGCGGAATATTCAAAGATATATCATCATCATCAGCCCTTCACGTTCCCACTGCTGGGTCACGAGCCTTCTCTCATAGAGAGAGTATGGGCCATAATCCACCACGCTGGCCCAGTGCGGGTTGGTGGATGTCACATGTCTTGATTTTTTGTCATTAATACTTGGACATGCTGTTTCCTCACAATGTTTTCCTTCACCATTTTTAGAGCGAGGTATATACTCGTATTATGTTGCTATTGTTGGTAAGAGTGATTAATTGAAAAATAAAAAAATATCTTTGATTATTAGTAATTACCTCATGATTTGGTAAATCATCATCATCATCTTATATATAAAATTCTCGTGTCACAATGTTAGTTACCTTACTCCTCCGAAACGGCTTTACTGATTTTTACAAAATTTTATATGCATATTCAGTAGGTCTGAGAATCGGCTACTATCTATTTTTCATACACCTAAGTGATAAGGGTTGTTGAAACCGCGGGTGAAACCGCAGGGCGCAGCTAGTCATATATAATATGTTTTATACAGTGTACAGTGGAACGTAGCGTCTTAGTTATAAATTGGCAAAGTCCGAAACACTACGCTGTGTTCCATCACAGGAATCGTTGATGTTGGCCAGAAAGCCGCCAAATTAAAATGAGATTGGGCGGGTCACGTCGCGTGAACGCATCCAGACCATTGGGCTCAGATTGTCACGCCGTGGGTGCCAGAAAATGGACAACGGCGCCAAGGGAAGCCGGGAAAAGGCTGGTGAGATGATTTCGATTCATTTCAAGAGGACTGGCTCAACATAGTGGAAGATCGGGATTCATGAAAAGAGATTGGGGAGAACTTTGCCCAGAAGTAGGACAGGTACATTCAACAGCATAGGTCCTAAGCATCAGTCTTCATAACATTTGCTCAGGTTTATATAAAATGCATTTTTATGTAAAGATTAAACTTTGTTTCATCAAATATTTATAATGAATCAAACTCTTTAGGACCATATGATTAGGACACTTTAACTTGAAGTTTATTGTTTGTTACGTGTTTTAACTCCTTTAAGATTGAGATAATTATGATTGATGAAGATATTCTACCAATATCAAATAATTTTATATGTATTTTTACCACGTTTTTATTAATTCACCAATAACAACAATATCAATTAATTTCTTCTTGTTTGTTTGTCCGTCTGTCAGTCGTTTCATGTGTAATCTTGAAACTCAAATTTCGAGCACTTCCCGATTAGCTATCCGGCTGAAACTTTTTAGGTAGCTCACACACTCGATGACAATGCATTTTAAATCCATAAAAGCGTGGTTTTTAGGTTACGGATTCTTGTTTATATTTATTATCAATTACAATGATATCTATTAACAAGTTTAACAACTGCCCTAGCTCCGGCTCTGCCCACGCTATGCTGATCGATGACAGCGTCAGCAAATAATGTCACTTCACTTACCCCATCCATTACGCGGGCTTTGCGGAGGTGAGGCCTTAGCTGTCATCCAACTGGGATGACAGTCTGGTTTCGATGACATGGTAAAAGTCTGAGCCGTGGTGAGATATTGAGCGTGGTAGGTGGAAGATATTTGACGTGACAGCTTCTGTATCTCCGTCCAACCATTTATTTAACTTTTGACATATGCACGCCTATGAAGTTCTTTAATTATTGAAGTGATGAACCATATTGAAAAAAAAACAATAATTTAGGGGCACTGTAATTTTCATAATAGTGACGAGACGTGCTAATTATCTTCGATGGTTGAACGGAGCTTGAGTTTATTTTGCATTGCTGGGACAAAATCCGTTCTCTTAGGCGTTATTCTAATAGAACGCGACTACGTGATACATTTCATAGTTTTTTCGTGATTGAGTATCAAACATGCATCCTCACAAACAGAAGTCGTAAGTAGGTATTCGAATAGTCCTTTATCACCTAAAATATGTGCGTAACGGTTTTTGAATGAGTAAACCGTTAATTAAAAGTTATAGCTACAATTGGTAAATTTTAAGTTTCATTTTTTTATGTTGAGAAACGAACTACGAAGACCATGGTCCCACAACACTGATTACGAACCTCAGAACTCCCGCGTCATTTATAAACCGATTTGGAAAATTATTTTTGTGTTGGGATCAGTATAGCCAGGCCTAGCGCGCTCCGCACTGTAGGTACGAAGCTATAAGTACATAGCCGGACACCGACGGCGGGTCGCGCGTCGTTACACGTGACGCGTCAGAAGAGATAAGAGCTATGCGATAGAAAGAGAGGCGCACACTAGGTTAATATGACTGGTAAGTATGCAGCGATACGCGAGCTGAATTGAATTTTATTGCGTCATAGCAAGGGTAGCTATTTGTTTAAATTTCTTTGCGGAGTGATGGTTCTGTCTCTTAGTATTCTGTGGTATAGCTACAATGCGGTCCCATATATAATTTCATCTATATTCGATCTTGAACTTCGAAGAAACATCAGAAGTGAAGTCGTTTTTTTTGTTATAAAATGAATTACTGCCAAATACCTTATTCTTACAATCACATTATTTTTATAATATTTTTTAAGCATTAACGAATGCCAAGCGAAAAACTCAAACAAGGTTTTTCGGGAAGAAAAATTCGACCACCGGCTGGGACTCGAACCCACAACCCAATATTCCCTCAGCGCGGGACGCTCTACCAATTGAGCTACGGTGGGCACCAACTCGAGTGTCGAATTTCTTCTTCCGTTATTTTACCGTCTTAAGGGTGACGTGTACGCCATCTATTGAGAGTGGAGTGAACCTTTTTCTCAACGAGCAAGATCAATCATTTTCTTCCCGAAAAACCTTGTTTGAATCACACTATTATTGAAACTGCAAAAGTTTGTATGTAAATGTGTTTGTAACCTCTTCACGCCGCAACAGCTAAACGGATTTGGATGAAATTTGAAATGAAGATAGCTTATACGCTGCATTAACAAATGGGATACTTTTTATCCGGGTGAAACCGCGAAGCGCAGCTAGTACAAACATATACCTCAATTCGCAAACATAATACGAACAAGAAAAACTGAACAAAGACGTCTGTAGTTCTTCATTCCCATTTTACAAGAATTCTTTTTCTGAGAGATGTATCGCGTTGTCCGAAAGGTGTTTATTCGACGGAGGTAAACCGAGAATTCGGTTCAGTAGGGTAAGTAGAGATATAAAGGAATTCGGCATTTATTTTGAGAAAACCTAAGTTGGATGTTTTTTTTTGGGGAAGTTAGTCCAAATTACATTTGGGGCTTACCGGCTAAAATTACAAAATATTAAGTAACATTAAATCATATTTTAAATGCGGGAGCGAGTGTGGCTCAGTGGGAGCATGTACGACTTTCGATCCGACGCACCTGAGTTCAAATCCCGTTGGCCCTGCACCAATAACTTATAGTTAAGAGCAGATTTTGAACGCTCGCTCTAAAACGGTGAAGGTAAACATCGTGATGAAACCCCCTTACGCGCTTTGGGTGACTCTGGCCGTGGTTGTAATACCACCTACCAAACAAAGCCATGCCGTCAAGCGACTTAGTCGTGTTTCGGGATGATGTTTGCTCAACTGACGTCTCTCTCTAGATCTATGTGCTCCATATTAGGCCACATCATCGCTTCACGTCAGGCGAGATAGTGGCCAAACATATCTATTAAGCGTAAAAAAAAGATCATAAATATCTGTATGTAGGTACCTACATATACCTACCTACTACACGGTGTAATGAGATTTGGATTATGTATTGTTAAATTTTGGAATATAAACTTTTATTTTACTACCTTTGTTTCCTGACGTATGTCGTGATAATCGTGCTTGTGAACTACCAATTTGACTATAGTAGACTATTGTAAATTTTTTCAGGCATATTATAAGTAGCTTTTTGACAGCCATTGTGGAAGAGTTGGGCAGGTCAGCTCAAATCTCATACACCACCGAGGTTGCAGGTTCGATTTCCGCGACGGGACAATGTTTGTGGACAGAAAAAAAATTACAAGCATTTGTTTCATGTCTTGGAGTTGTGGGACCATGGACCTCATAGTTCCTGGTTACAGGAAATCCTAGTTAGGGGCCAGGATCTATGTATGTGATCGCTGGTCGTATTTATTATTTACTAGCTGCGCCCCGCGGTTCCAGCCTCGTTTTCCCAGGATATAAAGTAGCCTTTGTGCTATTTCAAGTTCTAATGTATCACATACCAAATTTCATCAAAATCAGTTCGGTAGTTTTTGCGTGAAAGAGTAACAAACATCCATACGTACAAACTTTCGCGTTTATAATATTAGTAAGGACACGGATTGATCTAGATAATATTATACCATAGCTAACAAAGAAAAGTGATGTGTTTTTAATTTCTATAAAATAGCACTAAAATCAAACTTCTCATGAAGGAATTTGAATGTAAACCAAATTTTCTTAAACTCTCCAAAAGCTTTTCTCCAAATTATGTTTTCAAGATGTTCGCGTCTGCTCCGCCAATTTTTCACGGAGATAAAGAGGACCTCGGGTGGGTAATGCGTTATTATATATCTCCCGAGGGACCGATTCTTTCTCCTGAGGTAGAGTCGGCCTATTATGATGTTATCAACATAATAAGCTAGTTGATTACCTTATAAGTAGTGTAATCATCTGTAAACGTGGTACGGTGCGTTTATTTTATGTACATAACTGAATGACGAGACGAGCTGGTCGTTTGCCTGATGGTAAGCAATACGCCAGCCCATAACAATAACAGCACCACCCAGAACTTTGTTTTGCAAAATCCTGCGCGGCGCTGCACTGCGCTCGTTACCTTGAGACAATTAACTGTTGAGTCTCTTAATGCCCTGTAATTTTGCTGGCTACAATGCCTTTCAAACCGGAACACAGTAATGCTTGCGCACTACTGCTTACTACTGCTACTGCTTACTACGAGAGACCTACCACGAATGATATCAGGGTATCAAACGAGTCACATTAATTGTGTATACACAATTAAAACAAATACAAATACTAATTTTGTATAAAACACAAAATGTATAGATGCACGTTAAGACTACTTTACTTCTGATCTCTTTGGCCCCAGCGACAAGCCCATTGTTGTTTACATAAGTACCAAAGCCTTGTCACACTTTTTTTTTACGCCTAATAGATCTATGTTTGGCCACTATCTCGCCTGATATGAAGCGATGATGTGGCCTAAGATGGAGCACATAGATCTAGAGAGAGACAGCAGTTGAGTGGCTGCTCAGACCCGTCTCCGCGATGGTTCACCGAACATCAACCCGAAACACGACTAGGTCGCTTGACGGCATGGCTTTGTTCGGTGGGTGGCATGACAACCATGGCCAGAGCCTACTACTCCAAATAAAACTATACACTACACTACACAGTATTTGTTGAAATAATACGATTGGCACCTCTGGATGTGTATTTGAATTTACTTTGCTTCAAAATAATTTACAGACATGACGTAGGAATTGGTAAAATCCTCCGTCAGCCTGTGAATTTACGAGAATTCCAATTGGAGTAAATAATATTCGACAGTTCTTTTATGTCGGCCTATTCTGACAGCTCCTTTTTTGGTCAGCCCCTTTTTTCTTTAAAACTTATTGAAGCTTACTGAAGATAAAGGAATCTATAATATTTCATCCTTTCTTTTACGGCTGGGCCTATCGGTGTAGGTTCGCGCATCAATGTTCTATCTATCTATAGATTATGGTATGTTTTTATGGTAGATTATGGTGGTCTCTCGTATGCACTAGTGGAGGCCGTCTGGGTAGTACCATCGCTTTGTTAGTTATTCAGCCACCAAGCATCAGATCAGATAAAACAGTCATATATTTACTGTTAATTTTATAAGCGGAGGTACATCAATGACACACATCCTCTTTAAGAATACCTCTTAAAGACACTCTGGTCTCCGGGATTGTCCCATACTAGGCCGGGCACACTCCGCACTGTAGGTACGAAGCTACAAGTACATAACCGGACACCGACGGCGGGTCGCGCGTCGTTACACGTGCCGCGTCAGAAGAGATAACAGCTATGCGATAGAAAGAGAGGCGCTCTGTAGGTTAATATTACTGGTAGGTATGCAGCGCTACGCGAGCTGTATTGAATTTTATTGCGTCATAGCAAGAGTCGCTATTTGTTTAAATTTCTTTGCGGAGTGATGCTTCTGTCCCTTAGTATTCTGTGCCCATACCTATGAGGTGACTCATGAGGTAGGTCTGCATATAAACTTAACCAAATTTGTAATATCCATTATTCTTTATATTTATATTGTATTGTCTACCACCTTATATGAATTGTTATTTACTTTTCATGTAATCCTGCCATATACTATTACATTTCAATATAAATAAAATTTAATTTGATTTTATGCAATTCGACACTGAACTACCAAAACACTGTCTGTCGCTTTTGCACACTGGTAAAAAGTATGTATTCGTGAAAGAAAGAGGTAGCGATAGTTAATTCGTTTATTGGCCACTTTTTTTGTGATGACTTCACAAGGCTCCGCTTTTTGGCCGGGTCCGCCATCTTGTGTCACGTGAAAGGATCGCTTTACGGTTCAACTTTAGGCTCGTAGTATTTGTCTCTGGTGATTATTTAAATGGTTTGTGAATATTTGATTTTTTATGTATGGTCAAGATTGACTAGGTATGTAAGAATTCATCAGCTGTTGTTGCAATATGAATATGCATATAAAGTGGGCAGATCTTCCATTTTGTGTTTTTTTTTGTGATTAATCACCACGTTATTTTTTAAATTTGAAATGTCCTTTAAAGTTGATATGGTTAATGGATGACACATAAAAATAGTTTTAAAACAAAAGCCGCGTTTTATCAAAGTAAAAAAAATGGAACTACAAAAAAAGAGTTAGTAGCGGGCGAGAGCGCTCGTAAATACCATAAGGCAAACAACGCCGCGGGCTAAAGCGAGTCGATCCAAACATTTCCTGCGCCAACGATTCGAATCGTTGCAAATCGAATAAAACTCGATTGTCGATTATTGAATTCCAAATCGGTTTGGAATCACCTTCAATATATATTTCACTGGATACCTAATAGGATTTTCTTAACGTGCTTTTTCCGTCGCAAGGGGTTTAAATAGTGTACATTTAAAGTAACGGTATTCGAAATAGGGTTAATACAAGTTCCAATCGCTTCTGGAATATTTTTTTTATGAAAAAGGGTCAAACATATATAGGTAAAGTAATACCAAACGCAAATTGTGAATCGGTATAAAATACCGACTTACTCAGTGTTTATGAAACGAAACATTTATGTACCGTTCGTAGCTTACCTCGCCTAGCCGTTCGTATTAGATCTTCTAGGCGAGGCAACGCTCGCAGTGGTCACAACTTGGATAGGTGACCGTTTGTTTGGTATTTACATCTGAGTGCTACCATGCTTCGGAGGGCAGGTTAAGCCGTCGGTCCCGGTCCTTGTCTTAGGATAACAGTTAGGCCATGTCGGAAGACCGGAACACAATAATGCTTATTTAACAACGTTTTTATTATGTCTTTCTATCGTGCAGCTCAAATTTCGAGCATGGTGGTAGGTTTCTTTACTGGTCTACCACCAGTTTCTCATTTGCGAGAGGCCGTCTGGGTGGATACCACCGCTTTGCCAGTTATTAAGCCGCCAAGCGGTAGTGCGTACTGTGTTCCGACTTGAAGGGCATTGTAGCCAGCGAAATTACTGGGCATTATGAGACTCAACAGCTACTTGTCTCAGAGTGACGAGTGCATTGCAGCGCCGCGCAGGATTTTGCAAAACAAAGTTCTGGGTGGTAGTGTTATTGTTATGGGCTGGCGTATTGCTTACCATCAGGCAAACGACCAGCTCGTCTCGTCATTCAGTTATATAGAAAAAACACATTTTCAAATTGTTTATTGCTAGAATGTTGTATAAAAAGATGACAAATAAAAATAATTCCTAACATTCTACCATGACAATGGTGTGCAATATTAACATAATTTCAAATTACGTAATTAGATTAAATTCAAATTGTCAGATTATTATAAGTTGATTTTCCGATTAGCTATCCGGCTGAAACTTTCAGGGTAGCTCACATCTCGATGACAATGCATTCTAAATCCATTTATTCTTTATAAAGCGCAGAAAACGTGGTTTTTCGATTAGTTTTTTAATCTACATACATAGCCTTGCTCTCTTTTTTCCGATAGCGCTCTAGCCCTGAAAAAAAACTGTTTCTTGGTCCCCTTGGGGGTGTTTTTTATTGTGACACATTAATTTATCATAGTTTTGGCATCATAGACGCACTTATAAACGTAAGTTACCTATTTCAAAGAATCCTCCACCGTAACGGAAAAAGAACCACCACTCAGAAGATACGGTAAGAAACTGAGGGGCAATTTTTAGAAATTTTGTTACATTATTTTATGTTTGTTTTTAACAATGTTACGTTTCTTATGTGCCAGTTGACTACTTGGCAGAAGCGGAATGTTACATGCATTTTTGTCTTTCATGTAATTAGTGTAATTACGACGGCTATAGCATGCTTTTTTCAATAGATGATTTTTCACTAACACTTTAAATTTACTTTTTGTGAGCTCCGTTGAATTTTATTTTAAAAACGTATTTACAGACACACTTATGAACCGCATTATTGTCTGAGTTCAAAAAGGAGGAGGTTCTCAATTCGATTGTTGTATTTTTATATTAGTATGCTATAATTATATAATAATTATATAAGAGCGAGTGTGGCTCAGTGGGAGCTCGTGCGACTTTCGATCCGACGCACCCGAGTTTGAATCCCGCTGGCCCCGCACCACTGACTTTCTTAAGTTATATGCAGATTTAGCACTCGCTCTAAAAACGGTGAAAGAAAACATCGTGAGGAAACCGGCATGTCCAAGAATTTTTCACAAAAAGTCAAGGACATGTGACATTCACCAACCCGCACTGGGCCTGCGTGGTGGATTATGGCCCATTATCTCTCTATGAGAGAAGGCCCGTGTCCCAGCAGTGGGAACGTGATGGGCTGATGATGATGATGATGCTATAATTAGCTTATAATTAAAATATTTTTCACACGCAATTTAAGTTCACATTTTGTGAGCTCGGTATTTTTTTTTCATTGCTAATTGGTTTGGTTGTTTAGTTTCCAAACTGTAATTGCTAATTGGCTTGCGTTTGACCCCTATGTCACCTGATGGTAAGCGACGATGCAGTCGACGATATAGCACGCTTACCAAGATAGTACCTGTTCACTCGAGACTTGAAGATTCCCCGAGTTTTACATTTAGGAATTTTATTATAAAAACGTACGCCATTACCCATGAAGGATATATTCATTTTAGTCAGTCTATTTCGAGCTATTTTTCTGCGTTGATTTTACCCACCCTGAGTTATTAATTGTGTAATATTGGGTAGTTATGTTTGATTATAGTTTATAATTGCTTGAGGGAATTATAGGGATACGTACCTACCTATATGAAAAGTTTACATTAACCTTGTGGTCGAAAGGTTTAATTTGCTAACCCGCAGGTTCTAAACCCACAGGTTATACTGCAACAAAATAAAATCCTCGGGTTATAATTAGACAGTTTTGGTTTTAGGAAACTGTAGGAAACCGCCAAGCAGTAGTGCGCATACATTAATGTGGATGGCAGGATGGATGGACGCTTTATTGCAAACATTAAATTACAGACATTACATAAAAACAATTAAAGAAAGTTTAACAGTGGGCGGCCTTATCGCTAAAAGCGATCTCTTTCAGGCAACCTTTGGGTGGAGAGGAATTATCAATATGTTAAAGACGGGGATGTAAGGTCTACAATAATAATATAAATATAAACTATGTCAATAAAATTAACTTAAATAATAGATACAATGCAAAAGCAACATACTGAATGCCTACATAAACATACATACACTAGGTACACATTATTACACAAGTGTTCCGGTTTGAAGGGCATTGTAGACAGCGAAGTTACTGGGCATATGAGATGTAATATCTGACGTCTCGGGGTGATGAGTGCAATTCACTATATAACCAAATCCTTCTATGGGACATCTCACTCGCACTTCTTGTTTGACATTTTGTTAATTTTAATTTATGCTTAATTGCTCATAGTTATATTTTGAGACATTTTAAGGAGTTGTAAAAAAAGAGACGTCCCCGCAGAGTTTATTGGTGCTATCTTCTCCAGCGGGCGTATTTCCCATGCACTGGTATTTCTTTTCTGGGCCCGGACTTCAATCTGAGTATGGGAAAGAAATGGGTAGACATGCTTATCTTTTTTTTTCCAATGTCAAGATAATATATTATGTTTTAAGTGTTGTGTTCTTATCAATTAAAAACGGTGAAGGAAAACATCGTGAGGAAACCAGCATGTCCAAAAAGTTATCACAAATGTCAAGGACATGTGACATCCCACCAACCCGCACTGGGCTAGTATGGTGGATTATGGCCCATACTCTCTCTATGAGAGGAGGCCCGTGTCCCAGCAGTGGGAACGTGAAGGGGACGTTCCCACTGCTGGTTTGTGCAAAAAGTTATCACAAAAGTCAAAAGTCAGAAGTCAAGTCAGAAGTCAAGTCAGAAGTCAAGTCAGAAGTCAAGTCAGAAGTCAAGTCAGAAGTCAAGTCAGAAGTCAAAAGTCAAAATTCAAAAGTCAAAAGTCAAAACATTTATTATTCATCATCTTTATCAGATAATGATGATGAATAATAAATGTTTGACTTTTGACTTCTGACTTCTGACTTTTGACTTTTTACTTCTGACGTGACTTTTGACTTTCGACTTTTGAATTTAGACTTTTGACTTTGACTTTGACTTTTGACTACGCGCACGAAGTCGCAGGCAGCAGCTTGTCGCCGTCGCTAAAGAAGGACATCGCGTTAATATTTTACCTTTGTTCGAAGGCCACCTCAGAACTAAACCGATCAAATATTTATTAAAGACCAGTGAAAATCGATTTCGGATTGGTGTTACGACTACACTAACTAAAATATTCAAAGGTTTTTATAGAACTGAGTGATGAGACGAGCAAGTCGTTTGCCTGATGGTAAGCGCCACGCCTGGCCATAACGTAAGCAAGCTAAGCAAGTAAAGCAATCTGTGGTCCCCATTAATTGAAGGAGCACATGGTATACAACCTAAATTAGCATTAAAATCTAGCAAGTGTAACCTTTGTTGAAGATTCTATTAAAAATAAATAAATAACACTTCTAGAGCCACCAAGATCCAGATCAACTTATAATATAATAAATTTAATTCGAATTTGGTACATATGTCTTGAAAAAGGTTTAAACTAAAGTACTGAAAAAAGATTATTTTATCCAAAAAAGTATAAACTACATAACTAGCTATGTACCAACTTGCTTATTATCAGTACCTTTTACTTATAAGCTAATTTGCAACTGCTCCTCACAAAAATGGGCACAACTGAAAATCAGCGCGCTATTCGGGCGCTTTTTATTGAGTTGTGTCCTTTTATAGCTATCTAATTTCATGTATATACCTTTATTACCTCCTTTTTTAACCCCCGACGCAAAAAGGAGGGGTTATAAGCTTGACCGTTATGTGTGTCTGTCTGTGACACCGGAGCTCTTAAACCTATGTGTGGCGAACGACTTGCTCCTCTTATAAATCAGTTTCATAAAAAAAGGGGTAAACCGATTTGAATGTGGTTTTTTTTATCTGAAAGCAGGTATTCTAGCGGTGGTTCTTAGATATGTTTTATCAAAATCGGTTCAGCCATTTGTTACTTTTCATAGGCTTTTTTTTTCGGTTTTTTTTTTAATTTGAGTTTACGTGGCCGTTTAATTTCATTTACCCACATCTATACTACCTCTTTTTGGAATAAGAGGGTTACTATTAACTTATTTTCTTTATTTTTTCTTTCTTATACCGGAATACCGCGAGTGAAACCACGGGGCGCAGTTAGTAGGTAATAGTGACTTCAAAGAAGCTATAGTAAGTTTCCATCAAATGTCAGCTAGTAATAGTATCAAAGGAATCAGTTGCCCACCCCCGGAGTTGCCCTTTGCGTGCGGACTTTTCTCTGTTGTTTTTCTATCAATTGAAAACCTATTCGGCTAATGTGACTACACTGTTGTCACTTAGTCGTCAATAAGTTAATAAAAAAGGGTATTTTGACAGGACACTTACTTCGAAAATATATAGTCCGACAAGTTATTGTTTCGACTGAACATAATTCGACAAGTATTAGTTCGACAGAAAATACTTTGACAACACAAACATTCAATTTTCTTTCTGGCGCTTCGCCGGCCAAAATATAGTCCGACAAGTTATTGTTTCAACTGAACATAATTCAACAAGTATTAGTTCGACAGAAAATACTTTGACAACACAAACATTCAGTTTACTTTCTGACGCTTCGCCGGCCAAAATATAGTCCGACAAGTTATTGTTTCAACTGAACATAATTCAACAAGTATTAGTTCGACAGAAAATACTTTGACAACACAAACATTCAGTTTACTTTCTGACGCTTCGCCGGCCAAAATATAGTCCGACAAGTTATTGTTTCGACTGAACATAATTCGACAAGTATTAGTTCGACAGAAAATACTTTGACAACACAAACATTCAGTTTACTTTCTGGCGCTTCGCCGGCCAAAATATAGTCCGACAAGTTATTGTTTCGACTGAACATAATTCGACAAGTATTAGTTCGACAGAAAATACTTTGACAACACAAACATTCAGTTTACTTTCTGGCGCTTCGCCGGCCAAAATATAGTCCGACAAGTTATTGTTTCGACTGAACATAATTCGACAAGTATTAGTTCGACAGAAAATACTTTGACAACACAAACATTCAGTTTACTTTCTGGCGCTTCGCCGGCCAAAATATAGTCCGACAAGTTATTGTTTCGACTGAACATAATTCGACAAGTATTAGTTCGACAGAAAATACTTTGACAACACAAACATTCAGTTTACTTTCTGGCGCTTCGCCGGCCAAAATATAGTCCGACGAGTCATTGTTTCAACTGAACATAATTCGACAAGTATTAGTTCGACAGAAAATACTTTGACAACACAAACATTCAGTTTACTTTCTGGCGCTTCGCCGGCCAAAATATAGTCCGACGAGTCATTGTTTCAACTGAACATAATTCAACAAGTATTAGTTCGACAGAAAATACTTTGACAACACAAACATTCAGTTTAATTTCTGGCGCTTCGCCGGCCAAAATATAGTCCGACAAGTTATTGTTTCGACTGAACATAATTCGACAAGTATTAGTTCGACAGAAAATACTTTGACAACACAAACATTCAGTTTAATTTCTGGCGCTTCGCCGGCCACTGCCGCGGCACGCTCGCTTCGCTCGCTCGGCACGCGCGATGTGTGGTCGCTGCTCTAACATAACCTAACCTAGTCTTAAAAGCCGTTTCTGTTGTCGAAGTATTTTCTGTCGAACTAATACTTGTCGCATTATGTTCAGTCAAAACAATTACTTGTCGAACTATATTTTTTCAAAGTAACTGTTGGGTCGATATAAAGAACTGTCGAAGTTTAGAGGGACACCGAAAAATAACCATACATTTTTCAACGATTTAGTCTGAAATCTATTTTTATCAAGATTAATAACTTTAGTCAAAGCTTATAGAATTACTAGCTGCGCCCCGAGGTTTCACCCGCAGTTTCCCGGGATGAAAAGTAGCCTATGTCCTTTTCCACGACCTAATATACCTTCATTTGCGTGATTGAGCAACAAACATCCATCCATCCACCCTCCTAAATTTTCGCATTTATGATATTAGTAGGATAGGAAGTAGGATAGGATTAGTCCTACTACCCTAGTAGGACAGTAGGATTTGTAGCTTAAAAGCAACAGATTCCAATTTCACAAACCTGTTTTTATCAAAAACGCCAAAGCATTTTTTTAAATGCAGAAATTATTTTTTTCAAAATGTGGCCCAAGTTTTCTAAGACTCATTTCCCATATTTATAATAATTTAGATTTTAGCTTCAGAGGCCCTCGAAAAAAACTCGGAAAAAACTAAAAAAACTCAAATTCAGCCTGTATAATCAAGAAAAGAAGGGCCGTGTCCCAGCAGTGGGAACGTGATTGGCTGATGCTGATGTTGATTAGCCGTTGTAGCGTGACGAGTTAAAAAACATACACAAACATACAAACTTTCGCATTTATAAGTAGGATAAAACATCCAAACATTCCTTCAAAAGTAAAGAATAGGAAGAGATTTCGTTAAATCAACCGTGAAAAACCCTTCGCAAGGTGAGACAGGCAGGAAAAGTATCAAAGGAAGCAGCTGCCCCTTGAAATGGCCCTTTACGTGATGACGCTTTTTGTCGGGAATTTGTTGTGAAATTGATTATTTCACAACACAGAGATGATTTGGGCTTTTTGGCGGGAAAAGCATGAAAGTAAAAGAAAGAGAGAAAGAAAAGCCATTTATTCGGCACACGACGAACAAACAATAAAAACTTAAATAATAAACATATGTGCCGAATGGGCTTAGCTCAGCATAAAATGCCCAGAGTTTTACACAACTCGGCGCTGATTTTCAGCAGATTTGCTATAGGAACAGTGAAAATTTTACAGTACTTATCCACAAAGATATCTATACTTAAAGTGATGTTAGTTTGTTTTTTATGTACTAGCTGTCATGACATGACAAAAGCGAGTGTGACTCAGTGGGAGCACGTGTGACTTTCGATCCGACACACCCGAGTTTGAAACCCGCTGGCCCGCACCACTGACTTTCTTAAGTTATGTGCAGATTTTAGCACTCGCTCTAAAAACGGTGAAGGAAAATATCGAGAGGAAACCGGCAAAGTCCAAGAATATATCACAAATATGTGACATCCACCAACCCGCACTGGGCCAGCTGCGTGGCGGATTATAGCCCATACTCTCTCTATGAGGGAAGGCCCAAGTCCCAGCAGTCGGAACGTGATGAGCTGATGATAATCCGTTTATGGTCGACATTCCTCCTGCCAGAACAAAGCGTTTCGCTTCAACTTTCATAATGCGAACAGCTAAGAAATGGAACACCTTACCAGCGTCTCTGTTTCCCGATTCTTATAATCTAGGTGTCTTCAAGTCCCGAGTGAATCGGTATCTTCTAGGCAAGCATGATCCATCGTCGACCGCGTCGTCACTTTCCATCAGGTGAGACTGTTGTTGACGTAACTTTTAAAAATCATAAAAAATCATCGACTTCAATCAATCAGGCGAGATAGTGGTCAAACATGAATCTATTAAGCGTAAAAAAAAAACTCTATTTTATCTTATTATTTTCTTATTATTTTTCAAAAAAAAACTAAACCGACTTCAAAACCACAAATAGGCACTCAAAAGTGAAAAATAAATTAATATAATTATCATAAGCGCTGCCGACTCATATATTTGAAGTCGGTGCCAGCCAAGTCTATTAGGTAGCAGATAAATACTATGTATATAGTAACTATTGTACTACTGTATTGTACTGTATTGTATTGTACTACTTGTAGGTAGTATCTATCTACTACCTTTTAGACTTGGCTGGCACCGACTTCAAATATATGAGTGGGCAGCGCTTATGATAATTATATTAATTTATTTTTCACTTTTGAGTGCCTATTTGTGGTTTTGAAGTCGGTTTAGTTTTTTTTTGAAAAATAATTTATTTTAACCTTTTTAGTGCAAAACAAGTTTTAATTAAATAAATTTAAAAAGTTTTTAGAGACAAGCATTTATGATCTAGCAGCCACATCATGACGAAGTTTAAAACGGGCTATCATAATTAAATTTATGTACAAAAAAAATTCATGACTCTTCTATTCTCTGTTGAGGAGTTCCCTCGCCGGAAGTCATTCCTGGGTGTATTAGCCATGTCATGGTGGAATTTAGAACAGGCTATTATGGTTAAATCTATTTACAAAATTTTGTGTCTGTACTATTCACCGTTGAGGAGTTCCCTCGCCGGAAGTCAACCCTGGGTGAAGCATGTGAAGCAGTCGAATACAAACCTCCACCTTTAGAAAGTCGGTTACAACAAAAACAAGAACCGACTTGAAGATTAAACTTATATTTTTTTTGTTTTCGCTATGTTTTTCAAAAAGTGCTGAATGAATTTCGATAAAATTTATATGGGACCACCTCTGAAGTATGACCTACCAATCAAAAAAAGAATCATCGAAATCCATTCATAATTGGCGGAGTAATCGCGTAACAAACACACAAAAAAAAAAAAAACATACCATCGAATTGTAAACATCCTCCTTTTTGAAGTCGGTTAAAAAAGGAGGAAGTTCTCAATTAGATTGTTTTTTATATGTATTTATATATATTATGTTTTTTTTACCTCAGAACTCCGTCATTTATAAACTGATTTAGAAAATTATTTTTGCGTTGGGTTTAATATAATTTCGACGTGGTCCCATAGATTGTCTGGAAGAGATCGCTATAAGCGATAAGACCACCCATTGTAACACTTTCGCTTTAAGTATTGTTTTTTAATTTGTTTCCTGTTTTTATGTAACAATAAAGTGTTATCTAATCTAATCATATTAATGTCATGGATATTCAACTTTGGACTTCGAAGTTACATCAAAATTGAAGTCGGTTTTTTTCTTATAAAATGTATTTATTACCTCTGGTGAATGTATAAAAATAAATCATATTGTTAGTGGAAATACTGGAAATGTATAAGGAAAGTAAAAGCATTATGTTCGACAGACTATGACGTTACATTGACATATATTAAACTAGCTACTCCCCGCGGTTTCACCTGCGGTTTTCCGGGACAAAAGTAGCCTTTGTGTGAATCCAGGGTATAAGCTATGTCTATTCCAAATTTAATCCAAATCCGTTTAACCGTTGCGACGTGAAGAGGTAACAAACACACTTACATACAAACTGTCGCATTTATGATATTAGTGTGACAGTGTGTTAGCAAACATTATATCAGATTCATATGTCACAAACTTACCCCCATGTTCTGCCTAAGTCCATCCCTGTCCAGCTTGGGTGTATTCCAAGTGCAATAGCGTTTTAATAGCACTATACATTATTTCAACAAGTCGGGCGTTATAATTGAATTGAATAACAAATACTTGTGAAAAGACAGCCAAGATAATATTAGACCATAATATACCTCTTGTTGCACAATTAGGAAACTATTGAATGTATTCGTGATTTTTATAACCTCGTGAATTTTTGTCGTGTTTTGGAACTGGTGCAGAAGGCCAGCCTTTTTTTCATGCTTCTGTCTCCCATCCTCCTGCTCTTCTCCTTCTCTTAGTGCGCTTGTCCACCACTCCCGCCGTCATCGAGCCGTCTCTAAGAATTTCAAAAGTAATTTTTTGTGCCTATTTAAAAAAATTATTTATTAAATAGGCACTTAAAATGCACTTTTTTGAAAATACAAATTATATACCAATAACATATAAAAAATGATTAATGATAAACCTTATAACTAGGGTAGTAAAATGGGCAGTATTATCGCTTAGAGCGATCTCTTCCAGACAACCTTTGGATGGACAGTATCGGAAGACAGAAGTAGACGGTGGTGTACAAAATTTCATAAATAAATAATACTATTAAACCATTAGATACTTATATAAATATAAATCCTAATAAATCAATATTAATATAACTATAAACTAATATATATTCAAAATAAGCATTAACACGGTTTTATGATAGCATTAGGAAGCAGTGTTATTGTGGGAAATGTAGTGATTTTTGACCATGTTTTTGAAAATTGATAAAGATTTAGCACGTCTGATCTACATATGTCAAATTATACCACATTAATATAAATCTGTGGACCTCGTCACTAGTGTAATAAAAAAGTTCGCCGAAGCTCATGAACCGAGACTTCATCACCACGTGAACGTCGAGGCTATCCAGCTCCTTGACAGCACAGACATAGTGAGAAGACTCAAACGGACAAAACCTTTTGAGTTAGTGTAGTGAAGTGACAGTGTATTGTAGTATAATAGTGCTACCCATAAAGAACACAAGAACATAGTGTCTTCGCCTTAATAGAGACAGTAAGAAAAGTGTTAATGGACACATTCTTAGTTTTACTCTACTTAGCAGCTTAAGTTAAATTCAAATTACTTATTAGTCTTATTAGGCTAGATTGTAATATTTTTGAGGTGTCTTATTAAGAAACTTCATTAGAAGAAAAAAAACCTTAATACAAATCAATTAAAATACTATTATTAACTGTAACTTAAAATAAGAACGAGATGATGTTGCCGAAGTAGTGACACACTCATTTACTTCGGCCGGGTGTAGTCATTGGAAACTGCAGACATAGGA
Source organism: Petrophora chlorosata (assembly GCA_951640565.1). NCBI lineage: Eukaryota > Metazoa > Arthropoda > Insecta > Lepidoptera > Geometridae > Petrophora > Petrophora chlorosata. The sequence goes on from OX621210.1 coordinate 3,127,078, forward strand.
ATCTGTAGAAATGGTAATCTTCAAATAAGGATAGGTATGTACTTATTATAAACCGTTCCAGTAAGTTACGCGATGCGAGCATCCAATTAGGATGCCCCCTTCATGGCACCGCGCGGATTGCGAATCGTTGCATCGCTTATTGAGCGAGTGTGGCTCAGTGGGAGCATGTGCGACTTTCGATCTGACTTTCAATCTCGCATCTGAATTCGAAGCTGGCCCCGCACCACTGGCTGGCACCACACAATCAGTTCTTGGCTACTGTGTTTCGATCTGGGGTGCTGCATGTAAAAGCAAGCTTATTAAATTGGAAAGATCCCAACGTTCGGTGTTAAAAGTAATGACATTTAAGTCTTTCAGATATCCCACTCAGAGTTTATACGCTGAATGCCAGGTCTTATCGGTACGCCAACTTTTTATACTATGCCTAACTATTTCGTTTCACAAAAACCTTAATTTTGATCCAAATATGGCTTCAACACGCTCCACAGAAAGTATTTGTAAAACAAAGCTCTGCTCAACGACATTCGCAAGAAGACAACCTTACTTTCTTGGGGCCTACATTTACAACAAGTTAAATAAAACTTTAAACATTTACCCAATGCCACGATACATGTGTAAAAGTACTATAAAAAAATGGCTTCTTACGCAGGACTACACACAAACTGAATCTATTTTAACAATAATATCGTAAATCCTCAATCAACCACTACTCCTTACACACTTCATCTACATCCACACCTTCTCATACACACACACAAACATTCACACCCACTCATTCATACATATAACTAATATCTACTTAAAACTGCATGTATCATAACTACATATTATTACTAAATGCAAACTCTTTTGTAATTTTTATCTGATATTTTTTTTAAATATGTCGGGCGGGGGGTATTGGTATGCCAAAACACAGGTCTCCTAGTTTGGGTACCAATGTTCTCCAACCAGGAATAAAAACTTGTTACAATCACTTCTGAATGTATATGATATATATAAGTTTGTTGAAATTTAAATAAATTTATCTTTATCTTTATCTTTATCTTTACCACTGACTTTGTCAAGTTATGTGCAGATTTAACACTCGCTCTAAAAACGGTGAAGGAAAACATCGTGAGGAAACCGCCATGCCCAGAATTTAAGGACATGTGACATCCACCAACGCGCACAGGGCCAGCGTAGTGGACTATGGCCCATACTCTCTCTATGAGAGAAGGCTCGTGTCCCAGCAGTGGGAACGTGAGTAGCTATATTTAAAAAAAAAATCTTATTATAAACGGTTTGAGTGAGGAACGCGATGCGAGCATCCAATTAGGATACCCCTTCATGGCACCGCGCGGATTTGCGATAATCACGTAATCGCTATTTTTTACGCTTATTAGATTTATGTTTGGCCACTATCTCGCCTGCTATGAGGCGATGATGTGGCCTAAGATGGAGCACATAGATCTAGAGACGGCAGTTGAGCGGCTGCTCTGACCCGTCTCCCCGGTGGTTCACCGAACATCATCTCGAAACACGACTAGTTCGCTTGACGGCATGGCTTTGTTCGGTGGGTGGTATTACAACCACGGCCAGAGCCTGCCACTCCAAAGTAATTTTCTGGAGCTGGGTAATGAGGCGAGCTAGTCTGTCACCTGATAGAAAGTGCCACGCCTGCCCATAACAATTGCAGTGTCACCCCGAACTTTTAATACCAAAGCACTGCGCATTGCACTCATCACCCCGAGACATCAGATATTAAGTCTCATATGCCCAGTAATTTTGCTGGCTACAATGCCCTTCAAACCGGAACACAGTAATGCTAGCGCACTACTGCTTGGCGGCAGAATAACTGGCACAGAGGCTCTATTAGGACAACGCATTTAACATTAAATGGGCTATTTCTGTTATCGACACGGAGAGTAAGCTATTAAAAATTAAGTTAATTACAGCTTCAAGCTTCAAAGTTAATTGGCTTTCAATCCTCATATTTTCCATTTTGCCGTTCCAAAGTATTCTCCAAACTAACCAATGACAGAAGAGCCCTTTTTTTTTCCTGCGTGAGTAGGTAATCCACCGAGCAAAAGGCGGCTTGAAGACATGAATGCCTCGAAGGAAGGAAGTGTTAAAGATAAAAAGAAAAAGACAAACGGTTCACAAAACAGCGAGCACAGGTATATAAAATTACCTTGTATAAGTAAAAAAAAAAAGATTTGAGCTTGGCTGAGTGATATTATTTTAAATACAGGTTATATGTCCTTTTTTATATATGTTACGGTTAATAGCCGAAGTCCGGCTACACTGAATGCTTTTATTACTGAAAACAACTACACTCTACTTACTAAAACTAACTAACTAAAGAACTACTTGCAAGGAGAAGCAATTGGACAACCCATAGACCATTAAAGGCCTATAGATAGCTCAAATGCTCCAACCAGTTGACAGCGTACCCAAGATGCTTGTAGTATTGCCCCGTTGGATTGCAATACTGATACGTTGAACGAAATAAGTCCCAGCATTTTGGTCACGCGTCGCATTGATCAGGCGCTCTGACAGACTTTTGAAAATACGATGAGCCCCCAGTCCCCACGGACCCAAAGTCTCCACAGTCGCTACACCTAGTTTTAGCCGGCTAAAACTAGGTGCAGCCGGCCACATGCTGTTTAAACTTAGATGTATCCTACGCGAGATTGTAAACTGTAAACTTAGTTCCATTTTTAAAATTGTAGGTACACTACTGGCTTTTTCCGTCGACTTCGTCCGCGTGAACGACAGAGAAAACCCATAAAATATTTGTATTTCTTCTAAGACCATCTTAACATGACATCCCCAGTACCTATAAAAGAGCGCGTACTACGAAGAGGTCAAGCTGTATCTTAATAGTCACTCAACCGATTTTGATGTAACATACCCTATATTCTAAATTGGGATTAATTGGCTACCAAACCCTAAAAAACAACATACGAATCCGTTACGCAGTTTCCGAGTCTATAGATAGCAAACATACAAACAAACAAACAGAAATTCTAAAAACCGTGGATTCGTGTTCAGTACCCTCTAAATAGTCGAATTTAGTTGCTTTTTCAAAAATATCTACAATGTATAGAATTGGCTGAGTTTCATTTTTAACCCCCGACGCAAAAAGGAGTGGTGTTATAAGCTTGACCACTATGTGTCTGTCTAGGGCACCGTAGCTCTTAAACGGGTGAACCGATCTGGATGCGGTTTTTTTATTTAAAAGCAGGTAGTTCCATCTTAGGCCACATCATCGCTTCACATCAGGCGAGATAGTGGCCAAACATAGATCTATAAAGCGTAAAAAAAATCTGGCGGTGGTCCTTAGACATGTTTTATTGTTTCGGGGGTTTTTTATTTTTTATAATAGTACAGAAGATTATAGAAATCAACTATGGCGTCGAGTAAAGTGGCTCATAAAGATACTATTTCTTAAATTAGTAAACAATCTCGTATATAATTACATCGATATAATTATGTCAAATTGCGGCACCCATTTGGTGCTCGCGTGTCGCGTTATCAAGTGGTTATAGTACGGGAGCTGTTGTCTGTTTCTATCATGAGAGACAAAATACAATATTAGGTAATAAGAGGGCAAGAACAATTATCGTACAATAGTAACCAACTATATACTATTTAGTATAAAACGAAACCGATATTCGCGTCTGGGGCCTTATTCGACTATTCGTAATTACGATCTTTGTTCGGTCGGGTGAGAGGGACAGCGCTATGCAACAGGCATAAGAGTGTCTCTTTTGGATCGCACGAACAAATAAACGAAAGCAACGCAGAGTATGTACCATGTCTGTTTATTCGCTTAGTTCTTCCAAACTATTTGTAAAATTTTGTTCAATAGGATTTTTAGTATAATTATTTTATAAGGTTTTTAAGTGTCACTGATAAATTACAATGAAGATTCAAAGATGAAAATCTTGGTGTATGACCAGAAATCCCTAGGATGATGGACAACAAGGATGATGGCCTCACCATCCAAAGATAAAACAAAGCGAATTGTATGCGATTTTGCTCTTTAGTTTTATTCGCAGTGTTCCTCAAAATACAAATGGACCGTGATGTTTCTTATGTTATATATATATTATACTACAAATTTTATGTATTTTACCATAAACAAATGTGATAAATATCCAGTAGGTTATGCATAGCCCTACACGCCTAAAACAGCCCTTAAACATTTTTTTGATATTTTTATGTGCCCTCATTTGGGATCACTGAACTGACCCCTACACAAAGATTGCTTGCAGCAAGCAATCCATCACTATAATGTACAAACTCATTCATCCAAGAGCCTAGAGTTACTGCTATGAAAAAGTTGTATAGGCAGTTCGACTTGTGAAAATTATCTTCGGTAATCACTCGTAATTTTTCAGATCGCTAGCTTTCGTACTATATCTATTTAAAGCACCCCTCTAATATAGAAGGAGCCTATATTTATGGGAAATAGTTACTTAATAAGATGCTAAGTGCTTTCTAATGTTAATCAAAGGAAAAGTTAATATAATTTTATTATATTATGCGTATAGGTACATCATTAAACTACTACATTACACTATATTGTAATGAAATTATGTGGTGTATTGACTTTCAAATAATTAGATTTTTATTAAATACAATATTATAAACATTTGCACGCTGATAAAGTAATAAAACATGTGTAACGACTAAACATATAAATATTTTAGACCTGTGTTATATAATTTAATGTACCATATTTAAAGCAAATAAATAATTTGGAATTTGGAATTTGGAATTTGGAATTTGGAATTTACAGTATAAAGCTAGAACGCTGAACAAAAACTACCACAATAATGCTCAAAATCTTTCTTTTCTACCTAGCTGTCTGGGTGGGTACCACCGCTTTGCCAGCTATTCTACCGCTAAGCAGTAGTGCGCAAGCGTTACTGTGTCCCGGTTTGAAGGGCATTGTGCACTCGATCTGATGCTTCCTGGCATACCTTCAATAATAATGTTGTATCATGTATCAGTAACACCTTTTAATAAAAGCACTTGCTCTACTTTTTCCTAGAGCCGCATTTTTCCAACACTGGGTTAGATAACAGCGAAGCAAGCGAGGTGTGCCGGAAGTCCGGCAGATTTCCCTTTAACAGCATTAAACCTGCTCTAGATACGTAAAGGCGGTATTGTGAGTTTGAAGCAAGCTTTTGTAGCATTCTATGCAGTAGAGTAGGTTCTACTTAACTTTACACAACGCTCAGACTCAACGTCACCCTCACAAACACGCCCTGACAAACACACACTCCCTGACACACCCTTTCCCCCTCACACACACACAAAATAAATCTCTGACTCTTGAACGAATTAAAAAAAGGCGGACGGAATCTTGTTAAGCAACAACTGAAGCATAGCAATGGCGGTGGCGTTATGTTTGTTTGAGTGGACGGAGGGCCGATATCAAGCCGATGTGACGGCCGATCGGCATAGCATGATGCAAATGTGTGCGTGACACTTATGCACGAACAAGCAGACCGGCATAGCTTGAGTGCTTCACCTTTGAATTTAGCAACGAGACGTCCACCCCTTTTTAACCGACTTGTCCGACCGAAGTGTCTCTGTTCGTATGCATTTTTTATTTTTTTATTTTTATTTTGTTTTATGTTTGTTACCTTAGAACTCCGTAATTCATGAACCGATTCGGAAAATTCTTTTTGCGTCGGGTTCAGTATAGCTACGAAGTCCCATATAAATTTCATCGATATTTGACCTTGGATTTCGCAGATATGTACATTGAAGTCGGCTTTTGTTATTTTCTTAAAATTAATTATTATTTGTAAAATCTCTGACAAAGTTTTGTGTTTATGTGACTACGCCTATTTTTATTTTCGTAACCATGAAAGTTCACGAACCCATTAAGATTATAATACCTCAATACTTACAGGCTACAAAGAAAAAACCATTAATCAACCTCTGCTCGTTTACAGAATACAAAAAGTCGCATTTCCTGTTTCCGCTCCTAGGGGGAAAAGGGGTCATTTTACTCCCTCCTCTCCCTGGCGTCGACAGTCAGTTGATGATAAAATCGATTCATACCTGAGAACTGCGGAGCTTACAGCTTTTTATTTAAATAAGCGTTTCTTCTATCTGGAAATTACCATGGAAGCAGGTTTTTAGCGTTCCGTTGAGGGGTCTGTTGGAATGTTATGAAAATAAAAATGGTAGGTCCAGAGTCAGTCCCAATTCGGTACAACTGGAACTAATACAGTTTGGGTGTGTTCAAATCTAGAGTGAACAAGTATCTACTGGGTAAGCGTGCTACATCTTCAACCGCATCATCACTTCCCATCAAGGCGATGACATGCTTCAAAATCACGTCGATTCTTCATTAATAAACGAAATCTCTACATATATGACGCGTCATAGAGAACACAAAATTCGCAGATGTCGTTTATTAATGAAGGAATTGACGTTTCCTCGATGCAAGGAATCGCCATGTTGTCATAGTGAATTAGGGCCCAGGTGAGATTGTGGTCAAAGGCAGACCCAGTTAGTTGTAAAAATAAACCTGTCATTTTGAAACAAAACACAATCAATAAAATCATATCCCAGTTTGCTACTGTGGGTCGTGAAGCGATGAGATGATAGATGACGAATGAAAGTTAGGCCGAATAAAATGAAGAACTTATTGAATTTGTAAGAAAGATGATTTAATATAAATAGAAATACAACAGTGACAGAAACAATAGAAGCAGATACGAAACCACGGAGAGAAATAATAAACAAAGCGTGAGAAAACGCAAGCATCCTGTCTCTCTATCTGCGTGCCTGCCTCGAGCCGCTGCGGCGCATGCGCGAGCACACAGACAAAGTAGCAGTAAGAATGCGCTTGAGCGGAAACTAGTTGACTAAGGAGCCTTAGCCCAGCCAAGTAATAAAATAAAGCAGTTCTATCAAAGTCGAAGGTCGAGGTCCAACCCTTTAGAAAAGTACTTTCCGTAGCTTAGTGAAGTGTGACGTAGTAGGTACGCCACACCACAATTCAAAATATTTTGACATTCCACTTCAAGTACAGTCAATAAAAATAACTGCACAACTGCTTCATGTTTAGAAGGGCGAATTCTTGAAGATTTTCTTGATAAATTCTTACAATTAAGAGGCTTAGTTTACGTGGAGATGTTGCATACGATGACATGGTAATGTCTGACTCGACCAAGCTGAACTCGACTAAGTCTGACTGGATCTTGTCCGACTCTCCTAAGACTGAACGAAGTAATCCTGGGAATGTTACCTTTTTTGGACGATAGACATTATTTATTTCGTGTTGTTTATATTGTTTTAAATATTTTTAAGTTTCATAACCATGCAATGGGTACCGCTCGACGTGTGTCTGTTCGTACAGTGGTGCACGGGTGCGTGGTGCTGGCAGCGCCGCTTGATACTGTCACTTTGACTGTCGGGTCGTCTGTCACAGGCATAGAGGTCTGTAGGGTCTATACAAGTCTATTGGTAACTTTCATATTGCGAACAGTTAAATGGAGCACCTTACCAGCGTCTCTGTTTCCCGATTCTTACAATATAGGTGTCTTCAAGTCTAGAGTGAATCACTTTAGAATTAATACTCAAACATAACAGAAGGAATTCGCTACCAGAATACTTATTTCCTTCCAATTACAACCTGGGTCTCTTTAAGACAAGAGTGAATAGGCACCTCATGGGCAAACGTGCTCCACCTTAGACCGCAACTACGCTTACCTTCAGGCGAGTTGTTGTCAAACGTTTAATCACAAAAAAAAAGAATCCTGAAAGAGCGCAGGTCGATACACCTTGACCGGTATTTTTATAGGAAATGTCTCAGGTGGTACTCATTGCACGACGCAATATTTTTAATGGAATTTCCTTTTTAAACTTTATTACTCGTTCTTAGCTATATCTATTATCCATACAACCGAATGGAAAGAAGTTATTAAGGCAATAAACTGCACGCCATCGCTCTGTAAGTTAATATGACTGGTAGGTATGCAGCGCTACGCGAGCTGAATTGAATTTTATTGCGTAATAGCAAGAGTCGCTATTTGTTTAAATTTCTTTGTGGGGTGATGCTTCTGTCCCTTAGTATTCTGTGGTACCAACAAATTATTTTGTATTCTGTTTCTGTAGCCTATACCCGGCGGATGGTATCGGTATGGCCACACAAAACACAGGTCTCCTAGTTCGGGTACCAATGTTTACCAATCAGGGCCCCAATTCACTATGACAACTTGGCGAAATCACGTCGATTCCTTGCTTTGAAATCACATCGATTCCTTCATTAATAAACGACATCTCTATGACGCATTCATATATTCATATATAAGACGCGTCATAGAGAATACAAATTTCGCAGATGTCGTTTATTAATGAAGGAATCGACGTTTTCTTGAAGCAAGGAATCGATCGCCAAGTTGTCATAGTGAATTAAAGCCCAGGAATAAAATTTGTGTCACTCACTTCCGAATATTTATGATAGGTTTGTTGAAATATTTATGTATTTAGAAGACCAACAGCATTATGATAAAATAATAAGACTAATATTAAAGTATTACACTATTTATAGAACAGGAACAGCCAATTATACGTCTCCTCAAATATATATATATATATATATATATATATATATATATATATATATAAATATATATATATATATATATATTAACACATTTATATTACATTTATCTTAATTACTTTTTTAGAATAGAATCATTTATTCACCATAATAACAAAAGTTTGTTATTCTAGGCAAGTCTCAATTACAATATTTTCTTATGTCATTAATATACCTACATGGAATAAAAAAAAAATTTGAATTAATTTAATTTTTAATTTTATTTTAGTGAATCTTTATTTACCTACCGGTTATTAATAAGGCTCTAATACATTAATATCTACCTATATACATATACTATATATATTATACTATATCTACCTATATATAATTTGAATTACATAATTATTAATTTGAATAGAATTATTTGTATTAAAATATTGAAATTTAGGCAGGTACTTACTTATGACTTAATTGCCCACCTCTCCAAATTTATTCGAATCACGTGAAGATAGCACAACCAGAAAGTTAGACCAAATACAAAATTAGCATTCCTCCTCCAAGCCAAAATCGAAATAGTACTTACCGTTAGTTGAAGCTAGACCGAATTTTGTTTTTTCTGACTATGTTTAGGTATTTTGTATTCCATCATTTACCGATGAAAGTCTGGAGCTCTGAAAGCCTTCTATTGTGTACAAGTTTCTAGTATAAATTGACTCGCCCCTCATCCAAATAGAAAATTGTTTTGCGCGCAATGCGGGTCAATTTGACGGAGTCAGAGCGGTTCCGCACTGCTTCCGATCCGAATACGATCCAAATCCGTCGATTGATCGAAAAATCGGATGACGGGACTCGGATCTACTGCGTAACCTGTCTTAGGATAGCACTTTGGTTACTTCAGACGGGATTTTTTCGGATTCAGATCGGATGCAGTGCGGAACCACTCTCAGTCTATTATTTTCTTGGCTTGCCTTGCTTATAAGCAAGATGGAAAGCTATCAGAAAACAGTAGAACTTAATGCCGTAGACAATAAAGTACAATTTAGAATGAAATCTCATTTCATTTCTCATTTCAATACCGTACCGATTTAAAAGGTGAAATGAATTCTTAATTCTGTTCTTAAGTCAATATGGATTGTAATGGCCTACAGTTAAAAAGGATAATGAGGGTGGAATGGGCTGGCTTTTTTCCAATTAATGATCGCAAATATTCGAGCGCGGATTTGTTGGGAGTTTTCTGCTTCCTAAGGCCGACTGCACACACCGGGCGTGACGTGACGACAGCGCGGCATTGGCGTTTCTATGCACACAGAGCATTTGCAGCTTCAGAGAACAGAACTCTGAGTGCATTGCCCAATACAATTCAGTACATTACAACTAAAAACAAAACGGCAACGCTGCTCTGTGGTCACGTCACGCTCGCTGTATGCAGAGGCCCTAAATTTGTGGAGCTTGTTTCCCTTCCCTCGAATGTGGTTGATGGTGATGGCTAGTTTATAATAAATCATACTCGTGAACGGGTGCTGGGTGTTGCTTGCGAAAACTGGTCTGATCTGGTCTCTAACTACTACAATATCTATATACCTACTTATGTATTACTCATATTTTCATGTTACTGATGTTATGACTAAAGGACATCTCACTCGCACTTCTAGTTTTAGTATTTGCTTCTGGGAATTGTTTCTGTTTACTTATTCTACTGTGTACTTTATCCATTCTGTGGTACTGTGTTAGCAAATCAATTCTATTATAGGCATTATATTTTATATTTTTACTCTATTAATAATATTATTATTAATAAAAGTAACTTGAGTATTATTCATATTATTATTTACTAACCGGCTACACTCACGAGAATAAGTCGAGACACTCGACCGGTGTTCGAGCGGTACAGACGCTCATCCTCACGGAGTAGGTGCGGTTTCGGCGAGCGCTTGGCGCGACCGCACGTACTCCGTGTGGATGAGCGTCTGTACCGCTCGAACTCCGGTCGAGTGTCTCGACTTATTCTCGTGAGTGTAGCCGGTTAGTAAATAATACTATTAATAATGTTATATACTTTTATTGAGCTTTATATATTGAGTATTTTATAGCGTTGTAACTGTATGTCCAATTATTTAATTATTTTCGCATTTTAGTTTAACATAACAAGTTTGTGCGTCACCAAGGCCTGCGCTGAAAACCAGCGTTGTGGATTCTTCACAACATTATGCTGAACACAGACCTTCTTTGACTGCACTGTACACGGCATCCATACACATGCTGTAACTGTTTGTTTTATTCTGTCCTCCTGCACTTGTGTATGTGCGTTGTTTGTTATATGCAGTTTTGTCAAAATTAAATTGTTTCTTTCTAGTTTGATATTGTGTGTTAATCGTAATTTATTCCTTTAAAAAGATTAAAAAAAAATAGACATCCCCGCAGAGATTATTGGTGCTATCTTCTCTAACGGGCGTATTTCCGAAGCACTGGTAGAGTCAGTCTTCGCTTTTTTTTCTGGGCCCAGACTTCAGTTTGAATTCAATTTGGCTATGGGAAAGAAATGGGTAGACATGCTTATATATTTTTTTCAGTCATGATATTTTCACTTATTTTAATTGATTTGTATTATGTGTATACATATGACGTTTAAAAATGTATTTTATGTGCCTATTTAATAAATATCTTTTGATTTTTGACATTTAGTAAATTTTAAAAAAGATTTGTAAAAAAGTTCCATTTTTAGTTATTTAAATTTTTAGATAAATGACGATACCTTACCGGCATCAATTCGTTTCAAACGATAAAAACTCAGTTCAACGCTTCGGAAATGAAAATAAAGCAATATTCTACGTGGAGGGATGTGTTAAAACATTTTTAGAACTCCATTTCCCTAAAGCCGTACTTTGCTTATAACGAGATTTGTAACTACGTGAGCGAAGCGAATATATGGAAATTGTGTGTATCAAAACGTTGGTTACTATGAAAATGCGTAAAGTTTCAACCGACTGAAAGTTGGTAGATTAAAAGGTTATTAGAGGAAATGTTATTTAACTAGCCTTTTGCGGTGCGAGTATGATTAAACTTTTGGTTTTTACTTGTTTCGTCACGTAAACTAATGCGGGAGTTACTTGTGGCACAGAATACTAGGGGAGAGAAGCATCACTCCGCAAAGAAATTTAAACAAATTGCGACTCTTGCTATGACGCAATAAAATTCAATTTAGCTCGCGTAGCACTGCATACCTACCAGTTTATTAACCTACAGAGCGCCTCTCTTTCTATCGCAAAGCTCTTATCTCTCCTGACGCGGCACGTGTAAACGCGTCACCCACCGTCGGTGTCCGGCTATGTACTTGTAGCTTCGTACCTACAGTGCGGAGTGCGCTAGGCCTGCTTGTGGTAGGTCTCTCGTAAGCGGGAGGCCGTCTGGATAGGTACCACAGCTTTGCCAGTTATTCTACCGCCAAGCAGTATTGCGCAAGCATTACTGTTCCGGTTTGAAGGGCATTGTAGCCAGTGAAATTACAGGGCATATGAGACCTAATATCTGATGTTTCGGGGTAAGCGCAATGCAATGCTACGCAGTGCTTTTATGGTTTTAATAGTTCTGGGTGATACTGCAAATTGTTATCGGCAACCTAAGTGTTTCTCTTTCACACCCACTATCGCTTGGCTGGGAGACGCGAAAAACCAAAAAAATCTTCGATTCGTGTAAGTGATTTCTTTGCATTCATACACAGAACAATAACGAACCATTTTAAAAGAGATAGGCAGACTTCCGTCAGTCAGGTCAGGTCCTGGTCAGCTCCACCGTCTTCAGCCGTTCTCCGTCTTTTTCTCATTATGTTTCGTCTACATGTCAAAGTCAAATAGTCAGCCGGCCTGCTCTACCTCTGTAAAGCAGGTCGTCGTCGTCATCCAAAAAGGTCATAACAACCTCAAATAACATAATTGATCGCACATATAAAATAAACAATTGAATCTCACTCATTAGTCATTCGCAGCGAGCGGTGACAATCGAGTGACGCAAGCACGGCATTGCCCATTTTTTCATCGGTTTGTTGCGGGTGACAACAAATTAGCGGGGGGGGTGGGAGTGTCGCTTCTTTACGTAGTAATATTTTGTTTTCTTTGATGTGACCAGCCAAGAGAACCACCTTGAAGGCTGTCAGCATAAAAACTTTCAAATTAAAACTTCCATCTTCAAAAGTTTTATTCTCGGAGAAGACGGGGTAAACTTCTCTAGAAGCTCAGAGTTGTATATGAGCCAAGTTTTGAGGTTTTCGAGAAAACTGGCTTAATATCGAGTTTCATACGTCTTTCAAGTTCACTCAATAGAGCTTTATAGTCCTACTTACGTATGCCCGCGGCTCCGTTCACGTCAAATTAGGTTTATAGTAAAGTTCTAAGTTGGACCATTCCATCTCTATATAGACCATAATCTATTATCTCCTAATAAACTTTTTAGGAATGCAAAATATTCATATCATCACCCCGAGACATCAGACATTAGGTCTCATATGCCCAGTAATTTCGTTGGTTACAATGCCCTTCTAACCGTAACCCTATGCTTGCGCACTACTGCTTGGCGGCAGAATAACTGGAAAAGCGGTAGCACCTACACAGACGGCCTCCCGCCTCCCGCATTCACGCGGGCTGTATTCACGCGACGGGAAAAATGTTTGTGGACAGAAAAAAACGCAATTATTTGCCTGGGTGTTCTGGGACCAGGGTCCTCATAGTTTGTAATTTCCTAAACACAGGGAGTTCTAGCTAGGGGCTAGGATCTACGTAAGTGATTTGCTAGCAACTGTTAAACGACTTCACCAATTTCTGTAGGTGCAAAAATAGCAATTAATTAGCAATTAGCAATAATTATCAATAACTGGTCTCTACCTATTAACTAAGCAAACACACCACGCCCCATCTATAATGGGTCAGAATACGTAGCTCTAGAAACAAATTTAATGATTTAAAAGTGGAAACCCTACCGCACAATGGTGACGTGCGGCATGCTTCTTAGAATTTGTATTGATATTAATTTTGAAATAGTATGACATGGTCGTATACGCAGGTGGTCAGTAGCAACTGGTCGCAAAAGTGTATCGTCTAGTCATGTATTTATTATCGTGTAGATATCTCTCTGCTGCTTTTATTTACTAATAGCCCATTCCCGCTTAAGCTTAGTTTTTCCAGAACGAAAACTTTCCGTTCTATTTTAGGGCGTAAAGTACCCCATAATTCAAAACCCGTTCAGCCGTTAAGGAGATTCATCTTCATCAGCCCATCATGTCCCCATTGCTGAGACACGGGCTTTCTCTCATAGAGGGCTACAATCCACCACGCTGGCCCAGTGCGTGTTGGTGGATGTCACATATCCTTGAATTTTTGTGATTAATTCTTGGACAATTAAGGTTTGGAAACTATCGTGAGTTGAAATATTCATTATAAATATAAAACGGCTACACTCACGTTATAATTGTGTCGGAATAACTCCGACCAGGTTTCGGACAATTAGGATTCCTTCTTCCGGGAGCTTACGCTTTGGGTTGCGGCGCAGACTGCGCGCCTCCGCTCGCTCCTATCGCCGCGAGCGCGGTGCCAAAACCCGTGCAGGCGCGGGGGGCGCGGGGGTTTGTATACCACCAGCATGGACCCCGATCCTCAGTAGCTCTTGTTCCGACAACAACTTATAGACCGCAAAGCTGACACGAGTGCATTGTGCCAGCAACTTATTGGTCAAGACAGTAGTAACTCGACGGATGAAGACTCCACACCATCGAACATGGCTGCGCGGGGTAAACAAACCCCCGCGGCTCCCGCGCCCCCCGCTCCTGCACTGGTTTTAGCGCCGCGCTGGCGGCGACAGGAGCGAGCGCAGGCGCGCAGTCTGCGCCGCGAACCCAAAGCGTAAACTCCTGGAAGAAGGACATTCTAACTGTCCGAAACCTGGTCGGTGTTATTCCGACACAATTGTAACGTGAGTGTAGCCGTTTCATATTTACAATTCTTGGACATGCCGGATTTCTCACGATGTTTTTTCTTCACCGTTTTTCAGAGCGAATGTTAAATCCGCATATGACTTAAGAAAGTCAGTGGTGCGGCCAGCGGGATTTGAACTCGAGTGCGTCGGATCGAAAGTCGCACATGCTTCTACTGAGCCACACTCGCTCCTAAGTTAAGGAGATAAGAGGTAACAACCACACACACACATTTTTACGTTTATGATATAGGATAGGATATTAAGAACACGTTATTTTTGTCGTTCTATGCCAATTCAGTTTGGCACCAGAATTGATCGTGGTGGGAAAAATTTTAAAACCGATGCCACTTTTAAATTAGGACAAAAAATAATGTACTATGCCCAACTGCAAAATTAAAAAAAAAAACAAATATCTTTACCTACATTTCTCGCGTGTAAATCCATTTTCCCAACTAGAAAACGATAGACAGAAAAGGCAAAATTGTTTACATTCAAGTCCTTTCTATTTACTTTGATTGAATTGAGTGCGGTGTCGAGATTCAGGGTACCCTTGTGGCACCCTATGGACACCCTAGTGATGTATCAGGTTGGGGTGTCATCAATTCGAGACCACCTGGGGCTGCTGCATGGGTACAAAAAAAGGGTAAGGTTGAAATATAGGCAACGGATTATGAGATTTAGGGAGATCTTGGAGACTTTTGTACTGAAATAGTTATGGGCAGGCGTGGCGCATACTATCCGGTGAACGACTTGTTCATCTCATCACTCAGTTCCATAAAATAACAAAAAAAACGACTTCAATTCTGATGTATCTTCGAAGTCCAAGGTCTAATATGGGACCACGACGGAGTTCTGAGGTAACAAACATATAAAAAACCGGCCAAGTGCGAGTCAGACTCGCGCACAAAGGGTTTCGTACCATTATCTATAAAAACGGCAAAAAAAACATGTGTGTTGTTTGGGAGCCCCTTAAATATTTATTTTATTCTGTTTTTTAGTCATTGTTGTTGAAGCGGCAACAGAAATACATAATCTGCCAAAATGTCAACTGTATAACTATCACGGTTCATGAGATACAGCCTGTTGACAGACGGACAGACGGACAAACGGACGGACAGCGGAGTCTTAGTAATAGTCTCGTTTTACCCTTCGGGTACGGAACCCTAAAAATACAATTATATTGAGGACCTATACGTACTTAACTACTTATACCAATGAAATATAATCTTTTCATATTATATAAGAATATATTTCATACTGAAGTATATTCTATTGTAAAACTAATAGTTTGCAAACACTACTTTGAATCCGCGGTTAGTAAATCGACAAGTGTCACGAAGGGCGTCACTTGTCACCTCATTAGCAAGTGTCGTAGCTGTGGCGCCAACCTCGAGTTGTCCTACCTACCGTGAAATATACTGTGGAATTGTTTTCTTTTTAACCAACAACAAAAAGGAGGAAATTCTCAATTCGACTGTTTTTAACCGACTGCAAAAAGGAGAAGGTCCTCTATTCGATTGTTTTTTTATGTTTGTTACCTCAGAACTCCGTTATTCAAGAACCGATTTGGAAAATTCTTTTTGCGTTGAGTTCAGTATGGCTACGAAGTGGTCCCATATGATTTTCATCGATATTTGACCTTGGACTTCTAAGATGCATTGAAGTCGGTTTTTTGTTAGACTAAACGTATTTTGTTGTTAGAGATTTTTTTTTTTGCTCTTCACAATGTTATATTTTTTATACTACTACTTTGCTGAAGAGGAATGTTCGAAGCGTCGTTGTCTTCTATGTAATTACGAACAGTATAGAATGCTTTTTCTATTAGTCTTTGTCCTGTTTTTTCTATAAGACCTGCCTTTAACAGTTGCAGGACTACCCAGAACTTTTTGTAAAACAAGTACAAATAAATTAAAAAAAGAAATAAAAAAAAAGTTAGTAGAATCAAAGAAAAGAGAAAGAAAGTAGTTGTATTCTATATTATAAACATGAAAGTGTGTTTGTAGTTTTTTGAACGACAATGAACTGCGCTCGTCACTATTCACCTTTCCTAAGTTCTAAAGCACTTTGCCTCTACGAGAAGTAAGCGCCCATTGATTTCTGGAACAAAAACGTATCGTTCCTATTCCTTTGACAACGGCGACAAAGTCGGAAGCAGTTCACAATAGCACTCTACTAGATTGTATTTAGTTTCAGTACTCTGATATTGTAGTCACAAAGCGTTGCCTTCGAGATTAGAGTGTCTTGAAGGATCTAATTTAAACAATGTTAAGCTCAGAATACTTGATTATCTATATATTATGTATAATGTATTTATATTGTATACAATTAGATACATTAGTCGCTCTTTCTCTAGGGTTATACACCCGGTTATTAGGAAGGCTTGCGCGGGGACATGAGTTCAACACTTAGAGGCCTCTTAGAGTATTAAATTTTATGTTATTGGCAACAATTATCGAGGACTGTCTCTAAGTGCATCATTAAGAAGATGCAATCAAAGACAGCCCCCGATAAGTGCGAGTAATTTTATTGGAGTTATGTATATAACATAATAATAAATAATAAATCATAATAATAATAATAAATAATTGATTTGAGGTGAATTTTTAATGTATGAGAACTGGTCTATGACATGAGACTTCGGCACCTGCCAGTTCCACCTCATAAGAAAATATTTAGACAGGTGGTGACTCGCCACCCACTAAACGGGCCGCCGTTAATTGGTGACGAGAGGGGCAACGTTGGTGTGGGTGGCTAAAGGGTGTCGAGAGGTGTGCTGTAGTTTCACTTAAACGCTACTTCCGGCGTTATGCCTCTAACAATTGGAGCTTATTTCCTAGCTCTTGCATCTCCGCCCACCGACGGCCAGTTAAGGCAAGTCTCAGGGGTCTCATTTAAACATAACATTATTATTATTATTCGTGTGTATGTCGACCCGCCAACTAAAATCAGACGAAATAATAAAGATATTTATTATGTTTAAAAATATAATGTTCCATTTTTATGTTATATTATGATTTATGATGTATACCAGTAATAGTGAGACACGAAGAACTTTTATTATCATTGATAAACCTTATTATGACCGCGTTACCTACAAATAATTATCAATTCATTTTATATCACAAAATTTCAATGAAAGAGGTAAATTTATAAATGTGTTTCACAAATTCCCTATTATATCACCGGACGACCAGGCGTACGGCAAGCCGTCATCAATTTATGGTTGACATCCCTCCTGCTCGTACCAAGCGCTTTGCTTCGATAGCTATAATCTGGGTGTCTTTAAAACAAGAGTGAACAGGTTTCTTCTAGGCGAGCGTGCTACATCTTCGACCGCATCGTCAGTTAACAACAGGTGAGATAGCGGCTAAACGCAAGCCTATAAATAATAAAAATAAAAATAAATACAACCGTTTTAGTCCATTAACTTTTCATTCAAATCTGAACTAATAAAATATTATGACATCTTCCTCCTCCATCCACAATAAAATTCAAATAGTTGGCATCATAACAGAGACGCAAATACTTCGGCAGGTGCGGGCTCGGTTATCAGACGAAAGATGACTTCATTTGATACCTGACTTCCTGTCAGGTATCAACAGGAAAGCGACTCGTTGGTTTATTGCTTTGGTTTGGCTTCAGACTAATTGTTTTTTAAAAGACACCTGATCTGATGTACGATCTACAAAGCAAGACTACGTCCACGTAAAATTCGATTTGAAGTTATTCCATATGGAACTGTTGGGTTTTTTTTTTAATGGCACTGGATGATAAGACGAGCAAGTCGTTCGCCTGTTGGTAAACGCAACGCCTGCCCATAACAGTTGCAGTGCGGCTCAGAACTTTAATACCATAACAAGCACTGCGTAGAACTGCATTGCGCTCATCACCCCGATACATCAGACATTAAGTCTCATATGCTCATATGCTGAGCTCCAAAATAATATTTTCTTGAGAATGAAAACGCGCGTGTAACTTCTGTAACGCAAAAGTCATACCGTAATTACACCGAAACCAAAGATGCATGGAACGTTCCGCTTCTGCCAAGTAGCCAACTGGCACATAAGAAACAATACAGTCAAAAATAAACATATTGTAACAAAAGGTCTACAAAAATGCCCCTCGGTAAAGTTTTTTTGTCGTATCTTCTGGATAGTGGTTCTTTTTCCGATACGGTGGAAGAGTCATTGTAATAATTGACTTTAATACGAGTAAGTGGGTCTGTGATGCCAAAATTGAATAAAGAACATTTCAACTTTGATCTTTGCTCCATCTTCGGCCGCATCATCGCTGTTCATTGGAGAGGCATTTATTCCCCAAATATTATGTCAGGCGTGAGCAGATCGTTCCTTTGAAATATTGTTTAATAGACGAAATGCATTCACCGCTGGAACCGTCTCACGTTTATTGGTTTTGGCCCGAGTTCGGACCTATTTACCAGGTAGGTGTGTCATTCAAATGTTATGATTTTTAGGTGATTAATGGGCTTCTTTGGAGATCAAGCTAATAATACTTTGCAGTTTCAAACGACAGCGCAAAGCTATAAACTGTTAGACAACTTTTTCTCATTTGTTTGTTTTTTAACTGACGTCAAAGAAGGATGTTCTCAATTCGAATGTTTTTTTTTGGAGGTTTGTTACGCGACTACTCCGCCAATTATGAATTGATTATAATGATTTTTGTTTCGTAGGTCATACTTCAGAAGTGGTCCCATATAAATTTTATCGAAATAGATGCAGTGCTTATTGAATAAATCACCAAACCAAAAAAAAACGTATAGTAAATCCGGCAATAAATCCTAAGCCGTCTCGAGTACGTCAAAAGACTAAAGCAGATGGTCAATGGTCAATGGCAGATGGTGATGGTCGCAATCCGTATCCACAGATTTAGTATCCCCCTTCACTATATGGCCGGTGGTCTGCTATGTCTAATCAGTCTACGCCCTTCTCTCGGTCACCATTCTGTAACAGTCCTCCATCTACCGTCCTCTCCTCTAGCCAGAAGTGTCGCCCATCTCCACTTTAGCCTCGCTATTTGTATGTTCGGCCTTTGCACGTAATCGAATTTGAACTAAAGAAATTCGATGGAACGCTAAGGGTATCTCTCGATATACCCTTAGCGTAACCTGTTCCATAGCCCTGAATGCAAATTTTATTTTATGTGTGTATGAGAGGCCTTAATTATCTCATCAAATCATACAGAATCATACAGACAATCATACAGAAACGGAATAATACAGAAGCACTTAACACTAATATTATAAATGCGAAGGTTTGTATGTAAGTATGTTTGTTACCTCTTCAGGCCGCAACGGCTTATCAGAAACGGACGAAATTTGGCATGGAGATAGCTTTTACCCTGGATTAACATACATGCTCCTTTATATCCCTGGAAACCGCGGTTGAAAGTATTTTGATTTATTTGCACGGTCGACTTCTCTGATTCCGTTAGTTCTTTCCATCCAAAGGTTGACTGGAAGAGATCGCTTTTAGCGATAAGTTACGCCCATTATACTGTAGTTTGTAAGCCAATTTCTGTAACTTGTTATTCTTTGCTATGGTGTACAATAAAGCATTTTTGTAATGCAATGGAATCAGGCGTGACGTTGCGGAAATTCATCTCAAAACTGAAACGCAATGAAAATATGTTGTGTAATCCCGCTGAATATTATGTAGGTTGTTGTTAGAATAATATAATATGTATAGGGGTTGATTGCAAAAGTAAAATAAATTAATATATATATATATATATATATACATATATATATATATATATATATATATATATATATATATATATATATATATATATATATATATATATATAAGTAATCCCTCTGCTTTTTTTTAATATATATGTATATTTAGTAATAAATATGGCAATGAGTTTAATATTGTATATAAGAAAAGGTAAATAATGTATTAATTAAGTAAATAATAAATAATGTTAAGTAAAGAAAGCCCTAACAACAACCCTCTTTCTACGACACGTGTTTCGCCGTCTGCACGAGGCATCATCAGGTGTCGACTCGCCGAACGCTGAAACGAGAAGCACGTTCTCGTTTCTTTGTATTTTTGTATTGTATCGTGAAACCGCTGGTCGCAGCTAGTGAAAAATAAAGCTTAAAAATTAGAATTACGTACAATAGGGGGTCTTATCAATCATCGAAGACATTTCACGACAAAAAGCCCAAAAAAAATTAAGAATATTGTTTATCTCTGCCATTGCCAGAGCAATTTGTGTGGAGCAATGAAAGCGGTGTTTTGTGGTAGAACTTTTTATAGCTAAGCGATAAAACTTTAGCACCGGCTGCGGCGGCGGCACTAATGTAGGACGGTCTTGGGTGAATCAAGCTT
This sequence comes from Petrophora chlorosata, assembly GCA_951640565.1. Classification (NCBI taxonomy): domain Eukaryota; kingdom Metazoa; phylum Arthropoda; class Insecta; order Lepidoptera; family Geometridae; genus Petrophora; species Petrophora chlorosata. The sequence goes on from OX621210.1 coordinate 3,147,952, forward strand.
GAATGTCAAGAAATACCGGATAGATGCAAGTCTTACGCAGGTTAGGTCTTTACTCGTGGTAGGTCTCTCGTATGCGGGAGGCCGTCTGGGTAGGTACCACAACTTTGCCAGATATTCTACCGTCAAGCAGCAGTGCGCAAGCATTTCTGTGGTCCGGTTTGAAAGGCGTTGTAGTCAGCGAAATTACTGGGCATATGAGACCTGGGCATTAAGATTTGATGTCTCGGGGTGGCGAGCGCTATACAGTGCTACGAAGTGCTTTTTAGGGTTCCGTACCCAAAGGGTAAAACGGGACTCTATTACTAAGACTCCGCTGTCCGTCTGTCTGGTACTGGTAGAACGTATACTTGTTTAGATAATGAGTTATATTCTGTACTATTTGTAAGAAAAAATTGCAAAATATCTTTTTTGGCAACAAAAATTATTACCTTATCCTATCTTAGTTTAAAGTAAAATCTTAAAACTTGAACGTTAGAAACTTAATCTTCTTAAATGCCGCAGGATTAATTAGCATCCATAATTAGTAGTCTGTCGCCGATCGGTGCTTATGGCATTTAATTATTGGTTTTCAATCGATTCAAGTTTTTTATAATTATTATATCGGTAGGAATTAAACTGGTTGCTCTGTAGTGACACTGGAAAAGCAGAAAGTTAACAAAACTATCTACACTTATATTTTTTATTTTTTTATGGAACTGAATGATGAGACGAGTTGTTCGCTTGATGGTAAGCGCCACGCCTACCCATAACAATAAAAGCATCACCCAGAACTTTGTTTTGCAAAATCCTGCGCGGCGCTGCACTGCGCTCGTCAGCCTGAGACAATTAGCTGTTGAGTCTCATAATGCCCAGTAATTCCGCTGGTTCCAATGCCCTTCAAACCGGAAGTAAAGCTTGCGCACTACTGATAGGCGGCGTAATAACTGGCAAAGCGGTGGTACCCACCCAGACGGCCTCTCGCATACGAGAAACCTACCACCAGTATATTATAAGTTTTCATCAAACACGCGCCCTTACCTAAATGTTAATATGCTCCACATCTAGTTTAAAATGTATCTCGGAAGCGGTGTCTGTGACAAATAGGTACGTATTTATAATGTTGTTTTGTTTCGTCCAGTTGAGAGATGGGAAGCATTTGTCCAGAACAGTTGTTTGTCCGGAGAATTTGTTATTTTTGTTATACTTCATTTTTGTCAGGAAGCACTCGCCAGATACTTTTTCCTTCTGTAAATAAGACAGTAAATCATCATCATCATCATATCAGCCCGTCACGTTCCCACTGCTAGGACACGGGCCTTCTCTCATAGATATATCTGGTATTGAATTAATCGTCTTACCCTCATGTCAAACAATCTACTTTAGTTCAGGCAATAAACCCATTTTAAATTTAGAACATAATAAACTACAATTTACGATCCAGCAATTAAACTAAAATTAGGCATCATAAAATGTACTCTATACTATTATGCAATAGATTAATAGCAGACTTATTATTAAATCTACTGTTCTATTAATCCGATTTAATCCTTTTACGTGACAAGAGTCACGATGCAAAGCTAGTGTGTAGATATTTAGAGATCTCGATTGGCTTGCCGCCAACGGTAATTTACGTTCGTCTAGATCTATGCGCTCCATCTTCAGCACATCGTCGCTTAACATCAGGCGAGATAATGGCAAACACAGATCCATAAACGATAAAAGCGTGTTGCAGCCAGTGCATAAGGAATATTACTCTTTTGTTTCTGTTTCGCTGATTTAAATATATTTTTACTGCTTTCCTTTTTTGTGAGTGTTTGAAAGCGATGTGCGTTTACGTACGATACTAATCATTCGAAAAGGCGTTTTGTACGCTAAAATCGTTCGAACGTTGGAATTGTTCGAACGATTTTGGGCTAATGACGGTCAGCGAAAGAACGTTTTATTCGTTGCTCAAAACCTCACACTGTGTTCTCTCAAAATAAATGATGTCAAACGAATGTCGTCGAGTAATTTTTTAATTTCAATTTATATGTAATTTTTATTATTTAATGTAACGTAATTTACACTAACAAAATTACGAGCGTTCAAGAGCTTAAAAGATTTTTATTCAATTTTGGCATCATAGACGCACATATGAACGTCAATTATTACAATGAATGTTATTGCAATCACTCTACCACCGTATCGGAAAAATAACCACTACTCAGAAGATACGGCCGGAAACCGAAGGGCATTTTTTTAAAACTTTTGTTATAATATTTTATGTTTGTTTTTGTCAATATTGTTTCTTGTGTGCCAGTTGGCTACTTGGCAAAAGTGGATAAACAATATAAACCTTTGAATCTTTTAGTTCGAATGATATCGTTCGAGAGATATCGTTTGAATTATTTGGGCAATGTAAACAAATTTATAAAAAAACCATTGTCATAACAGGCTCAAGACAGGATTCAAACTCAGGTACATCAGGCACAAGTTACCGCTGGGCCACACTAGCTCCATGTTAAGACTTTTAACCAATGACGAAACGATGTAGCTATTTTGGCTACGTACTAAGATCCCTGTGCGTCAAATATTCATTTGCACTGAATCACGATGTCAGATTAACAAGATACGCCATCATTGCAGCCATTGAGGTTAGTATCGAATATAATCGGCCATCGCAATCGATTACTAGGAAAATGACGATTGTATTCGCATGTCAAAGATTGCCGTTGGCGGCCCGCCAGCGTTGATTTACGCGGTGGTAGTCAATACGCCACGCTGGGACTATAAAACTTTTATGGTTTCTGGCCTGGTGGGTTTTGACTAGGTTACGTTTGTGGCTTGATCTATAAGTTTAAAATTATGAGTAATGTTTAAATAAATACGAAAAAAATAGAAACGCCAGCGAAATTACTAATGTGAAAATATTTGAAGTCTCGGGATGACGAGAGCAATGCAGTGCTACGCAGTACTTTTTACGGTATTAATCGTTCTGGGTGGCACTGCAATTGTTATGGACAAACGTGGCGTTTACCATCAGGCGAACGATTTACTCGTCGCATAACTCAGTTCCATAAAAAAGAAACGAAACGTCAGTAGACGATGTTGTTTTCGTGACTTAGCCCTTTCTCTTCACCTTGTTGACGTGGATTGTATTTCCAGTGATAAAAAGCGGTAGTATCTACTTTTACTCAAAGTTACTTCTGGGACAGGCAGAGAAAAGAAACGCCGCCTTTCTAGATTATTAATGACTCAAATTACACAAATGCAATATCATAAAAATAAGATATTATTTATGTATTTGTACTTTAACTTAGAATAAGACCACATAATTTATTATTATTTTATTTACACCGCCGACCTCTCTCAATCAGCTATTTAACTCTATCCAAAGGCTGACTCGAAGAGATCGCTTTTAGCGATAAGTCCGCCCGTTGTACATTAATTTTTAAGTTGTTTTCATGTACCTACTGATTATTTTTGTTTGGTGTAGAATAAAGTGTTGTGTATTGTATTGTATTGTATTGTATCTTCTGGGCTAACTTGATGGGTATGGAAGTCACCCTTAAGAAGTACTGAAGAGGTAAGGGGTCGTCTAGTAATCACGTAATTTTTTTATCAACTTTCTAATAACTGCACTACTACTGGCAAAGCGGTGAAACCCACCCAGACGGCCTCTCGCATACGAGAAACCTACCACCAGAAGTCGGTACAAAGTATATTAAAATTTAGATTAGATTAGATTTAAAAACACACACAAAATACACACCTGATGGCACGTCATTATTTAGACATAGTTACAACCTGTTAAAAACGAAAGCATAATAAATACGCCAGGTAGGTAGGTACATAACATTTTCCACGCAATGAAATAATTTCGCGAGAGAATATTAAATTTGTAGGCGGTGACCGTTGGCCTGTGAAATGAGAATAAATAGGAGAGAATTAAATGTTTGGAATACTTATTAAATTTAATTTTATTCTACGTAGTTATACCTACCATAGGCCCTGGTATGTACTCTGAAGTTTCAATGCGTCATATCCAAATGTCGTCTTATTTCTCTTAAGTACCAATCATTGTCAACATGTTTTTCTTGATATCAAATTTCGCTGACCTGTGAGAAAGCGATATAGTTCAAAGTCAAAGTCAAAGTCAAATATCATTTATTAAATAGGCACAAAAGTGCACTTTTAAAGGTCATAAAAACATGATACAAATAAAAAATGTTAAAAATTGTAACTTATGTTAACATGACTTTGAAAAAAAGGTAAGTATGTTTACCCATTTCTTTCCTATACTCAAATTAAAGTTTGAGTGTTGAAAAGAAATGCGAAAACTGACTCTACCAGTGCTTCGGAAATACGCCCGCTAGAGAAGATAGCACCAAGAAACTCTGCGGGGATGTCTTTTTTCAGCACAATTACGTATAAATTAGAATTAACAGAATGTAAAACAAGAAATGCGAGTGAGATGTCCCATAGTCATAGTATCAGCAACAGAAAAGTGTAAATAAAATATAAGTAGGTATGACAGGAGCAGTAGGAGCAGTAGTTGTTGTTCACATTAATTTTGCTTACTTTGTACTTATTGTACTAGAAGCTTCGACTTGTTTATTCATATCAAATTGCTTATTAAGTACTTTTTGTTCTCGAAGCTTCTATATCACCCACGCATTAACTAAAGTTATATAAGGAAGTAAATAAGTATAATTAATCATTATTATTCTCTTCGTTCATAAGTGTGGTCACCAGTAGACCAAATAAAGTTCAATTTAATTAAAAATTGTCTTTTTTTATATAAGACACGCGCCGCCCAAAGTCTACGTAATGAAAACCTCAGAACAAGTGCGGCTTAGTAAATAAACAATATTCAAATTCCAGTTTCGATCTAAAGTCGATATCATAAAAGTATCAAAACTTGAAAAATGTCGATCAAGATGCGAATGTTATTTTAATATCGCTGCAAGTTGATCGAAGTGTAAGCCAAGTGTAAACGGTATTCTGCTAACACAAATTGCCAATATGAAATGAACAACTATTTAATCTGAGACAGGGAATTTTGTTTTTTTTTCGACCGTTAGGGCAGGCTAAAGTCTCTAGTACCATACCGCCATGTCTTACGTAGTTTTTATTTTATAGTTTAATATTCCATTTATTATACTTTGTGAATGAGGGTCAACAGCAACAAGCCGGATCCTGTCCTTATGCTTCAATAAAGTGGTGGAACTTTATTCAAGCTTTCCATGGACTTCTTGGGAGATCATAAAAAGCAATGTTTTCTCTATTTTGTTTCATCTGCCTACACTCGTGCACATTTACGAATACATAATGGATAATATTCATTTATTGATTTATTTATTAATTGCATTCATGTACATTAATTTATCATGTAGGTCTTAAATTATATCTTAGGTTGGTACATGAGCCCTGTAAGGGCGTTTGCAAGTCAGTGCGAGAGTACATTTAGTCATTTTAATTTATATTGATTTATGTTTTATTAAAGTCAGTATATTGTATATGTCAGTATAGTGTCACGGAATTGAGTCATTTTTTTCCACATGCTTTTCAGTTTTGAATTCATCTACGGAATAATAACATTTTTTAATTAGATAAGATTTAAGTTTTCTGCAGAATACGTTGTATCTTGTTTCGTTTTTTAGGTATTCAGGGATTTTGTTGTATATTGATACTAATCTAAAATTTGGACTTTTTCCTAATATTTGTAAATTTGTTGTAGGTAACTTTAGTTTGTTGCGATTTCTTCTATTATAATTTTCATTAATTTCACTATTTGATTTAAAGAAAGTACGATATTTTCGTACGAATAGACATTTCTGTAGGATGTACAGACATTGTAGGGTTAGGAAATTTTTTTGTCTATAAAATGTGGTTTACAACTTTCTCGCGGCTTAATATTAACTAAAATCCGTATACATTTCTTTTGCATTATAAATAGATCCGTAAAGTCTGTACTTTCACCCCAGAGGATTATACCGTAATTTAACCAAGAGTATGCATAGGCGTAGTAGGATGACAATGCAGTTTCGTAATTGGTATTTGACTTGAGAACACTCAATGCATAGGTAAATCTTGCAAGTTTCGTTTTAATGTTCTCGACATGTTTTTTCCAATTCAAGGTTGTATCTAGTGTTAGTCCTAATAATGTGAATTCTTTTGTTTCTTGTATTTTTAAGTTGCGGTTTATAGTGTTTAGATCTAAGGGCTTTCGTTGGTGGGTTCGGAATTGTACAATTTTTGTTTTTTTCAGATTTATTTTTAAATTATTGTCCTCAAGCCATTCCACCGTTATTATACATGATCACTCGAAATAACACTTGTTTGGGAAATAAAACAAATCGAATTGTATCACTTTTCACTTCCCGCCAAAAAGTCCCAGGGAAAATTGAGAAACGTTGTGGATTAAAACCTCTTTGATTAAGAAAAAGTTGAAGTTGAACCTCTTTGATTGACATTTAACTTGAATGATAATGACATTACACTGAGATTTTATCGAGACTAGACTGTAGTTATTACGAGCAGAATACAATTTTTTCCTCAATTCACAATTTAGGTTCGGTTCGGTCATATTTCATTCAACGTCATTCTAATTCAGAATTGGCCTTCTGTGGTCGAACTGGTTTTCGTCGAGATAGTAAATAAGTACATATAGCAGGTTACACTTATGACCAGATTATTAATGATGACTTTTTTTTCACCCGTTTGGGCAGGCTAGAGTCTCTAGGACAATACCGCCTTGTCTAATGTAGTTTTTATTTAATAGTTTGTAAAAATTACAATAATTTATTTCGTATGTCGTCGTATGAGGGTCTTTATCAACAAGCCGGACCCTCTCCTAGTGCTTCAATAAAGTGGTGGAACTTTATTCAAGCTTTACATGGATTTTTTTGGAGAACATAAAAAGCAATGTTTTTCCCTATTTTGTTTTATTTGCACTCGTGCACGTTTACGAACACATAATGGTTAATATTACACATGATCACTCGAAATAACACTTGTTTGGAAAAAAAAAAACTAAATCGAGCTGTATCATTTTTCACTTGCCGCCAAAAAGTCCACGATGACTTATATATAACTCGCAGTAACCAGAAGACCGACCAAATCACAACCGTCCTAACATTAATTTGCCAAACTCCACAGATAATAAAACAATAAAGATAATGTAAAACCCGAATGAACATTCGGAAAATTTTGAACCTTTGGAAACATTCCAAACGATAAAGAACAAATGTCTCGTGTGAGGAATCCGCGCGATGTGCAGATGACAATCGTACGATTGTTAAGTTGTTGTAATAAATTATTTATTCAGAATTCTTAGGTAATATACACTCGAGAGCAATGAATCCGGGTCACTTAAAAAATCCTAAAAATCTCGGAAACTAAAAATGCTAGGTTAATGCAATAAATTGTATTTAATAGACAATGTAATACTCCTTAAATGAAGGTATTAAAACTTCTTAGTTATTGTAAAGTTATATCATAAAAAAATCAAATTTGAAAAAGGGCCACTTTCGAAGATGGAACTACGAAATTACAGCATTTGGTTTTGCTTTTGTTTGTAATCTGTCATTTATGTGGGTACATAAACCATGTTGATAGTGCTCTATATTCATTATTCAAGCTGAAATTATGTCGCTTACGCCTGAAGAATGCACCAGAATACTTACAATGCTGGAAACCGGCCGGAGTCAGCGCGATACAGCCAGGACTGTCGGTGTGTCGCTGTCAACAGTACAAAGAGTTCTCCGACGTTACGAAGAAACTGGTTCTAACCTACGCAGACCAGGAACGGGCAGAACCAGGTGTACCACAGCACGAGAAGACCGATACTTGGTGAACACCATGCTTCGAAATCGCTTTCTCACAGGAACTGAACTCACCAATCAGTTTCGACGCCTCGGAGGAAGTAACCCAAGTGCATGGACAGTAAGACGTCGGCTTGCTGAATCTAACTTAAAACCCCTTAGACCTGCAAACGGCCCTAAACTGGAGCGTGGGCATCGTATTTCGAGACTAAGATATGCCCAGAGCCACGTAAATTGGAGTATTGAAGATTGGTCAAAAGTTATGTCCTCCGACGAATCAAAATTTATGCTCTACAAGCACGATGGAAGACACAGAGTGTATCGAAGACCAGGGGAAAGATTCAAGCAAGCATGCATCGAAGAAAAAGTAGCCTACGGTGGTGGGTCTGTACTTGTGTGGGCCGGAATTTCTTCTGAAAGTCGCACAGAGCTGGTGATCATAGAAAACGGCTCTTTAACTAGCGTAAGATATGTGGAAGAAATCCTCAATGATCACGTTGGTCCATTTATGGTCAATTTAGGTGAGGATGCTATATATATGCATGACAATGCCCGACCTCATACAGGTAGGATTGTGAATGACTACCTTCAAGAGATGAACATTACTCGTATGGAGTGGCCAGCGCGCAGCCCGGATATCAACCCGATCGAGCATGCTTGGGACGAGCTAGGCAGATGCGTAAAACAACGAAACCCTCCCCCAATCACGCTTCGTGAGCTCAAAATTGCTCTCACAGAGGAATGGGAGAATATTCCCCAAAATCGTATAAGGAACTTGGTGTACAGCATGCCAAACCGCGTAAACGCAGTAATGGAAGCACGAGGAGGCAATACGAAGTATTAAAATTCAAGAAGATCGTAATAAAGTTCAAAAATTTCATGTTTCCTATTTTTGTTTTAAGGAGAGATCAGCAGTTTTTTTCTTTATGTAATTTTGTGTTAATAAAATGTATGGTGACTCATATTTTTTTTACTTTCATTTAAGGAGTATTACATTGTCTATTAAATACAATTTATTGCATTAACCTATCATTTTTAGTTTCCGAGATTTTTAACATTCTTTAAGTGACCCGGATTCATTGCTCTCGAGTGTAGATATGAGGTCCTTTTATTTATTTTAGGGATCGAAGTAATGTGTCATTAGAACGTGCTATAATTACCTATAAATATATATATATATATATATATTACAAGCTTTTTCCCGCGACTTCGTCCGCGTAGACGACAGAAGCCCATAGTAGTCTTTTTTTCAAACCATTTTAACAAGACGTCCCCAGTATATGGGAGCGCGTACTACTAAGAGGTCAAGCTGTATCTTCGTAGTCACCCAACCAATTTCAATGTTACATTAATAATCTAAGTTGGGACTAATGCTACCAAACCCAAAAAACCGCATTAAAATCTGTTTAGCAGTTTCCGAGTCTATAGATAACAAACATAAAAACAAACAGACGAAATTTCCAAAAACCGTAGATTCGTGTTCAGTACCCTTTAAATAGTCGATCCCAGTCTGTTTTTGAAAAACATCTTCAATGTACAGAAATTTGTCTTTTCCACTTTTATAATAGTATAAATAAAATAAATATGTAGGTATATAAATATTTCTGCACGTCTGGGTAAGTACTAACGCTTTGCCAGTTATTCTGCCGCCAAGCAGTAGCATTACTGTTCTGGTTTGAAGGGCATTGTAGCCAACGAAACTATCGGGCATTTTGAGCTTTAAGAGCTATTGTCTCAAGGTGACGAGCAGTGCAGTGTCGTGGAGGATTTAGCATATTAATTTCACGGGGAAATGCTGTCTTAAAACTTCTGGTGGTTCCAAGTTCAAAAGTTCTTTATTCAATTTGTCGTCACAGACGCACTTATGAACGCTAATTATTACAATCACTAGAAGACAAAGATGCTTGGAACATTCCACTTCTGCAAAGTAACCAACTGGCACATAAGAAACATAACATTGTAAAACATGTAAAAAATTGTAACAAAATCTCTAAAAAAAAAAAAATGCCCCTCAGTTTCTTGCCGTATCTTCTGAGTAGTGGTTCTTTTTCCGATACGGTGGTAGAGTCATTGTGATAATTTGACGTTCATAAGTGCGTCTGTGATGCCAAAATGATTAAAGAGTTTGATTTTTTGATTTTGACTCTACCACTGTATCGGAAAAAGAACGTTATGGTTAGATGCTTAGAGTGCTTTTGCCTTGAAAGAAGTCTTCATTCAATTTATCCGTACTACAGAAAATAAAATAAATAACAATTACAATAACAAAATGCTTGTACACCGAACAAAACATGAAAACAACTTATAAACTAAAGTACAATGGGCAGACTATCTCCTTCCATTCAACCTTTGAATGAAATAACAAAAAATAAAATTAAATAATAAAAAAAAACAAATTATTTTTATATCAAAATAGTACAAAGATATGTATGAAATTCAAAGCTGTCCAAATATAATAAGAAACTGTTGGCTATTACGTCATTCAGTCGTTAAAAATCGCAGTTGTTCTTTCTCAATTCCCATTTCCTTTGACGTCAGTGGGAGAGGCGACACCAGTCGCTCACTAGTTCTGCTGTAACGTAAACAGTAAGGGAGTGTTATATTTTTGCACAATCGCAGTCGCCGCAACATGCAGTTAGAGTATGGCGCTCGTAGCGTAGCTCACCTAATCGTTTGTAACATCAACGCTCACTGCGGTCAACACTTTGATGGGTGACCACGGTGTCCCTCTGAACATCGACAGTTTTTTATTTCGACACGACACTTCTTCGTCAAAATATGGTTCGACAAGTCATTGTTTCGACTGAACATAATTCGACAAGTTATATTTATCAAACGGCCTCAAAGACTAGGTTAGGTTATGTTAGAGTGACCACACATCGCGTGAGCCGAGTGAGCGAAGCGAGCGTGCCGCGGAAGCGGCCGGCAAAAGGCCAGAAAGTAAATTTTGGTTATGTTACAGTGACCACACATCGCGCGAGCCGAGCGAGCGAAGCGAGCGTGCCGCGGAAGCGGCCGGCAAAAGGCCAGAAAGTAAATTTTGGTTATGTTAGAGTGACCACACTTCGCGCGAGCCGAGCGAGCGAAGCGAGCTTGCCGCGGGAGCTGCCGGCAAAACGCCAGAAAGTAAATTGAATGTTTGTGTTGTTCTTTGAAAACTTTTAATTGGTTTTCCAATACAAAAAAAAAACATTCATTCATCCTTATAAACTTTCGCAATTACAATAGGTACTCGCTGAGCCACGCCGTTTCACTCGCTGTTTCCCGGGATAAAAAGAGCCGTTGAGCCGTTACAGCGTGAAGAAGTAACAAACACGCTTGTAAACTTACATACAAACTTTAAAGCATTTATATATTTATATAAAAGCAATTATATAAAAATATATTATTCAAGACAAGTTTTGACAAATTCGTAATGGAAACCGCGAGCAGATTAAAATAAGCCCAAACACTAGTAGTTTACGATTATCCGTCAAAGAGTTCCATTGCCCACCTTCCATCTCCATCATCAGATCAGCTGGCTGTCACCACAATATATATGTATTGTCATCAGACATTGACAAGTATGCAAAATTTCAACTTCGTAGAATAAGAGGAAGTGGTTCTGATTCAACATGCAAGATTTGACCCAAACAAATAAATAGTAAATAAACATTGTAAGTTATATAAAAGCTTGTAAGAAAACACTTAGAACCTATTTTTCTTTAACGTCCTTACTGTTAATATAAATATATTATGCAATGTTATGCACGTTTGGGAGCATTTCATTCACGGATAGGATATTTTCGTGCCTACTCCAGTTTTTGTGCCAAATATTCGAGTTTATATATTTATATATATACACGTAACAATAGTCTGTCAGTCTGGAACTGTGATTGGGGTTAAATATTACGGCGCGATGAGCGTTATTTATGTAGCGTTGTTATTGTTGTTGGCTCGCGTTAGGAACGTTCCTAATCTCTAAAAATATAGGTTCGTGTGAATATGCAGTGTCCCTCTGAATTATCACAGTTATTTATTTCGACACTACACTTACTTCCTTCGTAAAAATATACAATACAATACAAGACAATACAATAATGCTTTATTGAATACCAAACACACAGGAAAAACAGTAGGTACGATGGGCGGCCTTATCGCAATTTCTTACAGGCAACCTTTGGATGGACAGGAATTTTAAAAGGAATATTGCGGTCAGTGTGGCGTACATTATAAAACTCCAATTATATGTAAATATGATTTACTATAAAAAAATAAAACACAAATAAATAAATTAAATACCTACTATAAATAAATAACATAAAAATAATACATAAATAAAATATAGTTCGACAAGGCATTGTTTCAATAGTAGGTTAGGTTAGCGGTGGAGGCAAAGCGGTGGTACCCACCCAGACGGCCTCTCGCATACGAGAAACCTACCACCCTTCGATCATGATCGAAGCTACCACCAGTAAACTGACTCTTCTTTCATTTTTATCTTAAAGAAAATGCAATTTCTTCACAAACAAACAAACACACGTTTGTGTCCTCCGCCTAGCGCATTACGTTCAAGATATTATGTTCAGTGCAGAAATGTAAAGTACGCTTCTGACTCTGCTCGGTGCAGACACTTCACGCCATGGAAAATGGCATAGATTGAAAACCTGTTTTTATTTTCGTAAACAGCTGAATAATTCAGTTTTATGATTAGTAGTATACATAAGTTATATATAAATATTTGTACAAACAGCATTTGCCACTGATAATAAAAGAAAATATTATGTGCCTTAAACAAAAATGTTGGGGCTACATCAACATAATAATTTTTAGAAAAAAACAAAAACCGACTTTAACGTATCTTCGAAGTTTAATGTCAAATATCGATGAAATTTATATGGGACCACTTCGTAGCTATACTGAACCCAACGCAAATAATTTTCCAAATCGGTTCATAAATGACGGAGTTCTGAGGTAACAAACATAAAAAAACAAACGAACAGAGAACCTCCTCTTTTTAGAAGTCGGTTAAAAATGGTAGCACTGTCTTAGTATTTTTGTTAAGTTAAAACGTTATGTAACTGCCACTGTATGGTAATTGTAACTATGTGGTAATGATCAGTCAATTAGAATAAAATAAATGGCATTCCAGTTCACTTCCACGTCTTATTGAACTTGAAAGATCATCAAAATTCTTATTATTAATAATAATAATAATTTTTTTATTGTGACATAATAGATATTTCTACAGAGTAGTATTGAATCCATAGGCTCTCGAACTAGTTTAAACTGTGTTTCGAGAGCCAGTGGCTTCTCCCAAAAAAAAATGTGCTAGTTACAAACTATTATGTAGGTAAAATTATTATGTAGTACAAAAATATTTAAATATATTTGTTTTAAATTAAGCTAACAATTATTAAACTTAACATTAAGTAGAAGGAAAGGGATACGTACGCGCGTATGTATGGGTATGTACGTGTTGGTGGGGGTGTATTTGTGGGTGTGTGCATGTGAGGGTGAGGGTGTGTGAGGGGGTGTGTGTGTGTGTGTAAGTATATGTATGTTAGTGTGTCAGTAGTAAAAGTCAGTTAGCATACTTTCAATGCCATCATAGTCAAACGTCTTAAGCCAATTAAGTATTATTTTTTTAATTTCATTGTTACTGTACTTTTTTATTTTACATTCATTGTTAAGTTTATTATATAAGTGTGGAACAATAACATCATACCTTTTCTGTGCAAACCTTGTTTTCACAGTAGGAACGGAACAACGATCGATTCTTTTGGATGTTTCAGATAAGTAAGGTACTATTCTTTTGTGATAACGCCGTAAGCTTTCATAAATGAACAATTTTCTAACGCTCAAAACAACAGCTTTTTCATAAACATCTGTTGTCGGATGCCTATAGGGTAAGTAGAGGAGCACTTTCAATACTGCACGTTGAGCACGTTCGGCAGTAATGAGGTGCGTTTTTGCTGCTGTACCCCATGCACAAATGCAGTATCTAATTATGCATTCACACAATATATTAAATAAAAAATTTAATATTAAAATAATCTTATTAAATTAAAATAATCAGTTTAAGGTTTTTTTCTTTTTAGGATATGTAATAATACATATTATTTTGTACTACAAAATACAAACCAAAGAATGGCAGAAGCGGTCGTTCCAGTGCAAAGTGGAATGATTGTTTATAATAAATTTATGGGTAAATAAATAAAAAAATCGGCAGGTACTAGCCGGATTTATCCTAAACTAGCTGCGCCCCGCGGTTTCCCGGAATAAAAAGTAGCCTATGTGCTAGTCCAAGTCCTAAAGTACCTACATACCAAATTTCATCAAAACCGGTTCGGTAGTTTTTGCGTGAAAGAGTACAGCACATAGACAATAAACATACAGCCATACATCCATACATTCTTATAAACTTTCACGATTATAATATACTAGCTGCGCCCTGCGGTTTCACCCGCGGTTTCCCGGGATAAAAAGTAGCCTATGTGTTATTCTGATGTGTAAGCTATATTATTGTAGTTTCATTAAAAATGTTTCATCATAGTAGGATAGTAGGGTAGTAGGATAGCAGGGTAGTAGGATAGCAAGGTAGTAGGATAGTAGGATAGTAGGATAGTAGGATAGTAGGATAGTAGGATAGTAGGATAGAAGGATAGTAGGATAGTAGGACAGTAGGATAGTAGGATAGAAGGATAGTAGGATAGTAGGATAGTAGGATAGTAGGATAGTAGGATAGTAGGATAGTAGGATAGTAGGATAGTAGGATAGTAGGATAGTAAGATAGTAGGATAGTAGGATAGTAGGATAGTAGGATAGTAGGATAGTAGGATAGTAGGATAGTAGGATAGTAGGATAGTAGGATAGTAGGATAGTAGGATAGTAGGATAGTAGGATAGTAGGAAAGTAGGATAGTAGGATAGTAGGATAGTAGTCAGTAGCGGTGGTTGTAATTTTTTTATTAACTCGGTTTGCGTGCCATTTTTTCTGCTATGTAGTATCTACTTGTCGAGGTCTACATTGTTATGGGCTCTTTCCACATGGCCGGGCATCTCATGGTGTTTTCATGATGCTTCCGGAAAATGTAGGTATTGGAATTGCTGGAGTAAAATTCGCTTTTGTATCCTTTTCAATTTTTTAACGGGCAGTGTGTTGAGTACGCGTTTAGACCTAGTGCGGGAGATAGAGTTTTAAGGGTACATAGGCGATTTTTTTTTCATATTTTCTTCTAAGTTATTGTTCGTGTTTAAACCGAACAGCTCAGCGATTGTGCGTTATTACATAGTTGCATTGACCGCAATCGCTTTACGACATTTTTACTCATTGTCATTAGTACGCGAAGAACTACCATTGAGCAACCTCGCGTGCTCAAACCATTCTTACCAATAACCATAAGTTTTACCAGATAATTAAGTAGTTTTAGTAATCATATTTTTGTTTTCGTGTGTATTGGAATATAAATATTAGCATGTATGTATAATTATGTAGCTATTCAGTTGTAATTAATAAATTTTGTTGTACATCGCCGTCTACTTCTTCTTTCGATACTGTCCACCCAAAGGTTGTCTGGAAGAGATCGCTTCAAGAGATAAGACCACCCATTGTACTACCATAGTTAAGGACTGTGTTATTGTGTATTTCTTTAATTGGTATACAATAAAGAGTTTTTCTATTCTATTCTATTCTAGTAGGTTTACTAGTGTATTTAGTGATTATATATACAACTGATAGCGAATAAATTTTAGTGAACAATTAAGACTTTCCTTTCGCTCAGACCAAAGAATACTAACAATATTCGCTAAGGGTTTAGTGTGTCTACCATAAACACTCACTAACCTCTTTACATGGTCCTTCGAACCGGATTAAAATATCGCAACTATGTTTTAGAATCAATAAATCTTGCTCCCTTTACCGGTCGAAATCGCCACCATATGTGTTATCGTAACGGATTTGTACTCGCGATGCTTAAAGGTCGCATTTCATTTGTCAACCCGGCACCCAACCAGCACCGCCTCGCCTCGAGTGATTGGGAATTCTTTATATGAAATTTCATACTTATACACTCACCCCTTTTGGCACCACATATACGTAGTAGTCATTCAAGCCTAGTTATCTCTTCATACTGTTTATATATTTATTTTTTATTTTTGTAATTATGTTTTCTTTTCTTTCTTTATTTTGTTAGTGTGTGGTCTACTGTGGTCGTCAAATAAATGTTTTTTCTTTCTTTTCTTTATCAACTCCGGAATGCCTCGCTCGAGCACGAGTGAACTACTCGGTGCCAACCCGCCGACCGTACGCTTGCCGCGATGACCGCGGGTTGACAACGCGCGAGCCCGAGTATACAGCGCGCCGCCCGCGTTTGGTTTGTTTCAACAATGTCATGTTTCCTTAAATATATTTGGTTCTAACATATCATGCACCTAGCTTACGCTGCACCGTCAACTCGCCGACCGCCCATAGACAACGAGTGGAAGCCGAGCAGCGAAGCGTCGTTGTTCGGATGTCGGGTTGATTGGTGTCATAGAGGAACTTTTCGGAAGGTAATTATTTGACCATGGCATAGCGGGACTGTGGCTTACAGAGACTAAGCCGATTAATGAGTTACATACCTTTACATAACCATATATAAACTATGTATACAAAATGTATGAACCGAACCGAAAGTCAACTTATGACTGTTTTCAAGTAGGTATAGAAAAACGAGGGTACACCATAGATTTTTTTTTGTAATAAGTTTTTTTTTTTGTTTTTGATTTGTTTAATTAACGGAATGACGAGACGAGCTGGTCATTTGCCTAATGGTAAGCGAAACGCCAGCCCATAACAATAACAACACCACCCAGAACTTTGTTTTGCAAATTCCTGCGGCGCTGCACTGCGCTCGTCACCCTGAGACAATTAGCTGTTGAGTCTCATAATGCCCAGTAATTTTGCTGGCTACAGTGCCCTTCAAACCCGAACACAGTAATGCTTGTGTACTACTGCTTGGCGGCTGAATAACTGGCAAAGCGGTGGTACCCACCCAGACGGCCTCTCGCATACCAGAAACCTAACACCAGTGAAATTCATAATTTGATAGGTCAATAGAGGCGGTTAATACGAAAGAATAATTATTTAGTATAATAGCACAGAATACTCAATAGTTGATAAAATAGCACAGCGGAAATATACCACGTTTATATTTTTATCCCTAGTGTGGCGCCTGATATATGGGACCATATCTCTTTTAAAACCGAAGTCTTTGTTACGGCCAGCTTCCACATGGCCGAACACATCACAATGTTTTATTCATATTGCTTCTGCGAAATGCGCATATACTGTCTCAGTGATATAATCTCTATTAGGGTTATTGGGTTGGAAAAGTCGGGTGTTTATGGATCGTTTTTTTTTTAATAGACGTCAAAAAGGAGATTTTTTTATTCGAATGTATTTTTTTTATGTTGTTACGCGTTTACTCCGCCAGTTTTGTAGGTCAGCTTCAGAGGTGGTCCCTTATCAGTTTTATTAAAAGTTGATCCAAGGTCGAATATCGATGAAATTTATATGGGATCACCTTGTAGCTATAGTAATTTTCTGAAACCGGTTTATAACTCGTGGAATTCTGAGATAATAAACATTAAAAAAAAACGAATAGAGAATCTCCTCTTTTTCTTAAATTCGGTTAAAAAAGGAGGATGCTCTCAATTCGATTTTTTTTGTTTGTTCCTTCAAAACTCCGTCATTTATAAACTGATTTGGAAATATATTTTTGCGTTCAGTATAGCTACGAAGTGGTCCCATATAAATTTCGTCGATATTCGACCTTAGACTTCAAAGATATATCAGAATTGAAGTCGGCTTTGAACCAACTTTAAAAAAGGAGGATTGTATGTACAACATATAAAGGCATGGACGGTGTCGTTCATGTGTAACAATAGAACAAAAAATTGAAAAAAAATATCTAAAAAATGCTTCTCAGTTTTTTGCCGTATCTTCTGAGTAGTGATTCTTTTCCGATACGATGGTATAGTCATGGTGATAATTTGACGATCATAAGTGGATCTGTGATGCCAAAAATGAATACAAAGATTGAATTGATTTGATTTGAGAAACTTTATAGCAAAAAAACGATTCATAATCAAACACCAAAATTTTTAAATACATATATAGACTATGCTGTACCGAATTTAATAGTGTTGTAGAAGTAAACTCTACTATTCTCTACCAGCTAAAATGTTAAAGGCTGTTCTCTAATGTACGATGTGTACAGTTGAAGCATTGCATGCAGCACTACCCTATTGCTTGTTTATTCAGTTGCTTTACATGCAAGTACAAGCGCAGTGAAAAGTGAAATACTAGTAGTCTTGTGAATATAGTAAAAGCGAGGCATTGACTGATTGGTAAATTATTCAGACACAAACAAAATACACAAAAATTTCCATGAAAATATAGTCTGATTTTTACTGACTTTACACCGACGAAAAAGGAGGAGGTTCTATGTTCTACTGATTTTATTTATGTATGTTCACCGATTTCTCCGCCAACTTTTGACCGATTTGTCCGATTGATTTCCGTTCAGTTCAGTATAGCTACGAAATAGTCCCATATAATTTTCATCGATATTTGACCTTGGACTTCGAAGATACATTGAAGTCAGTAAAATGTATTCTTGTAATAATAATTATAATTTTACGTATGTGTTAAAAGTGTGTTACTAATGTTCCTCTCGGGTTTTTGTTTTTTTTTTACGCTTCATAGTTCCATGTTTGGCCACTATCTCGCCTGATGTGAAGCGATGATGTGGCCTAAGATGAAGCACATAGATCTAGAGAGAGACGGCAGTTGAGCGGCTGCTCAGACCCGTCTCCCCGATGGTTCACCCAACATTATCCCGAAACACGACTAGGTCGTTTGACGGCATGGTTTTGTTTGGTGGGTGGTGGTTGGCAAAAAATATTGATTATAAATTCGCACTAAAAATAAATAATAAAATTGTATTTAAAAGTATCATCCTACTTCCTATTAGTCCCACTTCTTACTATCTTACTAACATTATTAATGTGAATGTTTGTGAGGCTGTTAGCCGGATGTTTGTTACTCAGTCTCGCAAAAACTATGAAACAAATCTGGATGATATTGGGTATGTTGGTTTTTTAGGTCCCGAAAAAGACATAAGCTACTTTTTATCCCGGAAAACTGCGGATGAAACCGCGGGGCGCAGCTAGTCATAAATAAGTCTTTGCTTGCGGCAGCTCTGTGTGTCAGGTCACTCCCTTCCCTCCAATATGGTTGATAAGTCAAGTTGATAAGTTGGTAAGTTAAGTCATACTCGTGAACGGGTGCTGCTTACGGGGACTGGTCTGTTCTAGTCACTACTACTGCTACTGTCACACCTACTTATATTTTATTTACACTTTTCTGTTACTTATACTATGACTATGGGACATCTCACTCGCATTTCTTGTTTGACATTCTGTTAATTCTTTTTATACGTAATTGTGCTGAAGACATCCCCGCAGTTTCTTGGTGCTATCTTCTCTAGCGGGCGTATTTCCGAAGCACTGGTAGAGTCAGTTTTCCATTTCTTTTCAACACTCTGACTTCAATTTGAGTATAGGAAAGAAATGGGTAAACATACTTACCTTTTATTTCAAAGTCATGTTAACATAAGTTACAATTTTTAACATATTTTATTTGTATCATGTGTTTATGACCTTTAAAAGTGCACTTTTGTGCGTATATAATAAATGATATTTGACTTTGACTTTGATTTGACTTTAAATAAATAAAGATAAAAATCCTTATTTTATTCCACATGACGAAAACTATTCACCAATACACTTGCTTAAGCTCACAACTTCAAGATGCTATGTAGGTCATTGTAGCAAATGTCTACGAATTTCAAATTCATTGCCAGTTTTATATTTATTTTGTTTTGTAGACTTTAAATTATAATTTAGATTTAATTAAAAGTTTTTAGTTAGCCTCTTTATTAGCGACAGTACTTGCAGGCAATGAATTTGGTAATGGCCACCCAGAGAGAGCCGTCAATTCGCGCGTACGGCGCCTCATTAATTAACAAATTAAAGTGTCTGTGAGCGCACTTGTGTGCACTACTGTACTCTAGTTCACGATTTTATGTTTTAATTTTCGGGTAACCTACACGGGTCGAATATTTATGTTTGGTTTTGTTGGAGGGCGTATATTAGAACATAATATGTTATGGAAATTATATGCAAAGTGAAAACAATTGAATGTATTTAGGCTGCTACATTTTTGAAGGATTGCAGTGTTTTTAATGTAGCCGTTTTCATTCCAATTGTTAATTTTCTCAAAAAATTAAGATTTAATTTGATGTATTTCTTTTAAAACAATAATTTCTGCCCAATGAGAATATATGAATAAAGATTGATAAAGCACAATAAAAAACACTTTTTTTTTGAGTAATCACATTTTTGATAGCAAGCGATACCCATTTTTCAAAAATCCAATAATGCAGTTTTTATTTTGATCAAAACGTTAGTGTATGATAATAAAACGGGGCTTAATCGCGCAAAAACATTTGTTTTATTACCTCGACGTTTTGACCAAGTCGCATTGGCCGTGGTCACGAAAAGACCGGAGAACGCGCGTATCACCGTCGAGAAAGGAGATTGTTGTCACCAACTACCCGCCCTTAGTCTTGTTCAAGTATAGGGTTGTCACCACGGCACACAACACTGACGATACCTCTAGATTTCTTCGAACATAAACAGCGACGAGAACATTTACTAATCACGGTGTACCATGATGCTGCCAATTTAAATCCATCTTCCTGGTAGAAATTATGATGTCCCGTTGTCCCGTCTTATTATCATAATCTATGTGTACGAAATGCGAAATTTTAAAAAATTACTATATGAGCGAGTTTTAACAATATTTTATTCCTATCGGTGAGGCCGGTTGAACGCGAGAATTAAGCCGTTAACCGATTTCAATTCATTTACCACGCCGCTAAGCCATCCCAATTCATTCATGCGTAGCGTGTATGTATGTAGGTATGTATGTTATTTGTGGTTATTCCACTAATATACTGAAACAAAGCGTATCTGCTGAGTATATAGCAATTCCGCGCGTCGCAATGGAGTAGCGGCTCAACCTGTCATATTAGGCTGTCACCATAATATCTGATGTCTCGGGGTGATGAGAGAAATGCAGTGCCACGCATTACTTTTTAAGGTATTAAAAGATCTGGGTGGCAATGCAATTGTTATGGGCAGACGTAGGGCTTACCATCAGGCGAACGATTTGGTCGTCTCATCAAATAATAATATTAAAAAAGAGAACAAAAAAACTCGTCTCGTCGTAACCCTGAAACAATAGCTTCTAATTCAACTGCTGATGAGCTTCCAAAATGAATTACCTGATGATGAGCAGCAGAAAGATGATCAGGGGCAGGGGTTGCAGCTGGTGGTGAGAAGTCGCGCGCTCCTCCGTTGATGGTGATTCCACCGGGGAGGGAAACCAGTGTTGGCACTGGCTGCACTCCTGACAGCTGTGGACAAGACGTCAAAGTCAAAAACAATTCATTACATAAGCACAAAAATCCACTAATTAACATCATAGACACATAATACGAATCAAATTAAAAATATGTTGTACTGTAAGCCGGGTTAACACCGGCCGATCCACGTCCGCTACAACCCCTCCCCGGCAGAATCAAGATACAAGCGCGGTCGCTGTGGACGACAATGCGGCTGAAGATGGAGCACAGATCTAAAGAACATAGCTGTTAATCTAATCAGGCATGACGTTTCGGAAATTCATCTCAAATCTGAAACGCAACGAAAAATATCTAGTGTAATTCCGCTGAATATTATGTAGGTTGTTGTTAGAACAATAAAAATGTAAAGTGAATTAAATTAAAAAAATATATATAAATATGTACTCAATATTGTGTTTTCTCACTCCGTTTTTTTTTTCTTTTTAATAAAAATATATTCAAAATCCAATAAGGAGGGATTGCTATTAAAGATAATATTCAGCGGAATTACACTAGGTTTTTTCATTGCGTTTAAGATAGCAGTTGAGTGACTACTCAGACGTCACTGAAATCATTCCGAAACGACTTTCTTTTCACACTCGCGTTAATACATATGACCGTTGGCACTGTAAAACGACATAAAAAGTTAGTAAAAACATTAAGAATAGCCAGCTTTTTTTAATATGTCTGGAAAGAGGGGCTTGGATAGCTGCCAAGGTGAATATTAGTTGTAAGCCGCTTTTCCGGTTTTCTACTAGGAAAAACTGGCGTTGATAGTTTTTTGTTTAATAAATTGGACTGGAAGGAAATGACGTAACAGTTGACTGATGATCGAGCCAGGTACACGTGCGTAGCATGCTTTTTTTAAGTTCGTCCGTTAGGGCAGGCTAAAGTCTCTAGGACCATACCGCCATGTCTTACGTAGTTACGTAGTTATTTGATAGTTTAATATACTTTTGTTGAGAATGAGGGTCAACAGCAACAAGCCGGACCCTCTCCTAGTGCTATAAAGTGGTGGAACTTTATTCAAGCTTTCCATGGACTTTTTGGGAGAACATAAAAAACAATGTTTTCTCTGTTTTGTTTCATTTGCACATTTACGAACACATAATGGTTAATATTTCACCGATATTACAGATGATCACTCAAAATAACACTTGTTTGGAAAATAAAAAAAAATCAAACTGTATCACTTTTCACTTCCCGCCAAAAAGTCCGTGCGTAGCATGCGTAGTGTGCGCAGCAATGGAATGACAGCTTTATCTTTTTTTTTTTTTTGCTTAAATATAAGACCGCTCATTTTGAAATCATATTTTTTACAGAAACTTCTTTGAAGATTGAGAACATGCGTACTAATAAACTTCGCCAATACCGTAGGGAAACGAATTTGAAACGCAAACGAAATTGATAGACGAAACTTGAAATATAATTAAATTTAAATTACAAAAAAATGTAAATTGATTTTCCACGTACCTCTCTACATAGGTCCAAGTTCATCGTGCTCATTCATCACGTTGTTCATTACCTGTACTATCATCGCGAAGAGATCACTTTGAGCAATAAGACCACCAATTATTGTAACTATTTGTGGTTTTAGCCGCGGTTTCCCGGGATAAAAAGTAGCTTATGTCATTTTCCAGGACCTAATCTTATTGGAATAATGTAGAATAATCCATCAGCCAAATTGTAGTTTATAAAAAGTAATAATTAGTTCCTAATGTGTCGCTAGGTGGCGCTCTCTCTTGCTCTACATCCATTGACGCTAGGAAAGTATGATTACACAGGACTCGTAACATTTAAAAAAAGAACTATCGAGGTATCAGGCTCCTAAAAAATAATATGGCGGAATAATATCCGCCGATAATAGTGCTTGCAATGACAACTGATAAAATCCATAGTTTTTGATTCAAAATCGATTTCCAATAATATTTTTGTAATTTGCATTAATAATATTAGTAGGATTTAAATAATATTATTAGTATCAATATAAGTTTATGCGTGACTGAGTAACATCCATCCATTCATCCTTACAAACTTTCCCACTTATATTTGTCTGTGGTGTTACAGCCCGCCTGGAAGTGATCACCGTCGCCTATAAGCGTTTTTATGCATGACAAGTTGACAGCTTATGCTTGCCACTAGACCACAGTATGATAGAGAGCGGTAGATAAGTGTCACTCTTCATGGTCACCCCACTGCCAACATTGACAAGTATACATTTTACAAAAAAAACCAACTTCAATGTATCTTTGAAGTCCAAGGTTAAATATCGATGAAATTATATGGAACCACTTTATAGCTATACTGAACTGAACACAAAAAGAACTTTTGAAATCGGTTGATAGTTACCCTTTTTTGAAGTCGGTGAAAAACTAAATAAAAATAAACAGTTTTCTACGAGACCAAAGTATGATGTGCCACTCTTGCAGGGCACCCCAATGCCAACATTAAAAAAAAACAGTTTCTCACGAGACCACAGTATGATGTACCACCACTCTTGCAAGTTACCTCACTGCCAACATTAAAAAAATAAATAAAAATGAATAGTTTCCCACGAGACCACAGTATGATGGAGAGCGGTAGAGAAGTGGCACTCTTGACAGTCACCCCACTGCCAACATTAAAAAAAACCCATGCACGAGACCACAGTATGATATGCCAGTCTTGCAGGTCACCTCACTGCCAACATTAAAAAACTAAATAAAAATAAACATCAAAGAGCATTAGCATTACAACTGACAGTGTACAAGCCAAGTGTTCTTTACTACAAATCGTATATCAAACGGAACAATACTCGGTTCCCGGAAAATCGTCAAATCACGTATTATTATGAAAGACGGTTCAAAATTACATTTTAGTGTTGAATGTTTATGGTTGGCACTTGTTCTTATAAATTATGTTTCAAATATTTTAATACGGAGACAACTCAATAAAACAAAAATTATATCTCTTCCTTAAATTATTTTTTCAAGAAATAATATAATTTAATATGCATTGTTTGTAAGTGCTTTGTGGAATGTTTCTCGAAGATATATTATGAAGCTAAATAAAAGAAACGATTTTATAAAATTTGTTGTTTCTGAGAAGTTAGCACATCATCCATTAACAAAAAAAAAACATTCGGTCTCGGCAAATAGGTACGTAAATACCTACTATCACAGTTTGGTGCTTTTCATCAATTCAAATAGTCTTTGCCGAAACATTTATCTAAATAAAAGTTAGGAAATTACTCGTTTCAAATATCGCCAAAACATCATAAATAATCCAATAAGAACAATTTTTTATTTGGACGACAGCCCTACAACTAACAAAAATAGTCTCGTTCAAAAAGCGAGCGCCGCATCAGTTTATTGCGCGGCGCGCAACGAACGCCGGCTTGAATATTCGAACGTACTATTCCAAATTCGAATACCGCGCGGTTTCGAACGCAGAATACTATTCCCAATTTGAATTGTGAATTTGCAATGTGGTTTTTCGAACTAGTGCCCATTTAGAATTAGCCCAGTGTTTATTGTGTCATTTTTTTTAGTACGTGTTGTGTCTTGAAGTTCTTTTCTGCGGACAATTTCAGTAATTTATTTTTAAATATTATTGTGAGTATTCGTGTGGGACTTTATTTTTATATTATTTTATGCAATTAAAAAAATATTTAAATACCTAATTGCCTAAATGAATTTGAATATGTACGTGCGCTGTTTTTTTAAACTGTCACCCGATCACTCTTAGAATTTGAAAGTACCTACCTTGTTTTGGTCAGTATTATTTGGTATTATGTTGTCAGTGGTATATGTAAATAAATAATAAAATGGTATAAAATACATAAACATCGCCCTTGGTAAATTATATATAATATAAATTAGTCTATAATGTATCTATTTATTACATGGGCCTAACATTCTACGGTGTATGTGTAATTGTCCGAAATAAAGACATTTATTTAATGAACAGTAAACTTGGTTGAGCGAGTGTGGCTCAGTGGCAGCACGTGCGACTTTCGATCCGACGCACCCGAGATCGAATCCCGCTGGCCCCGCACCACTGACTTTCTTAAGTTATGTGCGGATTTAACACTCGCTCTAAATACGGTGAAGGAAAACATCGTGAGGAAACCGGCATGTCCAAGAATTAATCACAAACATTCAAGGACATGTGACACCCACCAACCCGCACTGGGCCAGCGTGGTGGATTATGGCCCATACTCTCTCTCTATGAGGCAAGGCCCGTGTCCCAGCAGTGGGAACGTGATGGGCTGATGATGATGATGATGATGATGAAACTTGGTTTGGTTGTCTGGAAGAAATCGCTTTAGGCGATAAGACCGCAAATTTGCATGTATGTACTAGATTAAGTAGTATGTACTTAAGGTCCTTGTGAGATTATCTATCTGGACTCGTGATTTTTTCAATTTTGGTACATAAAATACTTAAGTAGGTATTTTTTTTTGCGACGCATTTCCACAAGTTTTATAATACAAACAGTCAAAAGTCGTTATTTTCACGACAAATAAAATTATTCGGAGTCTGTTAAACCATCTTTCTAAAGTGGAACATCTATAATTTTAACTGATATTAAAATAGCATTTTATTCATCGTAATTTTATGACTTAAATCTCTGAAGCTGAAGTTTGATGCCATAAAAATTTACGCCCTAGAGTGTAAACATAATCGCTGTTAAAAAGCAATCCGGATCTCGATTTGACATTCGGTATTTACTGAAAGGCCGCAGTTTTTTAATGCGCAAACTAAGGTAAGGGTAAGTACTAGGGAGTACTAGGGAGTACTTACCCTACGTAAGCACCCTAGTTCGTGATGTCATGGACAGGGTTTCGACTGAAAATCAGTGCTAAGGTACTTAAAAATACCTTGGCATATGCTGAGTTGGAATCTTTTCCTGACATCGCGCAACATTTCACTGTGTTGTATTTATTCTTTAGTTTAGTATGTTTAGTGTAATGTTGTGTGATGTCCTGAATAAATGTATTTCCTTCTATCTGTTGGTGTAGAAAAAGAAACAAACCTAAAACACAAAATAAAGAAAGTATTAAACAGATATAATATTGTGATATGGCAACACCACAAATGCCATTCAAATTAGAAGTGAATGAATGAACAAAACTACATTATCTATGAGGTGAACTACTGCTACTGGTGGTACGTTTCTAGTATGCGAGAGACCATCTGGGTGGGTACCAATGCTTTGCCAGTTATTCAGCCGCCAATCAGTAGTGCGCAAGCTTTACTGTGTTCCCGTTTGAAGGGCATTGTAGCCAGCGAAATTACTGGGCATTATGAGACTTAAGAACTAATTGTCTAAGGATGACGAACGCAGTGCAGTGCCTCAATGCAGTCCTGGCGATGATAGCCGAGAGACTGGATTGCCCCTATATTCGGCACTGCTGTGACAAACATGTATCATGTGGTGCTGGGTAGACATATACAAATATATAGGAATAATTAATTGTCAATTAAAATGAATTTTGACTAATTATTATTTAAATACATATAATTATATTTTTGACCATTATAATTTATTGACATTGACATTCATTTTTAATTTCTAATTTTGTTTTATTTCATTTATATATACATATATATATATATAATTATATATATGTATTTTAGCGTATTTAATTGATAATTAATTGTTCGCTCTGTAAATTGATAATTGTATGTATGGGTCGTCAGAAACCCGAAATAAATGCATTTTAAATTTAATAGGATTTTGCAAAACAAGGTTCTGCAACTGTTATGGGCAGGCGTATTGCTTACCATCAGGCGAACGACCTGCTCGTCTCGTCAATCAGTTAAAAGCGTACTGCAACGTTGCGGGCGAAGATAAATTGGCGAGGGGTTTGAGTGTCGCTTCTTTACGTAATATTCTCTGCCCTAACTCTCTCCCCTCTTTCCTTCCAGGTACAAAGTGCATAGTGTCAGTGAGTGATGTGCAGTGTCTAGTGACGTCACTCGGCATGGAGCCGGTAGCGCTGGAGGCTGACGAGGAGGCGCGGCAGCAGCAGGGGTCGTCTACTGGCAGCGGGTCTTCTTCTGGAACTCCTTATTATCAGCATAAGAATGGTTAGTGCTCTTTAAATACTGCTGTGACAGTAACGAAAATTAAAGAAGATTGAATTACGCCATATACTTGTAAAGCAAAGTTCTATGGGGAAAACGTGTCACAACCGTAGAGATACAATGGTTAGACTATACAGAAACAGTTTATTCAAGTTCAAAAGTTCTTTATTCAATTTTGGCATCACAGTCGCACTTATGAACGTCAATTATTACAATGACTCTTCCACCGTACCGGAAAAAGAACCACTACTCAGAAGATACGGCAAGAAACTGAGGAGCATTTTATTATGGAACTTTTGTTACAATATTTTTGACAATATTATGTTTCATATGTGCCAGTTGGCTACTTGGCAGAAACGGAATGTTCCATGCATCTTTGTCTTCTATGTAATTACTAACTGTATAGTATGCGTTTTTCATAAGAATATTTTTCACACGCAATTTTTAATTGATTTGATGGGTTACTTTGAGGGAAACCTGATGGGAAATAGGCCCGATTAAGTCCATGTTGTTTTTATGAGAAATTACAGTTTTGAGACAGACTGTAATTTTTTTCTAAAATACAATAACGCAGCATTTTTTTTTTTAATTTAACTTATGTTTCCTAAGAACAAAACTTTCTCACTGCTAAGAAAAAATAGGTGTACCCTGCAGGTTCCAAAAGTTTGCCTTTACATTGTGACAAGAATAAGATTTAATACTCATAATCTAGGTGTCTTCAAGTCCAGAGTGAATCTTCTAGGCAAGCATTTTTTTTTTATGCTTAATTGATCCATGTTTGGCCACTATCTCGCCTGATGTGAAGCGATGATGGGGCCTAAGATGAAGCACATAGATCTAGAGAGAGATGGCAGTTGAGCGGCTGCTCAGACCCGTCTCCCCGATGGTTCACCGAACATCATCCCGAAACACGACTAGGTCGCTTGATGGCATGGCTTTGTTCGGTGGGTGGTATTACAACCACGGCCAGAGCCTACCACTCCAAAGCGCGTAAACGGATTTCATCACGATGTTTTCCTTCACCGTTTTAGAACGAGCGTGCAAAATCTGCACTTAACTATAAGTCATTAGTGCAGGGCCGAGTCGGGATTCGAACCCAGGTGCGTCGGATCGAAAGGCCCACGAGTCCCCGCTGAGCCACACTCGCTCTTATCCAAGCATGATCCATCGTCAAGTATTTGCCTATCAAGTAATAAAAAATAGACATTAATTCGCAAAAAATAGACAAAGTATGGATAACAGACAATATAAGAAAGATAGAAGAAATTTGCAAAGCAGTTGGCTCGGTGGCCTAGTTGTAAAGACGTCGGTGCGGTATGCCGAAGTAGCAAGATCCATCCCTGCCCGAGCAGTATCATTTATCTTCTTCCTAATTATTTGAAATCTTAAGACTTCTTAAGACTTCTAGGGCCAAATTATACAGTACAACCATGCATAGAAACGCCAAAATTAATATTAATAATACACATTTGTTTGCCACGAACTAAGTCAAATTTACATAATATTCTTAGAAATAGAAGTACAATTCCTTCGTCTGATGATCTATGGAATTTGTTCTTGGGTTCCGCGTACCCGAACACAATTAACTGTGGTTAATTTGCATAATTGGCCCGATACCGGTTTTCAAAGTTGTTATTAACTGAATTACAGGAGTTTACATTTACATATAGGACTTTATGTGACTTCGTTATAGTTACCAAAATTTATGGTTCATAAAACATATTTTTTTTATGTAATTGTATGACGAGACGAGCTAGTCGTTTGCCTGATGGTAAGCAATGCGCCAGCCCATAACAATACCAGCACCACCCATAACTTTGTTTTACAAAATCCTGCGCGGTGCTGCACTGCGCTCGTCACCCTGAGACAATTAGTTATTGAGTCTCACAATGCCCAGTAATTTTGCTGGCTACAATGCCCTTCAAACCGGAACACAGTAATGCTTGCGCACTACTACATGAAGAGATTCAAACAAAATGACGGTAAGAGACAACCAGAAAAGCTTTAAAATAAACATAACTAGAAAAGCTATTAAAAAATCAACAAGCTCTGTATACGAAACTAATTAACTAACTCTGTATACTCTGTAAACGAAATTATCTACTAAGCATTATTAAATTTGTCAACCCGGCATCCGACTATTATCGACTCACGTCACCAGAACGTCTCGGTCGCGAGTGAACCACTCGGTGACAACCCGCCGCCCATACGCTTGCCGCGCTGTGACCGCGGGTTGACAACGCGCGGGTCCTGAGTGGACCGCGCCCTACCCGCGAGTGTTTTGTTTCTAAAATGTCGTGTTTCCCAGTTAATATTTTGGCCTATGACGCCATGCACCTCGTCTTAAGTGACTGGCTTTTAAGCAACTGTTTTTATAGTGTTAGGGAATTTATTGATTTTTGTCATTGAAATAAAATTAAAATAAAATTAATATTTACACGTCTGCTTGCAGGCTGAATACTAATGCTTATAAATTAACCTGAGACCTGTATGTACAAATTTTGTATTCTAGCAAATAAATGATTGATTTTGATTTTAATTTTGATGCCGCGCCGTCTACTCGCCGATAGATAGATAGAAACCACTTTACTGAACTAAAAAAAAAAATACTGTCGGTAACACAAAATTTCTTATAAGGTCAATAGTCGGTCTTATCGCAAATCTCTTCTAGACGACCATTAGGCAAGGAAAACAAAATTTCCTATATCGAGCTATCCACTACCCCGCACTCTCCAAAACAAACTCGCTCCTCGTTAAACCACATAATCACTTATCCCTTAACTCCATCAGTAAATTAAATTAAAACACCGTACCTCCTTAGCGAAATTATATAACTTGAACTCAGTGGCGTAGCTAGGTAACCAAAGGCCCTGGGCCAAAAAATGAACTAGGGCCCCAATTAAACTATTTAAAATCTGTCTGCGCCGCGAATCCAAAGCGTAAACTCCCGGAAGAAAGACATCCTAATTGTCCGAAACCTGATCGGCGTTATTCCGACACAATCATAACGTGAGTGTAGCCGTTTATATTTATAATGAATATTTAGACTCACGATAGTTTCCAAACTTTATTTAAAATCGTTTGTTCCGTATTCGTCTTGTTCCGATTCGACGTACTCCAGATTTGTCGTAATTCAGATTCGTCGTTCTCCAGATTCAACAAAGATGTTCGAGACTTGTTGGGGGAATTTCCTGTATTTTTTCAAATAAGTTGCCATTATTAAAGTCGCGTTACTGGAATCTAGTTTATTTATTCTGAATGCGGGAGAAATTTTCACTAGTTCAATTTATAGTTTGTAAGTCCGAGGGGCCCCTGAGCTTGGGGGCCCCGATGCACTGCCCCATTTACCGCTCCGGAAGCTACGCCACTGCTTGAACTCCTAAAATCCCGTACGGGATAACAAAGAAGTTAATGTAGTGTGTCGCACTTAAACACACCTGACCCTTAATGGCTTTTAGATTGGACTTCTGCGGCTTACGCTTCGTACACCTAATTTTGTTTTCGATAGATATGTTGTGTGTACGTCTTTTACTGTTTCTTTAAGTCCTCTCAATCCAAAGGTTGTCTGGAAGAGATCGCTTTAAACGATAAGACCCCCCCATTGTAACACTTTAGTTTTTAAGTGTATAATTATTATTTTATTATAATAATTTCCGGTGGTGTAACAATAAAGAGTTATCTCATCTGATCTAATCTAATGTATGTTTTAAATATTATGTAACTATTAAACAACACACTTTCTCATCACTACCACACGTACCTATGTATGTGTGTGTAAACGTATGTACATAAACACTCACACGCTCACGCCCACACACAGGCCGTCTGAGTAGATACCACAGCTTTGCCATTTATTCTGCCGCCAAGCAGTAGTGCGCAAGCATTACTGTATTAAGGTTTTAAAGGCATTGTAGCCAGCGAAACCACTGGGCGTATGAGACTTAATATCTAATGTCTCGGAGAGATGGGCGCAATGCAGTACTACGCAGTGCTTTTTATGGTATTAAAAGTTTTGGCACTGTAATTGTTACGGGTGGCACTTACCATCAGGCAAACGACTTGCTCGTCTCACCACTCAACTTTGAAAAAAACGGTTACAGTACGTAAAACCACAGAATACTAAGGGACAGGAGCATCACTCCGCAAAGAAATTTAAACAAATAGCTACTCTTGCTATGACGCAATAAAATTCAATTCAGCTCGCGTAGCGCTGCATACCTACCAGTCATATTAACCTACAGAGCGCCTCTCTTTCTATCGCATAGCTGTTATCGCTTCTGACGCGGCACGTGTAACGACGCGCGACCCGCCGTCGGTGTCCGGCTATGTACTTGTAGCTTCGTACCTACAGTGCGGAGTGCGCTAGGTAACGTGAATGTGCTCTTGCCGAGGCGACTATAACATACGAAGAGAGCATTTTTACTTATGTCGTGAATAGGCGACATTGGCATTCAAAGGGTTATGTTGATATATCGCACACCTACCCAAAAGTTTATTAAACATTGTACCAATGCTTATTTCTAGTCCTGAGAACTCATCAAAACAGCATTAGTGCGCGACGGCGCTTATCGCAGGTCGTCATTATTGTGTGTTTAAGGGCTTTGGCGTGGCATTACTGGTAAATCGGTAACGGGAGCCCGAAATCGTGGAATAAGAGGTGGAACTTAAGGTTCCGTATATCAGCGCTATATGAAAAAAAGATCGGCGCCAATTTAGCACAAAATTACCTACTTTGTTATCTTGTTTGTCCTTTTTAACCGACTTCAAAATAGGAGGTTCTCTGTTCGATTGTATTTCTTTTTTATATTTGTTATCTCAGAACTCCGTCTTTGTGTTTGTGAACCGATTTGGAAATAATTTTGCGTTAGGTTCAGTATAGATACGAAGTGATCCCATAGTAATTTCATCGATATTTGACCTTGGACTTCGAAGATACATTGTAGTCGATTTTTTTTAATGTAAATTTGTTAGCATGTGATATTTATGTTTTAGGTTCTTATTATAAATGCTACATAGCTTTTGCGATTGGCGTTTTCGCGATCGGGAATCAAAGTCGCGCGATTTAGCAGTTGCTACTTTTATAAACCACGATTGTCATATATGTAGTTCGGTTCCGGCACAAAATCGCGCGCGATTCGATCGTTACATCAATGTTGCACGTTTATTCGCGATCGGCGTGTTTTCGATTGCGCCATCGAATCGCGCGATCGTGCATTGATTTGAGCGATTGCTATTTTTGCTTAACAGTAGCAATCGCGATCCTAGAAGTCCTTTAGATATTAAGTCTCATATTGCCCAGTAATTTGATTTGATAGTTTTATGGAACTGAGTAATGAGACGAACTAGTCATTCGCCCGATAGTAAGCGCCATGCCTGCGCATAACAATTGTAGTGCCACCCAGAACTTTTAATACAATAAAAATTACTGCGTAGCACTGCATTGCGTTCATCGCCCCGAGACATCAGATATTAAGTCTCATATGCCCAGTCATTTCGCTGCTTCGTCAATCTAAATGTTTGTACACTATCTGGCGGTAGAATATCTGGCAAAGATGTAATCTTTCCCAAGCGGCCTCTTGCAGAAGAGGCCTAACGCCACAAGATCGTGGAAAAATTGTTTTTGCGAGCAGAAAAAGCGGTCTAGCTTCTTTTATCTGTTTTGTGCTTGTCTGGGTTTTTGCGCCTGTCGTCTATTGTCATTGATATCGGCAACCTCGATTAAGTTCCCGAACTGCAAAACTCACTGTATAGATACGACCTTTTTCGGAACTTTTCCGGTCATAACCGAACTAGATTCAAGGCTCGAGTTGAAAGACTTCCTTAGCACTAAACATAACCAAACATAATATATAATACTCGCTACGCCCCGCGGTTCTACCCGCACTTTCTCCAGGGTAAAAAGTAGCCTATGTGCTATTCCAAGTCCTAAAGTACCTACATACCACATTTCATCAAAATCAGTTTGGTAGTTTTTGCGTGAAAGAGTAACAAACTTACATCCATACATTCTTACAAAGTTTCGCGTTTATAATACTAGCTGCGCCCACTATCCTGAGAAATCGTGGGTGAAACCGCGGGCGCAACTAGTACATAATATCTGAATAGCTTCTTTAACTATTCTAGGTATGTTTAGATGTAGGTAGGCGTTCAACAGAGATTATGCCTGAGGGTTAGGTATGTAACCCAATTCCGTTGATCCTTTAAAAGGGATATTAGACCATTAGAATCGGCAAAATGAAGTTATTTGAATAACTACGACTGAATCTAATAATATTATAAAAGCTTAAGGGTGTGAGGGTGTGTGTAAGGGTGTGCATGTATGTGTTGTATGTTTGTTACCACTGTAGGTCCTAGAATACGAAATAACATTTCAAACATACATCCAGGAAACACGAGATTTTTGAGACTTTATTTATCATTCATCTAAGACGAGATATGTTTAAAGTTAAAAAGTTCTTTATTCATTTTTGGCATTACAGACGCACTTATGAACGTCATTTATTACAAATGCTCTACCACCGTATTAGAAAAATAACCACTACTCAGAAGATACGGCAAGATCTGAGGAGCATTTATTTTTTAGAACTTCTGTAATAATATTTTATGTTTATTTTTGACAATATTATGTTTCTTTTGTGCCAGTTGGCAACTTGGCAGACGCGGAATGTTCCATGCATCTTTGTCTTCTATGTAATTACTTACTGTGAACGATAGAATATTTTGAGCGCTCAAGCACAGGGTTTGATGGCCAAGTTGGTACCAACAGTATCCCGAAAACGTGGATTCGAATCCTGCTCAAGCCAATATTTTTTTTAATTATTAGAATAATTATAAAGAACACAAAGAACCACAACTTACGTCATCATTTGCGTCAGATTTTTTACCGTATAAGGAAACCTTTGACCGCAGTCTCACCTAATGAAAAGTGACGACGCGGTCGATGATGGATAATGCTTGCCTAGAAGATACCGATGCACTCGTGACTTGAAGACACCTAGATTAAAAGAATCGGGAAACAAAGACGCTGGTAAGGTGATTCATTCCTTAGCTTAAAACTTGCTAAACAAAGAAAAGCAAAACAGTCTAGCGTATTAAAAACAAGTATACATTTTATCAAACAAAAAACCGACGTCAATGTATCTTCGAAGTCAAAGTCAAGGTCAAATATGGATAAATTTATATGGGACCACTTCGTAGCTATTAATACTAAACCTAACGCAAAAATAATTGTACAAATCGGTTCATGAATGACGGAGTTCTGAGGTAACAAACATAAAAAAACAACCCAATAGATAACCTTCTCCATTTTTGAATTGTGTTAGATATGCTACGGAGCTACGGGGTAAGGGACGCGACTAATCAAAATGCCAGCTAGATGCGCACTGATTTATTAACCGAATAGTGGCGCGGGCGCAGCCGCGCGTACCTACTTAGGTACTTATCTCTAAATACATAACAAATTGGATTAAAAAACATTTTATTAGAAAGAAAGAAAGAAAATACATTTATTCTGGACATCACACAACATTACACTGAACAGACTAGAATGAGGACAAAGCAAAAATCAATAAGCACAACCAGCGCAACGTTACGCGATGTCAGGAAAAGGTCCCGGCTCAGCATACGCTAAGGTATTTTTAAGTAGCTTAGCACTTAATTAAACTTTTGCACGCTCGCTCTAAAATGGTGAAGGAAAACATCGTGATGAAACCCGCTTACGCGCTTTGGAGTGGTAGGCTCTGGCCGTGGTTGTAATACCACCCACCGAACAAAGCCATGCCGTCAAGCGATCTAGTCGTGTTTCTGGATGATGTTCGGTGATCCATCGGGGAGACGGGTGTGAGCAGCCGCTCAACTGCCGTCTCTCTCTAGATCTATGTGCTCCATCTTAGGCATCATCGCTTCACATCAGGTGAGATAGAGGCCAAACATAGATCTATCAAAAAAAAACTGATTTTCAGTCGGAACCCTGTCCATGACATCATGAACAATCAAACGAAACATTACAGTAAAAACAAAAACACAAGAAAAACAAATGTATACACAATTTATTACGCTGGACTGAACCCTAAAATGATTTCTATAGATTATCAGCGCGAGGCAATTTCACAGAAACTGCGTCTGAAAGTAATGTTATGTGTTTCAGGTTGAAACAAACAAATGTGGTGCCATATCCATTCTTACTAATGAGGTACATGAAGTACGTAGGTACATTTTGTTGATTACAAACCATATTTTTTGTTTCGTTGGTAATTACTCTAATGACTGTAATTTTATTGTTGTTGATTTAACGAATGTTCAATCAATGATGCAAGATTTTCTTCATTGTATTTTTAATGGTTAAATCCAAATCTATATTTTTAAATATATAAATGAGTGACGAGACGAGCAGGTCGTTTACCTGATGGTAAACAACATGCCTCGAAAAATCGGTCACAAATGTCGCTGAAAAAATCAACCTGACTATAGGTTGAATGGTTGGGAATGTTTTCCGAGTCGCGGGTCGATTGTTTCTACACGACCATGCGAAAACGGTGCACATCCCTGGTGCGCCGGGTCCGGGCCAGCCCCAACACTATCCTAACAACTTTATCATACAGGTTTGACTGTCAGTACATAAACCATTGCTGTAGGGTTTATGTACTGACTAATAAACAAATGATGAAAATGTGACAGGAGAATAATATGATAATTGATAATAAATATATGATATACGATTCTGTGACATTTATTATTATTAATTATTTGTTATTTATTTGTATGTTTGTTCTTTTTTAATTGGATTCATTGTAATAGTAACAATTGTATATGATCTTTTAATTGAAATAAATGAAATTGAATATTGAATAGGGTAAATAGTGTGACTTGGGCGGGCTGCCTTAGTTCTTCCGAAGATGTCCAACTTTTTGTAGGTCCGATAGTCGGTTCGATGTTCACTGTCACTTGTCAGCTCTTTTGTGACCGACTTTTTGTAAGACGTGTGTGTAATATGAATCGTATGTTACTGACTGATTGTCTGACGTGCGCGGGCAGCCTTTTTTATTTTATGTAACTGAATGACGAGACAAGCTGGTCGTTTGCCTGATGGTAAGCAATAATACGCCAGCCCATAAAAATAACAGCACCACCCAGAACTTTGTTTTGCAAAATCCTGCGCGGCGTTGAACTTTGCTTGTCACCCTGAGACAATTAGCTGTTGAGTCTCATTATGCCCTGTAATTTCGCTGGCTACAATGCCTTTAAAACCGGAATACGGTAGTGCTTGCGCACTACTGCTTGGCAGCTGAATAACAAAGTGGTGGTACTCACCCAGACGTCCTTTCGCATACGAGAATCCTACCACCAGTAGTAACATAAGTAAAAAAATAAACATATATAAATATAAATAAATAGAAGAAGTAGCCTTAATCGCATACTATTAACTCCGTTGTACTTTATAGCAAAAATATATTTCTAGCTATAAAATTATAGCAGAAATTAATAACTCATAGTATAATCCGTTCTGATGTTATGGGCTTTAACCGAAACATGGCGTTCATTATGGGAGCCTATTGACCGCGACCCCGGCTGTAACTATACAGAGTGGGTAAAACCACTTGACATATTAATTTAAATATCATTTTATTATGCTGTAATAATTTATGTTTTGGCGAGCTGGTGATAAAACATGGCATGAATTATAATTATCTTTCAGCTTCTCTATTTGGCATTGAGAAGCATCAGATTCTGTAATGACTTTTATTACAACAGCATGCTGAAGACAATGAGCGGTGGCAGCGACAGTGACTCATCCAGTCTGTAAATCTCTCTCATTCACTCGTGGTAGGTCTCTCGTATGCGGCAGGCCATCTGGGTAGGTACCACAGCTTTGACAGTTATTCTACCACCAAGCAGTAGTGCGCAAGCATTACTGTGATCCGGTTTGAAGGGCATTGTAGCCAATGAAATAACTGGGCATGTGAGAATTAATATCTGATGTCTCGGGGTGATGAGCGTAATCCAGTGCTACGCAGTGCTTATAATGGTAATACAAGTTCTGGGTGGCACTGCAATTGTTATGAGCAGGCGTGGTGCTTACCATCAGGCAAAAGACTTGGACGTCTAGTCACTGATTTGTATATTTAAAAATTCTGGCTGAAAACCTTGAAAATTGTCCACACAAATAAAACCGCAGGGCGCAGCTTGTCATGTCTATATTATCTTCTATAGTACAGTCATTTGGTTCGAAAAATAGTGGTTACCTGGAAAGTTATCCAGGAGTTTTGAAAATTGATAATTTCATAGATTTTGTTGTGCTCTTTCCGAATTTCAACTTTGCCACCTCGTATATTTGACGCTCGCACCGCCATATTGGAAAAATGGCGCCTAAAAGCAGTTTTACCACAATACCTCCTCTCTGACTTATTTTACGATAAAAAGTTATATACGAAATAAAACTAGAGACAATTACATACAGTTAATGTATCCATTTTTTTTACATAAAGTCAATAGTTTTGGCGTACAAGTGCCGCAAAGTGTACTCCTACACGCGTACTGGACTTTGCGGCGCTCGTACGCCAAAACCTATGAAATTATCAAAATCTATGAAATTATCAATTTTCAAAACTCCCGGAAAACTTTCCAGGCAAAACTAACAAATGACTGAACTACTATGGCTACGGACAAAACAGTCTTGGCTAAAAACCTTCCGCACCGTGGCATTTTAAAGACATAAACCCTGACGTTTGCTACATGCATTAACATTAGGACTGTTTTATCCGTTTCCCAAAACATTGCCCGTTTTTGGATTATATGCGTAGGGTCCGCGCGTATAGTAAATGTCTGCAATTTTTTAAACACAAAACATTGATAGCTTGTCCCATTAAATTTCATCCCCTTTGCATTATAGTAAGGAATTCCCACTCGTGATATAGACGGGAAGCTTTTTTACGGGACAACGCAACGGGACGGGAAGAACTGAAAAAATAACGAAACTCTTCACACTAATGTTTTTTTTTACGCTTAATAGATCGATGTTTGGCTACTATCTCGCCTGATGTGAAGCGATGATGTGGCCTAAGTTAAAGCACATAGATCTAGAGAAAGACGGCAGTTGTGCGGCTGCTCAGACCCGTCTCCCCGATGGTTCACCGAAAATCATCCCGAAACACGACTAGGTCACTTGACGGCATGGCTTTGTTCGGTGGGTGGTATTACAACCACGGCCAGAGCCTACCACTCCAAAGCGCGTAAGCGGGTTTCATCTTGATGTTTTCCTTCACCGTTTTAGAGCGAGCGTGCAAAATCTGCACTTAACTATAATTCATAAACTAAAAATATTATGAATGCGAAAGTTTGTATGTTAGGTTGTTAGTGTGTAAGTGTGTTTGATCCTTCTTTACGCCGCCACGGCTTAACGGATTTGAGTGAAATTCGGAATGGAAATGAAAGAAAGAAAGAAAGAAAGAAAGAAAGAAAATACATTTATTCCGGACATAACTTATACCTACTTAGAGAGATAACTTATACCTACTCTGGATTAACACTCACGGTACATTTTATCCGGGGAATCCGCGGGCGTAGCTATTATATTATAATCATATAATATAATCCTTGTCAAAAATGATATATAATAATAATATATTATAATCTTTAACCTATACCAAAATATCACGTTAAAACTAAAAATGATTTGACCTCCATGCGCGACTCTTTTAAAAAAGAGAGGACACCTTCGAAACTACCCTCCATAAAAGTATATGGTCCCAAAAATTCTTGTTGTTCTCTTCGTTTACTTTCACCCGGCCTGGTCACGTTTAGGGTTAGACAGCACTATGCCGCATTGATGCGGTACGCCAAATATGTAGAAGAAATTATTACTAATAAACAAGTATACATTTTACCAAAAAAAACCGACTTCGATGTATCTTCAAAGTCCAAGGTCAAATATCGATGAAATGTATATGGGACCACTTCGTAGCTATACTGAACCCAACGAAAAAATAATTTTTCAAATCGGTTCATAAATGACGGAGATCTGAGGTAACAAACATAAAAAAGTACAATTGAACAGACAACCTTCTCCTTTTATGAAGTCGGTTAAAAAAAATATAAATTGACTTGAGAACCTCCTCCTTTTTTTTAAGTCAGTTACAAAATAAGCTAATAATAATCAACCATTGAATTTGGAATGCCAATAATTGCCTACTCTTTTATAATGTTGCTGAGCCCGACGGGGTCCATATAAGACATTGTACGTTTACCAAATTACACCTTGTACCTCTTCTACCTGTGGAAGCAATAAAGAATCTGAATCTGAACTTGTACAGGTGTGGCTCATGCAGTATTAATCACTAATCACACTGATATTATGAATGCGAAAGTTTGTACATATATAAGTGTGTTAGTGCGTAAGTGTATTTGTTCACGCCACAACAGCTGAACGGGTTTGAGTGAAAATCGAAATAGAGTTATAAGTTCGTACAAAATCTACTAGCTAGTACATTTTGTACGAACTGTCAATTTACTTGCACCAGGCCTAGCGCACTCCGCACTGTAGGTACGAAGCTACAAGTGCATAGCCGGACACCGACGGCAGGTCGCGTGTCATTATACGTGCCGCGTCAGAAAAGATAAGAGCTATGCGATATAAAGAGCTCTGTAGGTTAATATGACTGGTAGGTATGCAGCGCTACGCGAGCTGAATTGAATTTTATTGCGTCATAGCAAGAGTCGCTACCTATTTGTTTAAATTTCTTTGCAGAGTGATGCTTCTGTCCCTTAGTATTCTGTGATATAAGTGTGTTAGTGTGTAAGTGTGTTTGCTCCCTCTTCACGCCACAACGGCTGAACAGATTTGAGTGAAAATCGAAATAGTTATCAGTTCGTACAAAATCTACTAGCTAGTACATATTGTATGAACTGTCAATTTACTTGCATGAACTGAGAATAGTTAAGCACTAGCGATCATGTAAGTGAAAGACATGCCTGGTGTGGTTATACCTTTACTGTGAATCCGGGTGTTTTCATAAAAAATCCACCCTTAACATTTACAATTCGAACAACACCCCCTCCCCCCACTTCCCTCCCTAAATGTGGGTCAATCGGGCCGGAACCCTTTAATCAGGCCTCTGAGGGCTGACTGACGAATTGTAGTGAATGGGAAGTTTGTGGAGCTGTTATGACCCCTATAAAGTCTAGATTAAACAGTTTGGCAGCTGGAATTAGGAGGCAAGTGGCTTAGGTAGATGTATATTGTTGTAAATTGGAGTTTGGGCTTATTAATTGGACAAACTAAAAAAATTGGGTTAATAAGGAAGGCTTTTTTGGGTATATCTATCACGAGTTCATGTATTTATTGGTTGGCAGGACTCGATTCTTAGTTTTAATATAGCTAACAGCTATTACGTAGCGCAACCTGTAGTTCTAATATGCTCTAATATGTTCTAATAGTTCTAGCTACGCCCCGCGGTTTCACTTGCGCTTTCCCGGGATAAAAAGAAACCTATGTCCTTTTTCACGACCAAAATATCTACCTATATACCAAATTTTATCAAAATCGGTTCAGTAGTTGTGTGATTGAGTTACAAACATCTATCCATACATCCATCTTCAAAAACGTTCGCATTGATAATATTATTAGGAAGTAGGATAGGATTAGTAGGATAGTAGGATTTCACAGACTATGATCAATTATATTATTTACAGGTAAAAAATGAACCTGAATTTCTAATATAAATAAATAATTTTAACTAATAAAAAAAGAGAGAAATAGATGTTATAGTAGCGCAGCAGATATAACAATATTAATAGAAGAAATATTTACATGTCAAAATTTCAATACACGAAATTATTAACATCTCTTTAAACTTCTACCTGCACTGGTATTGGGGGCCCGTTGCGGTCAGTACACGAATTTGCACGTCACGTTTCACAGCCACAATCAATAGCCTTCAAACTGTGTTCTAATAGGCGGAAACCACTATAAAGGATCAATTACTGCAATGTGTGTGAAACTAACAATAACGCCGTAGATCGATAATAAGGTGTGGTCTACCGACGCTACGGGGAAGCGAAGCCGCCACTGAAATTCCCTAAATTTAAGATATATTGTTTTATAAATTTTACATATATATTAGTCTCTAAGCTATTTGTAATATAGGGCCTATAATTGCTTGAAATAAATTAATTAAAACCGGCCAAGTGCGAGTTGGACTCGCGCACGAAGGGTTCCGTACCATTATCTATAAAAACGGCTAAAAAAATTAGTAGTTTGTTGTAAGGGAGCCCTCCTTAAATATTTATTTTATTCGGTTTTTTAGTACTTGTTGTTATTAATTATGTATTTGCCAATTATTTTGCCGACAAGCAGTAGTGCGCAAGCACAACTGTGTTCCGGTTGGATAGGCATTGTAGCCAGGGAAATTACTGGGCATTATGTTATTGTCTCAGGGTGTCAAGCGAGTTGCTGTGTCGCTGAGGATTTTGCATGACAATATTGGGGATGATGCTGCTTTTGCGTGTTGCTTTCCTATAGTTGAACGACCTGCTCGTTTTGTCACTCATATATACAATTGTATGTAATATGTATGACAATAAACAATTTGTATGTAATTTAAAATTTCATTGACATTTAAAATTAACTCCGACATTGACTGAATATTTGACATTGACATGTGATTTATTTAATTGTTTTTGTTATTTATCTTTTAGTAG
This sequence comes from Petrophora chlorosata, assembly GCA_951640565.1. NCBI lineage: Eukaryota > Metazoa > Arthropoda > Insecta > Lepidoptera > Geometridae > Petrophora > Petrophora chlorosata. The sequence goes on from OX621210.1 coordinate 3,189,994, forward strand.
AATTGCAATTAAATATTATTATTTGTTATTATTTTTTATTAATTAATGTACTCAAATTATTATTTTTAATGTTAACATATTTTTGTATGCCTGCCCAACATTTATACACCGGCATCGGTAGAATATTGGAAATTTATAAATTTTATTTAAGATCTACTTTACCATATTTTTATAAATAAATAAATCATTCATTCATTCGACTACATAAAATAAAAAGTACACAAGTAATAAAAGAGTGAGTGTGGCTCAGGAGAGCGAGTGTGGCTCAGTGGGAGAACGTGCGACTTTCGATCCGATGCACCTGAGTTCGAATCCCGCTGGCCCCGCACCACTGAATTTCTTAAGTTATGTGCGGATTGAACACTAGCTCTAAAAACGGTGAAGGAAAACATCGTGAGGAAACCGGTATGTCCAAGAATTTAACACAAAAATTCAAGGACATGTGACATCCATCAACCTGCACTGGACCAGCGTGGTGGATTATGGCCCATACTCTCTCGATGAGAGAAGGCCCATGTCCCCGCAGTGGGAACCTGATGGTCTGATGATGATGATGATGATGAAGTAATAAAATAAATAAGTATTGCATATAAATGACTCCTTAATAATCTCTACCGAAGGAGTATATTTCATTCACTGTAATTATTCCTTCAAAATAATTACAGCTATTAATAACAAAGTTAAACTAGGAACAAAGAAATAGCGAGTGTGGCTCGGTGAGAGCACGTGCGACTTTCGATCCGACGCACCCGAGTTCGAATCCCGCTGGCCCCGCACCACTGACTGTCGTAAGTTATTTGCGGATGTAACACTCTCTCTGTGAGAGAAGGCCCGTAGCCCAGCAATGGGAACGTGATGGGCTGATTATGAATATTTTTCTTAGTAACTCATTTGTTCATTCTTTTTTTTAACTGTACCGAAATAGGATTTGTTTTATGGAACAATGACAGTTGGACCGAATTGGGACTATTTAGAATCCTAACTATACTCCATCCAACCATTTTACTTTTGACATATGCACGCCTATGAAGTTGGTAATTTATTGAAGTGATGAAACAGAGTAATAAAATGCAATACTTTATGGGCACTGTTTTTTTTTACAATAGTTACAAGAAGTGGATATATAATGACGTGTAAATATTAAGATATAAAGTCAAATAAAGCAAATAAAAGAACCAAAATAATTATTAATAATTAAAAAAAATATGAATACTTGCAACATAGTCATTAAATCACCTCATTATTTCTATAAATCAAAACAAAACGTTGAGCAAAAATGGAATATCAATATTTAAATCGATTAAAATTTATTAATAAATATAGTCGATTGTTTTCAGAAATCGAATCACTAGTCGAGCTGTCAAAAGATAAATAAATGGTTGGACCATTGAGGTCTCACAATGGGTTGGACAGAGTATAAATGTTCTTTTGCAAACAAAATGACGGGCATCAGCTAGTCATACACTAATCAACATAATCATTACAAAGTTCCGTGACTAATTATTAAGCCGGGCACTCACGACGGAACAGCGAACCGAATGTTCGCGTGCACACCACCACTTAGCGTTCCCCCGTGTGTTGCTTTGATTAATGAAACGATTTAAATTAGGAATAATGCACGGAAATGAAAAATGAAGTTTTTATTGTGGTTTGGAGTTTTATTTGGAAAGGGAATCAGTTTTTGTAAATGACTGAAATGTATACTTTAAATGGTTTTTTTTTAACAGACTATACAATAACTAGTTGCTCGCGCGGTTTACTGGGATAAAAATTTGGTATCCCATGTCCTTTTCAGGACCTTAGGTATCTACATACCAAATTTTATCTATATCCGTTTAGTAATTTTTGCGCGATTGATTTCTCGTGATTTTTTTATCGACCAGTTATACGAGAAAGTCTTTCGCCTGATGGTAAGCGCCAGGCCTGCCCCTGCCCATAAAAATTGCAAGGCCACCCACAACAGAACTGTAATTCCTAAAACATCACCCCAGCGCTCATCACCCCGAGATATCAGATATTTAGTTTTATATGCCCAGTAATTTCGCCTACTAATATTTACCTTAGAATTAGAGACAGGAAGACAGGGGGGGAGAGAGAGACACGTAGAGAGATAGAGAGAGAAAGTGTATAGAGAAAAAGAGAACGGTTATCTGCTTCCAATGGAGGCAGCGAGCTTAGTGTTACACTCGTACAAAAAGTTATTGGTATTAATCAAAGTCCAATACATCGCATCGAAAGTCACTCACCTAACTACTCAGCCACCGGTCTCTCACAATCACTTACCATTTAAAACTATTCCAGAATATCACAATAATATTATGCTTCACCCCGACTGTTCTCGCTTCAACCGATTTAATATTCTAAGGGCGCGTGTACACGATGCAAATGAAAGGAGAATGCCGTATTTAAATACAACAAGCCGTGAAAGCATTGTAAATATTCATATTTTTGCAGATTATGGTAATGGGAACAAGCTTTTCAATACAAGAGAATGCTGTTTGCGTTTGAGCTGAGCACTGGGTAGGCAAAACCAACTGGGCCCCAATTCACTATGACAACTTGGCGATTCCTTGCTTCGAAATCTCATCGATTCCTTTATTAATAAACGACATCTCTATGACGCATTCATATAATATATGAATATATGGATGCGTCATATATTATATGAGGTGTCATAGAGAATACAAATTTCGCAGATGTCGTTTATTAATGAATGAATCGACGTGACTTCGAAGCAAGGAATCGCCAAGTTGTCATAGTGAATTAGGGCCCTGCAGGGCGATCATGTATCTTTTATTTCAATCAATTTTAATGAGAAACCAGTTACCCGACAAATTTACAAAGCGAGATTGTGCTATGAATCGTTATGTATACGCCCAATCTATTCAATTTTACTGTGTAATACAGCTCTTATTGAAATTGATTGAAATAAAAAATACATGATCGCCCTGCTGATCGGATTTTGCGGTGTAACTGAACTTCGACAGTTCTTTGTTTTGACACGATACTTACTTCGAAAAAATATAATTCGACAAGTTATTGTTTCGACTGACATGACTCCATAAGTACTAGTTCGACAGAAAATACTTCGACAACACAAACGGCCTCAAAGACTATGTTAGGTTATGTAGGAGCAGTGACCACCCATCGCGCGAGCCGAGCGAGCGAAGCGAGCGTTCCGCGGAAGCAGCCGGCGAAGCGTCAGAAATAATTTAAATGTTTGTGTTTTTTTGATGAAATCACACATCTCTGAATCCAATAATCCAAATCCAAATAAGAGCGAGTGTGGTTAAGTGGGAGTATGTGCGATTTTCGATCCGACGCACCCGAGTTCGAATCCCGCTGGCCTCGCACCACTAATTTTCTTAAATTATGGGCGGATTTAACACTCGCTCTAATATCGATGAGTTAAACATCGTGAGGAAACCGGCATGTCCAAGAATTGACCACATAAATTCAAGGACATATGACATCCACCCCGCACTGGGCCAGCGTGGTGGATAAAACAAAGAAAGAAAGAAAGTAAAAATCATTTATTTGATAACCACAACGACATAAATGAAAAAAGACACACGTAAGGTAAAATATAAAGAGGTAAAATAGGTAAAATAAAGGTAAAAAAAATAAATAAGGTAAAATATATAAAATATAAAATATACAGAAAGAAAAAATACTTATAACAAAATAAAAAAATACGAAATACATGAATAGATAAAGTTAGTGGTGCCAAAAGGGACTAACTCAGCACATAATATGTGCTGAGTTAGTCCCTTTTGGCCAACCCTTCTGAAAACCAGCGTCTGGTTTTCAGTATAGCCCCTTAAGGTGTACGGCGTATTATGGCCCATACTATCTCTATGACAGAAGGCCCACGTCCCAGCAGTGGGAACGTAATGGGCTGATGATGATGATGACACAAACCCCGGATTTTGATGAAATCACATCACAGTAATACTATAAACTAGCTGTGCCCGCGTTACCCGCGGCTTCCCTGGATAAAAAGTAATCTATATGTTAATCCACGATATAAGCTATCTCTTTTTTGTAGCCTATGTGGTGTAGTAGTTGGGCAGGTTGGCTGAAATCACATACACCATTGAGGTTGCATTGGGTTCGACTCCCGCGACGGGACAAATGTTTGTGCACAAAAAAAGCGCAAGCATTTGTTTCGTTTCTGAGTGTTGTGGGACCATAGTCCTCGTAGTTCCTGGTTCCCAAAGAAATCTTTGGTAGGAGTCGTCGTTGAGTTTATTTATTTATTCCAAATTTCATTCAAATCCGTTGAGCTGTTATCGCGTGAAGAAGTAACAAAAAATATAGATAGAAAGAGAGGCGCTCTGTAGGTTAATATGACTGGTAGGTATGCAGCGCTACGCGAGCTGAATTGAATTTTATTGCGTCATAGCAAGAGTCGCTATTTGTTTAAATTCCTTTGCGTAGTGATGCTTCTGTCCCTTAGTATTCTGTGGTGTGATGCAAAAGTTTGTATGTAGGTGTGTTTGTTACTTCTTCATATTAGTGTGATGGTCAATGCTTAATAAGGACTTTGTATTGTAATTTTTCGTAGATCGTAGCTGTCGTAGCAAGTTATGACTTGTTACTTGCTACGAAATCGCTACGACGCCTACGTACAGTCTACGATGCTTACGCACAGTGTAGAAAGTCTACACTGTCTACGAAATAATACTTAATTATCACCTAATATGCATATAGATGACTACTACCTAAGACTACGTCCTCCTTAATACGGTTAAATAACGGAAGAATAAAAATTCGACGCTTGAGTTGGTGATTAAGGTAACTCATATACATCTCAACATATAAAATTTGGTAAAAATCAGTAAAGCCGTTTCGGAGGAGTAAGGTAACTAACATTGTGACACGAGAATTTTATATAATATATAAAATTCTCGTGTCACAATGTTAGTTACCATATATTATATTGTATTAATTGATATTATATATATCCATATATTAATTGATTACATATATTATATGATGATGATGGGGACGATCCCCGCCCGAGCAATATCATTTATTTCTTCCTAATTATTTGAAAATCTTATGATTTTTGCCTAGCATGTGCATGCATTCAATAACAAAAATTGTTTCTGTATATCGTGCCTTAACGGAAATAGAATCCGTTACTTTCATATCGACCGACCTGCCTAACCACTACGCCGAAGCCACCGATTACAAATTTACGAGAACACAGATGTTTGCGTAAAAATGTCATCTCAATATAATTTAAAAGTAAAACGAACCACCTTTATTGCTTTCGTTAGCATAAACAATATAAAATGTACAAGAAGGAACACTCTGTAATAAAAAATATATTGTGTACGCCTCATTTAAATATTTGGCGAAATAAATTGAAACATCAGACAAGACGTTTATTCAGGTAAGGCTTGTAAAAGTGTCATAACCGACATAACCTCGGCACTGTAAGCGAACAGGTGAGTTTTATCTAGAAAACTTGTTAGACTTGCTTTATAATAAGTGTTTACTTGTGATAGGTCTCTCGTATGCAGGAAGCATGTGCTTTGCCAGTTATTCTGCGGCCAAGCAGTAGTGCGCAAGCATTACTGTGTTTCAATTTGAAGGGCATTGTAGCCAGCGAAATTACTGGACATATGAGACTTAATATCTGATGTCTCGGGGTGATGAGCGCAATGCAGTGCTACTCATTGCTTTTTTGGTATTAAAAGTTCTGGGTGGCACTGCAATTGTTATAGGCAGGCGTGGCGCTTACCATCAGGCGAATGACTCGCTCGTCTCATCTCTCAATTCCATAATAAAGTGTATTTTTAATAATTGGTACTATACGATTTTTACAATCCTATTATTTCCTGCTAATATTATAAATACGAGAGTTTATGATAATGTCTGTCTGTAGTTTTTGCATTGAGTAGCAAACATCCATCATGTTTGTAACTCAATCATGTAAAAACTACAGAATGGACTTTGATGAAATTTTTAAATCAGAATAAATCCTAAGCAGCAAATAAAGTCATATTTAAATACCCCAGTGACTAAATACGAAAGTCTTTAATCTGTGCGTCCTACCTGTCATGACGTACGAAGTCGAAACGTGGACGCTCACGGTACGACTAGTCCACAAAATGAATGTTGCTCAGGGAGCTATGGAAAGAGAGCTAGGCTCGGTATTGCCACAGCATTACAATTGTAATACTGTGGTATTACTCTGAGGGATCCGGAACAAAAAAATTCGCCAGAGAACTAAAGCATAGCTCAGCGGATTAGCAAGCTGAAGTGGCGGTGGCCTGGTCATACTTGCCGCAGAACCCATAACAGCTGAGGTAGACGTGTTTTAGAGTGGAGACCGCTAATCGGCAAAAGTAGTGTAGGACGCCGTGCGACTAGATGAAGCGACTGTACTTTACGACAGTTTACTAGCAGTGACTGAAGAAGAAAAGCCGAAGATCGGGCTCAGTGACGTGCTATGGGAGAGGCCTATGTCCTGCAGTGGACTGATATAGGATGATAATGAAATCCTAAATAACATTACAATTCAATATTCGATAGCATATTCATGCAATATTAAGCTACCCCATCTCATATCACACTAATTATAATAGTTAATCAAATAATTTTACTGCCATTCGAATAAACTGATTTATTTACCGAACGTCATTTGCATAATACCGTCCATGCGTGTAATGACGTAGCAAAACGCGGCCCGTTGATTGGAGGACAATCAAGTGACTGATTTTATGCAAGAGTGGGCTATTCATATCCTGAAATTTATTTTTGCAGTGACGCTGATTTTTGAAGCGTAGATTTAATTAATGCAGTGTCGTTCCGTGAGTTTTTATGCGTAGATTAACGGCGGACGTATATATTTTATTACAATGGACATTTATTGTATGTAAATATTTTTTTTGTTGGCTACATTTTCATATCATTTCTGGCATTTAGAAAAATATTTTGACGCTCTTTGTACAATAACGTTCAATAATACTAAGATAAAAACATAAAGTTCACTCATGGGTGAGGCTTTTTATTATGAGGAGCCCCCTGAGCCAAAATATCGTAACCTCCTTGTATATATTATTTATACAATATATTCCTTTTACAAGCTTTTATTTAACTTGCAATGTTTGTTTGTTTGGGTCAAATCTTGCAAATCATCATCAATCATCATGTATCAGAACTACTTTCACTTATCCTCGAGTGATGAGACGAGCTTGTCGTTCACTTGATAGTAAGCGCCACGCCTGCCCATAACAATTGCTGTGCGACCCAGAACTTTTAATACCATAACAAATAACGTAGCACACTGCATTGCACTCATCACCCCGAGACATCAAAAATTAAGTCTCATATGCCCAGTAATTTTGCTTGCTACCATACCCTTCAAACCGGAACACAGTAATGCTAACAATATATAATATATGAAATTAAATTTAATTAAATTGTAATTATGACTTGCCTTGTATAACGGACTTAGTTATATGGCCAATAAAGAATTCTATTCTATTCTATTTTGGAACAAATAAATAAATATATGTAAATCCACAAATTTCAAGTGTACAATGACAACTCCATGAAATATAAATGAGCATCAAAATGCTAAAAACCAAAACCAAAAAAGTTTCAGAAACGCAGACGTCATATTCATTGAGTCATCGACAGATGAAATCTAAATGGGAAACGATTCCATCCGAGCTCAACTCACTGCTTCCATTTAAGCTCATTTCACTGAACCTAATTCTAGAGGAACGTCTCATCCACGGGACAAAAGCGGTTCACCACACAAAGGCACTTTGAATAATACGTTTTATTACATAAGCTTTAGGGGTATTATAATAGGACCAGCTTTCGCGAGTGTAAACGATAAAACCCTTTAAATTCGATAATAAATCAAGCATCCAATAATTCATTCAGCGCGCTGCGTTACAAATGAGTCTCTAATAGCCCAATTAGGGCATTAAATGGTATAAAACCCTTTGTCGGGGGCCTTTTAGTCATTAATTTTCATTAAAATGCGCCATAACTGTAAAATGACGAGTAGGGTTAGGCTTTATTGGTTTTAAACACCTTCAAATTAGCAATATGTCGCACTAGCTGCGCCCCACGGTTTCCCGGGATAAAAATGTATACTTCATCATCAGCCTATCGCAGTCCACTACTGGACATAGGCCTCTCCAATTGCACGCCATTGAGCACAATCCTCGGGTACTCTCATCTAGCTGCTACCAGCCACCCTGCGGAGATCGTCGCTCCACCTAGCCTGAGGGCGGCCTACACTACTTTTGCCAATTCGTGGTCTCCACTCTAGAACGCGTCTACCCCAACGGTTATAGGCTCTACGGATAATATGGCTGGCACACTGCCACTTCAGTTAGGTAATCCTGTAAGCTATGTCGGTGACTTCAGGTATCTGTCGAATTACTTCGTTCCGGATACGATCTTTCAGAGAAACTCCGAGCATAGTCCATTCCATAGCCCGCTGAGCGACTTTAAATTTGTGGATCAGCCGTGAGTGTCCACGATAAAAATATATCATCATCATCAGCCCATTACGTTTCCACTGCCAGGACTCTGGCCTTCCCTCGTAGAGAGAGTATGTGCCATAATCCACCACGCTGGCCCAGTGCGGGTTGGTGGATGCCACATGTCCTTGATTTTTTGTGATGAATTCTTGGACATGCCGGTTTCCTCACGATGTTTTCTTCACCGTTTTTAGAGCGAGTGTTTAATCCGCACATAACTTAACAAAGTCAGTGGTGCGGGGCCAGTGGAATTCGAACTTGGGTGTGTCGGATCGAAAATCCCACTGAGCCACACTCGCTTGCAAAAATATATGCTTATGTCAAATTAAATTAATAGAACATTATACAGGGTATAAGCTATTTCCCTTTTTTTACTCCAATCCATTGAGCCGTTACAGCGTGAAAAAGTAACAAACACACTAATCAGATTCAGACGTTTGTATTTATAATACTAGTGTGACTAGCTGCGCGACTTCATGCGCATAAGTATATCGCTGTCCTTCACGTGTTAAATTGGGATGAAAATTATATGTCTTTCTTCATACACAAAAGTCATAAATAATGAAGAATGAAATGCAGTCTCGAATCCACTTTATACATCCCTGGTTTCATATCAGTCTGAGGTATCAATTATTCAACCGCCAAGCAGTAGTGCGCAAGCATTACTGTGTTCCGGTTCAAACTACATTGTAGCCAACGACTGGGAATTATGAGACTTAACGGCTAACTGTCTCAGGGTGATGAGCGCAGTGCAGCGCAGCGTGAGATTTTGCAAAAACAAAGTTCTGGGTGGTGCTGCAAGTGTTACGGGCAAGCGTTTTGCTTACCATCAGGCGAACGGCCTGCTCGTCTCGTCACTCAATTCCATAAAAAATACGGTCGTGATAAAATAACACAGAACTGTATTCTGCATTACTCCGAGGAATTAAAGTTTTACTGCAGCATGCAAATTGCGGACAAAAGTTTTCACCCAGAGAAATAGAGGAGAGGCTAGAATAATAATAGTAAATAAGTTTATTTGCATAAAAGGTTTACATATTAATTTTTGAATCCATAGGCTCCCGAACAAGTTAGAAACTGTGTGTTCAGGTGCCAGTGGCTTCTCCCATCTATGTATATCTATGTGTATCGATGTACATAGTTTATTATATTATGCATTAAAGAAACAAAATACAGAATACATTTTTTTTAATTCAAGGCTTAGAATGGTGGTCAACACTTTTATGTAGGAAAATCAGTGTCTCCAATTTCACACACGTAAACGAGGCATCTATATACAAAGAATCAATGCACCTATTTCGTCACGTTTGTTACTAGTTTAAATAGTCATAAACCCCATACATATATGTAAAAATATACCTTAATGTAAGGCGATACGAACGGATTACTGAATCAGTTATGACATGATTATGATACTGTATTGCGTATATCTGCCGAAATTCGTTGCGTTGAGTCATCGCGCCGAATTCCAGCGGATATACCTCTACGCCGCGCTGTTGACATAAATAGTTACGATTGTTCAATCGTATGGTCACGGCGCGTCTGCCTCGCGCACTCCGCCATTCTAACCTATTCTCCATTTCTCTGGGCCCAGTGCCACTGGTGAACAAAACACTGTTCTTTGGAAAATATTATGCGTCACATTAATATTATGAATGCGAAAGTTTGTGTTTGTTACCTCTTCACGCCACAACGGAACCGATTCGGTTGAAATTTATTAATTTATTTATTGTCACACTCACACAAAACAGAATAAATTCGTAATATGAGCATTTTATATTTATATATTTTATATATTATTTATTTATATATATTATGTACATGTGTTGCGTATATATTGGAATTATATAATATGTATATGTATCTATATATATTTGTATATCTATATATATATATATATATATTTCGTTATCTTATTCGTTATTTCGGGACGTTTACAAGATCCAACAGATAGTCGACGTGGATGGTTATTTCAATGACATCGAACTAGTTATAGCTATAGTGGCGCTGAAGTATAAAAAAATTATCTGTTGTGTTGTTTATATTCCGCCTAATTGTAATGAAGAAAAGTACTATAACACTTTTACGGTACTAGAAAATCTAGTTACTAAATTTCCAAAATCAGACGTATTAGTAATAGGTGATTTTAATTTGAATTCTTGCAGCCAAAATGTCAAGCTGCAATTTAATTGCATGCTTAGTTTCTGTAAGCTGAAGCAACATAATACAATTAACAACAAATACGGTGTTATGTTAGATTTGGTGCTGAGCAATCTGGGCGATGAGTGTATCGTGGTAAGTGGTGATACGGAGCCCATTGTACCTGCTGATGCCCACCACCCTCCTCTTGCTGTGTGCGTGAGAAGCGCGCGGCCGGCGGCGAGGCCGCGGGACGGAGCATTGCGAGTTCAAATTCCGCGACCGGACCGCGAACATCTACCGCGGGAATGGAACTTTCGTAAAGCTGATCTACAATGTGTTTACACTTCTCTTGCCGCTATAGATTGGGATGAAGTATATGTGGCCACTGACGTTAATACAGCGGTAAATGCTTTTTACAATAAATTAAGTTCATGTTTTGATAGCTGTGTTCCATTTAAACGGCCAAGTAACTGTAATTCACGTTACCAGTACCCTACTTGGTATACTTCCGATATAATAAGAATCATAAAAACGAAGTATTTCCATTTAAAAAAGTTTAAAGAAAATCAACTACAATTTAATAAAGAAATGTTTAAATTTTACAGGCAACGCACAAAAGAACTAATCAATTTAGCTTATGATAATTATATAAGGCAAACGGAATCAGATATTAAAAAAAACCCAAAGCAATTCTGGAAATTTATTACGGATCAGCAATCTACGAGACAGTCTATTAAAGAATTTGAATATGATGGGAATACTGTATCTGGGGCAGACGCAGCGAATGCCTTCGCCTCTTATTTTAAGTCTGTATTTTTGATTGATAACCCAATTTTATCAGCTAACAGCGCTGAACGCGAGGCGGGTAGCGCGCTGTGTTCTTCTCGCATTGCTGTAGATAGTATTAGCCCTCAAGATTTATTAATTGCAGTTCGACGTCTAAAAGCGCATTCCTCTGTGGGACCTGATGGAATACCTCCCTTTATAGTAAAGGACTGTATTACCATATTTAAATTAGCATTATTACACATTTATAATTTAGCCGTTAATACCGCAACATACCCTGCTCAGTGGAAAATTTCTAGGGTGACTCCTGTTCCCAAGGGTGGCTCCAAATCGAAGGTAGAAAGCTATAGACCTATAGCTGTTCTGTCAGCATTCGGAAAAATCTTTGAGTCCATTTTAAACCACTACATCACCAGGCAAGTCAAGACACAGTTCACCGATGCTCAACACGGTTTTAGAGCAGGCAGGTCTACAGTCACTAACCACATTAATTTTATAGAATACGCAGTTACTAAGATGGATAACAGAATGCAAGTGGACGCGGCTTATTTCGATTTTAAAAAAGCTTTCGATCGCGTCCACAATGACGTTTTACTAAGAAAATTTTCGGCCATAGGTTTCACTCCAAAATTATTACAATTATTTGCTAGCTATTTTTCAAATAGAGTCCAATACGTGCAACTCTTAGGTTTCCGCTCAGACTCGTATGTCACCAGTTCGGGTGTGAGTCAGGGTAGCACGCTTGGACCTACCCAATTTCTGATAATGATTAATGACTTGCCCAGTGTTGTCAGAGCAGCTAAGTGCCTCATGTTTGCCGACGATTTGAAGCTATACTTGGGTATAGAAACCATAACGGACTGCGAGGCGTTGCAGAGGGACATCGATAGTGTTGTAAATTGGAGCGCGGACAATCAACTGGAGTTTAATGCATCTAAATGCAAAACCATTACTTTTACTCGCTCGCGTGCGCCCATCTCAAACTCCTACTGCATACGAGGAGTCCCTCTGGAACGTGTCGATCAGATTCGTGACTTAGGAGTTACCCTAGATAGAGAGCTGACCTTTAATCCGCATATCATCGAGCTGTGTGACCGCGCATACAAATCCCTTGGATTCGTTATGAGACAGTCAGCACGATTTCATGATAGAAGCACAATTGTTTCTCTTTATTACGCATACGTCAGAAGTAAGTTAGAATATAATGCGCTTATCTGGGATCCCCACGAAGACAAATATAACGTCATGATTGAAAAGGTGCAGAAGAAATTCTGTCGCTTTCTTTATAAAAAGCTGTATGGATATTATCCATATCTTTATCCCTCCCTATTTGTTGCCGGCATGGTAGGTGTAATCACATTGAGATCCAGGCGCAAATGTGCAATAATACTGCATTTTTACCTGCTCTTAAATAATCACATAGATAACCCCACCGCTCTGTCCCGCTTGTCACTAGTGGCTCCGGACCGGTCGCGGCGGCCGCACGCGCGGCGCCTGCTCGCGGCTCCGCCGGTGCGCACGCAGACCGCGCAGTATGCACCGACAGCCCAAGCCGTAACCTTACTCAACGCCCTGATTGCTCAGGCACCAGACGTCGATATTTTTCATATGCGTTACTGTATATTTCTTAAACACTGTATTCAGTTTTTACATAAGTAGATATAAATATAAGTATCATAGATAGATTTAGCTCGTTGTGCGCTTTGGCACTGCTGTAAGCACAACAAGCATTTATACAAAATAAATAAATAAATAAATAAATAAATAAATAAATTTATATATATATATATGTATATATATATATATATATATGTATATCATATTTTAACCATTTTAGTTTAAAAGCATTTTCTACTTATTATCTACTGCACACTATCCTCTTTTATGTGTTGTTTTCCTTACCCTATGGTTGTCTGGAAGAGATCGCTGCTTAGCGATAAGACCGCCTATTGTGCTTATTGATTATGTGTTACCAACTGTATATTATGTTTTCTTTTTTAAATGCAATAAAGTGTTATCTATCTATCTATCTTCTATCTATCTTTATAGCATTATTTTTAAGACAATATCACCTGAGAGCACAAAAATATATCATAAAAATATATAAAAATTAGGATATTATTAATAATTAATTACTAATAATAATAAATATTTGGCCAAGCATTAAAGTTTCAAATGTTATTTAGAATGGAGATAGTTTATTCGCCAGATAAAAAAAATACTTTATATATGGCCAGACATTAAAGTTTCAAATATCATTTAGAACTAGCTACCGCCCGCGACTTCATTTGCGACAAAATAGAATATAGCCTATGTTATTTAGAGATAGTGTAGCTTTCTATCTGTGAAAGAATTTTCAAAATTGGATCAATAGTTTTTAAGTTAATTAGTTACAAACATACAAAAATACAAATCTTTCCTCTTTATAATATTAGTCTAGATAAATGTCTAGATAAGTGTGATTTGTATCTAGCGTATTAGCTATCTCTATAATAGCTAATACGCTAATCGGATGAATGGTATTAGGACGCTCACGGGACAACTAAATAAACATTAGTACTCTTTAAACTTTCGCGAATTGTATTCATGTTTAAAATGTATCAATTTCGCAATTCCAATAGGGAGGATGGATTCAAGCTGTCTACATCATGGCATCCGGTGGTTAGGAACTGTTCGCGTCGCGATTTATCGTCCGATACTGTTATTATAGTGAGCGTTTTTATAAGACCAAATGAGGGTAGTTGGTGACAACGCCCGCCGTGTACGATGATGATACCCGCTACTTCAGTCTTCTCGTGACCACAATCAATGTAACTGTTAGTCAAATGTTATTAACCGACTTCAAATTGGTGAAGGTTCTCTATTCGACTATATTTTTTTTATGTTTGTTACCTCGATCAGAACTCCGCCATTTATGAACCGATTTGGAAAATCTTTTTGCGTTGGGTTCAGTATAGCTACGAAGTGGTCCCATATAAATTTCATCGATATTTGACCTTGGACTTCGAAGATACAGTAAAGTCGGTTTTTTTTTTATAAAATGTACTCGTATATTTTCTTAACAATGCACTCGTTGTATCAGCTTTGCGGCTCCATTAATGAATTATCCGAAACCTGGACGGAGTTATTCCGACACAATCATAACGTGAGTGTCGCCGTTTATACCTATATTTAAAATGAACATTTCGTCTCACGATAGTTAATATATACATACGTGTGCGCGAATAGTCCCGATACATTCTAAACACAAATAAACATTAATTTATATATAAGCCTCGTCGCGGGCGGTCGCTAGTTTTATAGGATAATCCTTTAATTAATATTGATATTGGAAAACATGGCTACCATTAACGACATGACTTTTATGCGTTCAGATGTGTAGATATAAATTGGCATGGATTTATTTACCTTTGGTTCTGGACTGGCAGTATATCGGGTACCGTAGTGACAACAGTATGGGAAATATAAAAAAATAATCTGTTCTTTACTTTTGGCACTTATTACATTATATTAAAAATTATAACAAAAAAAAAACCGACTTCAATTCTGATTTATCTTCGAAGTCCAATGTGGATTTGAAATTTATATGATGATGATGATGTCCTCCTTGACGTATCCGTCAACGGCGAACAAAAGGCAATAGCTTAAAGATACAAGCAAGAAAGCGACAAATAAAAAAATCTAAAACCACGTTTTTATATGTACGCCTTTTGAGGTAAGTTCGGAACTGCGTGCTAATAAATGGATTTAGAATGCATTGTCATCGAGTTAAGAGTTACCCTGATATTCCACCCGGAACGACAGGCATCCAAACAAGAAACTGACTTAATAAAAACCGGCCAAGTGCGAGTCGGACTCGCGGACGAAGGGTTCCGTACTATTATCTATAAAAACGGCAAAAAAATCACGTTTGTTGATCGGGAGCTCCCTTAAATATTTATTTTATCCTGTTTTTTTAGTATTTGTTGTTATAGAGGCAACAGAAATACATCATCTGTGAAAATTTCAACTGTCTAACTGTCGCGGTTCATGAGATACAGCCTGGCGACAGACGGACAGACAGACAGACAAAAGGACGGACAGCAGAGTCTTAGAAATAGGGTCCCGTTTTACCCTTTGGGTACGGATTCTAACAGAAACAGAAAATAAAAATGTCGTAAAATTAAACAAGTTCAGTTTAATTTCGTAGCTCGCTACACTCCGTACAGCTTCGGTAAAGGCTTCTCCATCGCCCATACTGTTTACACTCCACTGGCTTCAAACTGACATAGTACAAGACATAAACTGCGAGACGAGACAGTCGGCAGTAAAACGGAATAGCTGTTTTGTGTCCAATCAGAGCGTCGGATGCGAGATGAAATATATTGGGGAATAAATTGGTTGTATTATATTTAGAGGCCAAGAGATTGGATTTTTTAAAGCGCGTTTTCGATTTCCTAATCGTTGTGTACCTTGGTTATTTGTTGCATTTTAGCAATGTTCGACTTCTAAGACGTATCAATTTTAATTCTATATTATTTATTTATTGATTTTATTATATATGTTGATTAATGACCAAACTTTTTGTTTATGTAACTGAATGACGAGACGAGCTGGTCGTTTGCCTGATGGTAAGCAATACGCCAGCTCATAACAATAACAGCACCAACCAGAACTTTGTTTTGCAAAATCCTGCGCGGCGCTGCACTGCGCTCGTCACCGAGAGACAATTAGCGGTTGAGTCTCATAATGCCCAGTAATTTCGTTGGCTACAATGCCCTTCAAACCGGAACACAGTAATGTTTGCGCACTACTGCTTGGTGGTAGAATAACAAGCAAAGCTGTGGTACCTACCCAGACGGCCTCCCGCATACGAGAAACCTACCACAGTAAATGTTGGTGTGACTAAGATGAGAAACGTCCATATTTTATTAAGTAATACAAAGATAATTCTGCCCATTCGGTTGATTGAACATTGATACTTTTCATGTCGACAGGAAAAAAAACCGATGTGGTTGGGCTACCGGTAGTTTTTTTCGTGAATTTAATGTTTTTCAAATACCTACAAACACAATTCATTTTGTTCAAATCTAACAAAGAGTTTTGATGCTAGCGCGAGTTGCACAGGGTGGCCGCGCGACGTCTCATTTTCAGTGCTTAGAGGATTTGAGGACGATGAACAAATGAAGGCAGCTGTAGAAGAGCATTTCGAGGGCAAAGACGCGACATATTATTTTAGCGGTATACAGGCCCTTTACAAACGATGTGAGTGAAGTAGAGGAAATGCGTTGAAGTAAAGGGGGACAATATTGAAAAATAAATTTTATTCAGATTTTTGTCTCATCTTTTAATACCCTAGGCTCAGAACTTTTCAGCCCTCCCTCCGCGGACGCGGAGTAACTCCCGCGGACTATGATGTCACCGCGGGGGGCGGAGGGAGGGTCAAATATTTTGTGCTATCGTCAGATGTATCTGGTACAACGATATAACTATCATTTGGTAATTTTTTATCTTTAAGAGTATGAATCAAAATTACAGGCTTTTTTATTAATGATAAGGCTTGCGTTGACCGCTATCCCACCTGTTGTTAAGTAAAGATGCGGTCGAAGATGTAGCACGCTCGCCTAGATGAAACCTGTCCACTCTTGTCTTAAAGACACCCAGATTATAGCTATCCGGAAACACAGATCGCAAGCGAGTTCCACTCCTTGGCCTCTCGCATTATGAAGGTTTTTTATATCACATTTTTTATGCAATGCTCGCCGGTTCGACGAGAAAGATATTAATCGAACTCATGTCAAAATATCTCTACAATTTCAATTCAAAAACAACGTCGCGAAGTCGCGTCAGCTTCAGAAGTATAGACGCAGATTGGTTGCCTCATAAACGTCACATAAACAGCGTGAAGCCGAGGAACGAATTGCGATGGCTTATGGAAGATATTTATTTAGATTTCAAATCGAAATAAATATTTTATTCCCGTGAGTGAAAGATTTGGTACCTCATTTTAGCTTTTCACACTTTAAAAGACACTAAAGTCAGCAGTTACTTTAAGAAATGCTGGTTTCCCCACGGTAGTTTTCATTACTTCTTTTAGAGCAGTAATAAAAATTACGAAAACTAATACAATTTTAGTGTTGCGAAATATTACTCTCCAGCTGAAAAAAATTGTGAACATTAACGACTGAGGACGTAGAATCGTCCCCGTAAAATGATAAAAGGAGGATGTAAGAAATTTGGTTGATCGAGCAGTTGGATCGGTGGCCCAATAGTTAAGGCGCCAGGACGGTATTCCGAAAACACAGTACCGATCCCTGCCCGACCAATATCATTTTCTCCTTTCTAATTATTTAACATCTTCAGACTTTCGCCTAGCATGCGCTAAATACATATAATACCTACTGTTTCTAAGCAATAGCGCATGCTTGGCTTTAGTTTAACAACCTTTTTAGGTATACATAATATTTCGCCGCAGCCGTGGTTTAAACTCGGGACCTTTTCCTTAAATACAGGAAACGTTCGAAACCAACTGAGCTACCACGGCACCTTGGTAGTTGTAATACTTCGGTCCCTTCGAAGCATTGTAGCGCCTATCTAAGTTGCAACCACTGCGAATGTTACTTAAGGCTTTAACAGATGCAGATGACCTTGAGCATATAAGACATAACTGATATCAACGCCATTTACCAAAATTTACAATCTGATGAATGGTTTTTACAAAAACAAATGTTTTACCCGTTCTTTTATAAGGAATTATCTTATTAAACTTTAAAATATTACTTTGCATACGTTATGGGGGCTTACAAAAGTGACTAACTGAGTTTAAGGAGCTTTAGATGTCCTTCCTTTTCGTCTAAGAATAAGTTGAAGCGCATTTGTCGTTAACGACAGAATTTCAGTTAAAATATAGGCGCTCAAACATTTTAGAATGAAGTAGCAACTATAATTTAATTCCGTTTAACTCGTTTTGATCAGCACGAATTGTTCTCATGAGTGGTATTTTTTTCATGTTTTTAAAATCTGTGGCCTTTTCTACAATTTGAGTTGAAAAGAGAGCAAATGTTAAGCCCTTATAGGAGAGCTACGCTACGAGCGCTACTGCCCGTCGCGTAACGTTATACTATAAAAAATCTCCATGGATTTTTTTCTTATATTA
Source organism: Petrophora chlorosata (assembly GCA_951640565.1). Classification (NCBI taxonomy): domain Eukaryota; kingdom Metazoa; phylum Arthropoda; class Insecta; order Lepidoptera; family Geometridae; genus Petrophora; species Petrophora chlorosata. The sequence goes on from OX621210.1 coordinate 3,208,573, forward strand.
CACCATCACAAAAATCGGATCGGCACCATCGTAAACGTATCCGGCACGTGACATAAACGAGGCGAATCCGGTGCCGAGATATAGCGCCGTAATATATCGGCTTGATAGATTTTATGTAGACGAGTGAAAGATTTAAGACTTTATTAAAGCTGTTTCATTTTATGAATAACTAGCTTTTTCCCGCGGCTTCGTCCGCGTGAATGACAGAAGAAGCCCATATTCGTATTTGTTTCAAGATTATTGTAGCCAAGGGCATTGTAGCCAGCGAAATTACTGGGCATATGACACTTGAGAGGGAACGGCACGCTGAAATTTTCATACAAAAAGAGAAAACGTTTTTCTACCCCTAAACATTAACCAAATTCGATGAAATTTGGACACGTAAGAGATGTTATCATTATTGAGGTTTGTAGGATTTATTTTTTCGATAATTCTTATAGAATTTGAATAAATTGACCCAAAAACTCGATATTTACTCGAAAACTTTTTTTGTAGTTTGGAAGCTGTTAACTTTAATTATAGACATAAACTTAGAAAATGGAAAACCTAAAAACCTAGTTTATTCTCCATTTAAGAAATTGAGACAAAAATTACCAAATTTGGTTAAGATTTAGTGTGGTAGAAACGTTTTCTGCCGAAACGCTAATTTTAACATAAATCTGAAGTTGATACGAATTTAGTTAAATTATTATTATTTAGTTAATTTATTTAATTTAATTTACGCATTTTCTGCGAGACCGTAAACCATTATCCAAATACCTAGTGCTCGCTGGCCGCGGCTGTGCCATATCCTCTTGTCTTGGGGTGATGACCGCAATGTAGTCCTACGCAGTGTTTTTATGGTATTGAAAGTTATGGGCAGGCGTGGGGCTCACCATCAAGCGAACGCCTTGCTCGTCTTATCACACAGTTCTATAAAACATTAAAACATTTTAGCAAGGCCTCCCCAGTATACGAGAACGCGTACTACGAAGAGGTCAAGCTATATCTTCGTAGTCACCCAACCGGTTTCCAATTAAATTCAAATTCAATTCAATTCAAAAGTTCTTCATTTAAATTTTCTCGTCACAGACGCACTTGTGAACGTCAATTATTATAATGACTCTACCACCGTTTCGGAAAAAGAACCACTACTCAGAAGACACGGCAAGAAACTGAGGGGCATATTTTTTATGTAATATACCCTATAATCTAAGTTGGGACTAAAGCTGCCAAAACTTGATACAACATTAAAATTCATTCGGCACTTTTTGAGTCTATAGATAACAAAACATGCAAACAAACAAATAAACAGACATGAGTTCTAAAAACCGTGGATTCGTGTTCTGTATACCTATCCTGTAAATAGCTATTTATTTTCGACTATAGTCGATCCCAGTTGGTTCTTCAGAAATATCTTCAATGTACAGAATTGGTGCAGTTCCATTTTACCGACTCCAAAAAAGGAGGAGGATTGTGTTACACTGTATATATGTTTTTTTATGTGTGATCACCGATTTCTCCGCCAACTGTTGACCGAGCCAACCTGCTCAACCACTACACCACAGAGGCTGTGTGTGTGAATAAAGGTTTAAGTTCAAAAGTTCTTTATTCAAATTTGGCATCACAGACGCACTTATGAACGTCAATTATTACAATGACTCTACCACCATATCAGAAAAAGAACCACTACTCAGAAGATACGGCAAGAAACTGAGGAGCATTTTTTTTAGAACTTTTGTTAGAATATTTTATGTTTATAAAGAGCTTTTGAACTTGAATTTGAATCCAGTGACAACCCACAAAGTTTAACCTTCAGATATCCTTTGAATTATTGGAAGGCATAGATATAATAGGTACCTACATATTTCACATCGGAGGCGTTCACGCCTTCGCTATCCTTTCGATAAGATTTGCCTGTTTGATTTTCATTAAAGCTTTAAGCTTAAGATATCGGTAGGTAGAACGTCGGGAAAGATGTCTTACAATAACGACAAAACAAAGAATCCTAATGAACGACCAATAAACAAAAGCAAACAGAACACTGAAACAAAAACAATAGCTATACAAAAGACATAGCAAAATGCGTGAACGAACAAGAAATAGCTATAAACGTAGTCGAACAAATGATACACTGACCACAAAGAACGTGATAGTGATGTGCCGTTCCGGTCTGTCTGGGTCCGGCATAAACCTATTTTTACAGATCGTGCGCAAAATAAAAATTACAAAAACATGCCTACTTAAGCCGCTGCGCCAAATTTCTAATCTTTCAAACATGTTCGTCAAACTTGTTAGCAAAACAGACCAATCGCCAGTCATTGTTAGACCTACCAGTGGTTACCAATACCTCGTGGTAGGTCTCTCGTATGCGGGAGGCCGTCTGGGTGGGTTCCACAGCTATGCCAGTTATACTGCCGCCAAGCAGTAGTGCGCAAGCATTACTGTGTTCCGGTTTTAAGGGCATTTTAGCCAGCGAAATTACTTGGCATAAAGAGACTTAATATCTGTTGTCTCGGGGTGATGAGCGCAATCCAGTGCTACGCAGTGCTTGTATGGTATTAAAAGTTCTGGGTGGCACTGTAAGTGTTATGGGCAGGCGTGGTACTTACCATCAGGCGAATGATTTGCTCGTCTCAGTACCATAAAAAAAAGTAAAGCCACGACCACGGTTTGTCATGTTAGGTGTTAGAAAAAACAAAAATGTTTATTGGCGATTGGTCTGTTTTGCTAACATGTTTGATGAACTATATAATATTTACATAATTATTACAATTGCGTAAAAAAACAATGTTTTGTTAAAAATTTGCCGGAGCGGACATAGCCTAGGCAACAGACGCATTTGGCGGATAATGTTACGTCATCATATCCATAATTTCGTAAAGTTAAAAAAATGGTAATTTTTACAGCATAAGAACTTGTGACAATATTTGAGATTAATTCTTAATACTGAATAATTTGTCATACGAGAATGAATACTAACTTATGATATAAGCACGAAGTAGGTATGCACATTTTTCACAAACATTATATCTATCTAATCATCAGCCCATCACGTTTCCACTGCTGGGACACAGATCTTCTCTCATAGAGAGAGTATGAACCATAATCCACCACGCTGGCCTAGTACAGGTTGGTGGATGTCACATGTCCTTGAATTTTTGTGATTAATTCTTGGACATGCCGGTTTCCTCACGATGTTTTCCTTCGCCGTTTTAAGAGCGCGTGTAAAATCCGCACAAAACATAATAAAGTCAGTGGTGCGAGGCCAGCGGGATTCCAAATCGGGTGCGTCGGATCGAAAGTCGCACGTTCTCCCACTAAGTCACAGTCACTCTTTCGAGATTAATTCTTAACAGTTAATAATTTGTTATACGAGAACTTATACTAACTTATGATATAAGCACGAAGTAGGTATGCACATATATTTTCCACATTATACCTAGGTATATCACACATTAATTTAAAAGTGTTTATATCCGCCATATCTACAACCTACCCCACCTCTAAAAAGAGTGAATTATATCCAAGAAATTGTTTCCTCGACCTCCTGGACAAAAGAACGCAGTAAGTGACATTTAATATTTTATGGAAGATATACTTTTGTGGGGAAAGTTCGCGAGTTGCTCGTGTCTTCTCGATGTATTTTATGATGGATAGGTGATACTTTGAGAAGGTTTTAGGATAGGCTGGCGAGATTTAGGACGCTATAGAACTTGGGGACAAATCTGAGTGTTTGTTGTTCAAAGATGAGGATTTTGAAAGTGATTTCGATTAGGTTTTTGTAAGCTTTTGTTAGAAAATACACTAGTGAACTTTGTTACAAATACACAAGTGTGTTTTAGTCTACATAGCCAATTCTATCGGTGGTTTAGCCCACAGAGTTGTTATTAACACCAATAGAAATACGTCTTGTCGAAGCTGCAGGTGACAAAAGGGCTGGCTCATTCCTGGCTCAAAGATTAGCTTTAGCCATTCAACGCGGGAATGCAGCCAGCGTTCTTGGCACCTTGCCGCATGGTCACCACTTGTATATAAATTTCTAGTTGTTTATAGTTCAGTTTCTTATTAATAGTTTTTTTTTATGTGACAATTGTAAATTTCTTCCTAATAAATAAATTCTAGAAGATACAAAACCAAACTAAATTCTTTATGAAATAATTCTAAGTAGGTATTTATACTTCTTGAGAAATTTGCATCCATGAAATTATTACAACTATTCCGGGCTCCTTATTACCTCACAACATTGAAAAAAAAATATTTTAACAGAGTTGCGAGTTGCTGATACAAGGTATAGGCGTGTTTTACAGCCAAAACTTTAAAGCATGATACAAGTGCCATATAATACGAAATATAATTTGCTACACACAAATACGAACATAAAAAACACACGCACACACACCCCCTCACACACACACACACCCTCACACGTCCTCGAGACTAAAAAATAGTCACTATTATTAAATGTTTTTGTTGGCGATTTGTTTTTGTTTTTAGTTTAAATGTCAGTAACTCAAACGGCCTCAACGGAAGACCAGCGCTGGTCACACGACCAGCACAACGCTGAGTTGAGGCCGGTTTGCAACAATTACCTATTTTATTTATTTACTCTGTCAGACTTAATGTTTTTTTTTTATTTTCTGTTTGTTTTTCATGTCACATGTTCATAGTTTATAAGTTGTTGCAAATAAACGTTTCTTTCTTTCTTTCTTTCGAACAAAAAGTTTTTTGTAAGTGTTTTGCAGTAATTAGAGCTCACGTGGTTTAGGACTAGAGTTATTTGGTAAGTTCTTCAGGGAATTGGGCTACATGTTAAGGCTCTTACTATCGCAGTCGGGCAGGCAGCCTTTTGCGGTTAGCACCATTATTTAAAGATTTTTTGAGTGCGATTTGGTGTACATTTTTTTTTTACTAATTATACGCTTGCGCTTGACCACTACCTCACGTGATGGTAAGCGATGATTGTGTGTGGTGTGATGATGTAACACGCTCGCCTAGAAGATTCACTACCTGTTTACTCTCGATTTGAAGACTCCCAGGTTGTAGTTGTCAGGAAACACAGACGTAGACGTTGGCAATGCGTTCCACTCCTTGGCTGTTCGTATGTTAAACTCCCGAGCGGCGGGCGAGGTCGTTAGTAAACTATCACCACAAAAACATTAAACAAAGTGATGTTTTTCTTAGCGTTTCTATTTTCAGTTTCTCATTTCTCCCACGGGATTTGTTTCTTACGTTCACGGTGTAACATTTTTAATGTCTTTCCCAACACAACGGAGTACCCAAGGGAAGTCTGAAGAAAAAGCGGCAGAGTAAAAACTAGACTGTGTTTTCTTTGTAAACATAAATTGAAACACATTTTGTTAAGTACCAACTGACAGCCAGACAGAATAAAATTGTTATTGATTATTTATTTGTTAGATATTCTTTCTAAGAATATAGAGAGCTAGCATTAGATCCACGCCTCCCTCGTGGATTTTCGTATCACTCTTAAATCTCTCAAACTCTCAAATGTTTAAAAAAATACTGCCAAACTCCTGCAAACAATAAAAATTGATTAAGTTACTATTTGTAATTCAATGTATTGGTAGGAAGTAGGATAGGATTATTAGGACAGTACTCGTATTTATATTAGATATTACGATCAAGTTCAAGTCCAAAAGTTCTTTATTCAATTTTGGCTTCACAGATGCTCTTATTTATTTATTTATTTCAGGCAGTATTAATGTACAATAAAGTAAAATTAACAGAGGCCCATAGAATGTATAACTTACAGACTAACATATATACAACAAAAATTATCTAAGTATTTTATTACGCTATTACACAACACATAAGGAACGAACGAACGAACGTAAATTATTACAATGGCTCTACCATTGTATCGGAAAAAATACCACTACCTACCACCGAATACTAAAGGACAGAAGCATCACTCCGTAAAGAAATTTAAACAAATAGCGACTCTTGCTATGACGCAATAAAATTCAATTCAGCTCGCGTAGCGCTGCAAACCTACCAGTCATATTAACCTACAGAGCGCCTCTCTTTCTATCGCATAGCTGTTATCTCTTCTGACGCAGCACGTGTAACGACGCGCGACCCGCCGTCGGTGTCCGGCTATGTACTTGTAGCTTCGTACCTACAGTGCAGAGTGCGCTAGGCCTGCCACTACCCAGAAGATACGGCAAGGAACTTAGAGACATTTATTTTTACTTTTGTTACAATATGTTTGTTTTTAACAATATTATGTTTCTTATGTGCCAGTTGGATACTTGGCAGAAGCGGAATGTTCCATACATATTTTTCTTATAAGTAATTTCTAACGGTATGGTATGCTTTTTTAACCGACTTAAGCAAAAGGAGGAGGTTCTCAATTCGATTATATTTTATTTTAATGTTTCTTACTTAAGTACTACGTCATTTTGAACTGATTTGATTTTTTTTGCGTTGGGTTCAGTAGGTCTCATATAAATTTCATCGATATTTGACCTTAAATTGCGAAGATACATCAGAATTGAAGTCGGTTCTGTTTTATTATAAAATGTATTGTCGTTAGAATAGTTTCCACATGTGGACTATTCAGAAAATAAATTCAAATTGCGTGCACGCAATTTGAATTTACACTTTCTGTGAGCTCCGTTATACATTTAAGAATTTTATTATAAAATCTTACATCATTACTTGATATTTACCTGCTCTTACAGAGGTTTATAGCTACCTACATACCTGGATGTCGTAGATAGATGTAAAACAGTGATATTCTCTCTAGTGGTCTATCATCATCATCATCATCATCATCATCAGTCCATCACGTTTCCACTGCTGGGACACAGGCGTTCCTCCTACAGAGAATGGGCCATAATTCACCACGCTGGCCCAGTGCCGGTTAGTGGATGTCACATGTCCTTGAATGTTTGTGATTAATTCTTGGACATGCTGGTTTCCTCACGATGTTTTTCTTCACCGTTTTTATAGCGAGTGTTAAATCCGCACATAACTTAAGAAATCAGTGGTGCGGGGTCAGCGGGATACGAACTCGGGTGCGTTGGATCGAAAGTCGCACAAGCTCCCACTGAGCTACACTCGCTCCAGTAGTCTATACAATTGTTTAAATTCGAAACACTACAAGCGTGACGGTTGCAAACTACAAACACTTTAAGACCTATTAATACCAAACCTTGTTGGCAACATTTAATACTTCCAAAGCATACCCGAAACCCGATCGTATCTTAGATGGAGGGCATTAAAACCTAGCTCCAAAGAACACAGGTGGTTTGGCAAGTGAGTCTACCGAGACGGTTGTGGTGGACAGAGACGAATGAAGTCTGAGGGGGCGGGGTCTAATTTAATCTCGAACAAGAAAGGGGTATATATCTTTAAGCGGTTTTAAGTTGTCCAAAGTTTGGAGTTAGTTCTGGGGTACAGGTGGTTAAGTAAGGAAGGATTTGAGAGTGAATTTGGGTCACAGATATAGATAGACCTAGATAACTTAAGTGCACCTACTTCGCGTGCCCTGTATAGAAGTGTAAAGCTAAACACACATGAGAGAGCAGGTTTTTTCTAGGCTTAGTTGACATCCCTCCTGCTCGCATCAAGCGCTTTGCTTCGACCTTCATAATGCGAACGGCCAAGGTGTGTAACTCTTTGCCGGCATCTTTGTTTCTGGATAGCTATAATCTGGGTGTCAAGACTAGAGTGAACAGGTTTCTTCTAGGCGAGCGTGCTACATCTACCGCATCGTCACTTAACAACAGGTGAGATAGCAGTCAAACGCAAGCCTATAAATAATAAAAAAAGCAAGCGACTTCTTCGACCGCATCGTCACTTAAAGGCAGGTGAGAAAGCGGTCAAACGCAAATCTTATTTATATAAGTTTGATGGATGGATGTTTGTTACTCAATCACGCAAAATTACAGAACAGGTTTTGATGATACTTTAGGTCCTGGAAAAGGACATAGGCTATTTTTTATCTACGCACTAGGTACTATGATAATTCTGCGTTTGACCACCTCGCATGATTTTAGGCGGCGGTTGTCATACAGATTGTGATGCGTTATCTAGGTCTGTCTATATGCCGACGCCAGCAACGGAACCGTAACAAACGCGGCACCGCCCCTGCAGCTTCCAGTTCTCTGAAAGCTGCTCCGCCCACCACGCTTATCTAAATCTCGCGCTTCGACCTGAAGACGAAGTCAGAAGACCTCCAGGCGCATATTCTGAAGATGATCGAAGGCCGAACTAAAGGAATTGATAGACATCGAAATCAGTCACCTGTAATCCAGTACACCAACGGCTTTCAAGTCGTACAAGCTGAGGATTCCAGCAGCACTTACGACGATGTTCCTTAGTCTGGCCAGAAGGTGTGGTCTACTGACGCTACAGGGAAGCGAAGCCGCCACTTAAATTCCCTAATTTTAAGATTTAGTATTTTATAAATTGTATATATGTATATGTTAGTCTCTAAGGTATTTGTGATATGGGCCTACGATATGATTACTCTGTGTTTTTTTATTATTGCCTGAAATAAATGAATTTATTATTATTATTATATCTGTGATTCGGGTCTTTCTGAATACTTAGGGGTGCTTGTCTTAAGATATTATGAGCGCTTCAGAAAACTTTAAACACTTATCTTGACTGACAAGGCAAGTTTGAATCAATAATAATCCTTTAGGCTTTTACAAACGCTCCTGTTTTGAGCAGATGCGATGCTTACAGAATTAATATATTATACTAGTCTGTTAAACATTTTTACGCTAGCAAATAAATTCAGAGAGGGTGTGGCACAGCGGGATCTCGTGCGCCGTTCGATCCGACGCACCTGGGTTCGAATCCCGACTCGGTACTGCACCAATGACTTATAGTTAAGTCCAGATTTTGCACGCTCGCTTCAAAAACGGTGAAGGAAAACATCGTGACGAAACCACGCTTACGCACTTTGGAGTGGTAGGCTCTTGCCGTGGTTGTAATACCACCCACCGAACAAAGCCATGCCATCAAGAGACCTAGTCGTGTTTCGGGATGAAGTTCGGTAAACCATCGTGGAGACGGGTCTGAGCAGCCGCTCAACTGCCGTCTCTCTAGATCTATGTGCTCCATCTTATACCACATCATCGCTTCACATTAGGCGAGATAGTGGCCAAACTTAGATTTATTAAGCGTAAAAAAAATATTCCTATTTCGCGTACCCTAAAGGCCTATTTAGACGGTACAGGATTGTTTCCGGTAGCATATCATAATGGAATGAAATAATTTATAATAAATTGTTTTACACAATACTTACCTAGATAAGTTAAATAGAAAAATCCTTGGAAACTACGCTTTTTAACTGACTTCAAAAAAAGGAGGAGGTTCTCAATTCGATTGTATTTTTTGTTTTTTTTTTTTACGTTTGTTACCTCAGAACTCCGTCATGTATAAACTGATCTGGAATATTCTTTTTGCGTTGGATTCAGTATAGTTTCAAGGCTCATATTTATAAATTTAATCGATATTCGACCTTGGAATTCGAAGATAGGTTGAATTCGATTTTTAAGCTATTGCATAGCTTCTATCGCGGGCCTTGAGCGTGGAGACCGAATCCAGAAATTACGTAACGAAAATAACCTAACACCCCCCACTCCGAATGCTATGCAATAGCTTTACCGCGGCAGTCTCCGAGTGCCACACGTCTTTTTTTTTGTTATACAATGAATTATTGTTAAGCTTATATACAAATTAAGTTATTATATAGTCTATTTTGGTTCTACAACTATATCACCGTGTTACCTATACTCGCAATTGTTTCGGAATTATCAAGTCCCCGGCAATACTCCTGAGTCCATCCCCGTCCGGGAACGGTGCCAACTCAACACGGGCCATTAAGTTGAAGAATAGAAATTTTGTAAGCTTAGAACTCAATGTTGAACATTCAACTGTTCGCAACTAAAATATTTGAACCAATTCTTTTCAACAACCAACCAATTCTTTTCAATATTTACGTTTAAGACGTTTAATATGATTTTTAAATTCACTTAGCAATAAGTCTGCCAATTATTTTCTTTTTTTTTTTTTTTTACACATAATAGACTTTTGTTTTATGTCTGCCTATTGTTCTGTAGTTTTGAATTCCATGTCATCATCATCATCATCATCAGCCCATGACGTTATCACTGCTGGGACGCGAATCTTTTCTCATAGAGAGAGTATGGGCCATAATCCGCCACGCTGGCCCAGTGCGCGAATATCACAAGTCCTTGAATTTTTGTGATCAATTCTTGGATATGCCGGTTTCCTCAAGATGTTTTCATTCACTGTTTTTAAAGCGAGACATTCGCACATAATAAAGTCAGTGGTGCGGCGCCAGCGGGATTCGAACTCAGGTGCGTCGAATCGAAAATCGCACGTGCTCCCACTGAGCCACACCTGGGGATTTACCATCAACTTTTACAAGACAATCATGCTACAGGAACGTTTTATTTGAAGCTAACAATCATATTACTCTGATTCGTACCATGAGCTTGATAAAACAATAATGTTTTTGTTCCTGCGAAGTGTCAGCTGTCAAAAAACACCTGAATGAATGATTTACGATGACGTCACCAAAACTTCTCAACAATACAATATCAAAGTAAGCATTTTTTTAGAACTCCGTGGTACGGAAAACGGAAGTAAGCTTAAAAAAATACTGGTTTAAGAGATGGTGGGAAGCCTGCTGCTCATTTCACAATAACAAAGATATTTAAAAAACTAAATTAAATACCATACAAAAAAATTGTACCTATAAGTACCACCACACTAACATTCTGTTATTCTGCCTAAAACAACACACACTCGCTGCATATAAATAATAATATTTTCTAACGAATCGAACGAATACCTAAAATTATATTTTAATAAAAAATATTCGCCGGTACGAGTGCGCACTGAAAAATGCCTGAAAGATCGGCCTAGTGAATAATTTTAATTAAAAAACGATGCCCCTGCAATTCGAAAATGTATTTTTTATAAAAGTGCTGCTCGTCCGACTTTATAAGCATACTAGCTTTTTCCAGCGACTTCGTCTGCACAGGCAACATAGGAAGCTCATATTCGTATATTATTTCAAGGCCATCGTAGCAAGAGTTCTCCATTTTTTTTTACTATTTATAGGCTTGCGTTTGACCGCTATCTCACCTGTTGTTAAGTGACGATGCGGTCGAAGATGTAGCACGCTCGCCTAGAAGAAACCTGTTCACTCTTGTTTTAAAGACACCCAGATTGTAGCTATCCGGAAACACAGATGCCGGCAGAGAGTTCCACTCCTTGGCCGTTCGCATTATGAAGGTCGAAGCAAAGCGCTTGATGCGAGCAGGAAGGATGTCAACCATGAATTGATGACGGCTTGCCGTACGTCTGGTCGTCCGGTGATAGAAGGGGGATGGCGGAATAAGTTCATGTATGTAATAACCGTCGCACACTCTCCGAAATGTATCCGGTAAAAGACCGATAGACTGGCAACTTCGCGTGTTCAAGACTCTGAAACTTAGTCCATTATATGAGAGCGCGTACTACAAAGACGTCAAGCTGAATCTTTGTAGTCACATAACCAATTTTGATGTAACTTACCCTATAATTTAAATTGGGAATGATGTTACCAAACCCTTAAAACCACATTCAAATCCGTTTAGAAGTTTCCGAGTCTATAGATAACAAACATACGAACAAACAGATAAAAATTATATAAACCATGTATTCGTTTTCAGTACCTTCTAAATAGTTCCCGGTTGGATTTTCAAAAATATCCTCAGTGTAAAAACTGAAACGCCATGAAAGTTTGTAGTGTAATCCCGCTGAATATTATGTAGGTTGATGTTAGAATAATATAATATGTATGGGGGTTGTAATATGTATGGGGGTTGATACCCAGATAGCAATATAAACTTGTTTCAGACTTGCAGCAAGTTTGAAGTAGCAAACGTGCAAACTTGCACCAAGTTTGCCATGGCAAGTGTGCAAACTTGCTGCAAGTTGAAGGCAATTTTTCTAGTTACCAAGCAACAAACATGCATAATGTTTGTCACGACAAAGATGCCACAAGTTCGTCAACAAAGAAGCTGCAATGTAAAAAAAAATGTTTTACTCTGTTATGGTTTACGATTGACGTTGCCCTGGTAGCAAATCGACGTCAAAATGACGTCATTTTACAGGTGTTTTCCGACGTAGGTGATTTTAATTATTTCAATGACAGGAATAACAGGAAATGCCTGCTATAAATACCAAGTGACAAGTGTTTCTGCTTTAAAACACGACCCAGCACAAGTAACCCTTTTTGCTAAGGAATATTGAGCCAAGAAACTAAACTAGTTTCAAATGTCCTGAACATTTCAAACGTTTTCTCTGTTTTGCACCTAGGAGATCCGCGGAGAATCTTGCCACCGCGGGCTAATTCTTATTATGATTTTGGAACTACATGTGCTAGACACATCATAGTAAAAACAAGCTTGCAGCAAACTTTAATTCCATTGTCGCGACAAAATTGACAAATCAAATCAATATAAAAGAAAAACAAACTCGCAGCAAACTTACATTCTGTTGCCGCGACAAACTTGACGTATCAAATCAATATCAAAGGTGAAACAAACTTGCAGTAAGCTTACGTGCTATCTGGGTAGTAAATGAATTTAAATTGAAATTATCATCGTCATTTTACATTTACAATCAACCCCATACATATTATACTATTCTAACATCAACCTACATAATATTCAGTGGAATTACACTATATATTTTCATTGCGTTTCAGTTTTGAGATGAATTTCCGCAACGTCACGCCTGATTCCATTGCAACCCTCGATGTACAAAATTGGAACAGTTAAATTTTCTCGTTACACAGAATGCTGTTTAATTTTGCTGAGAGTTTATGTACTGCTCTTGGCCTTATTTCCATTGGTAATAGAGATACTCGATGAATGAATAACCAGTAAATATAAACTTTTTGTGAAATTTATACAAGAATGAAACAATTTATTCTAACAAAACTGCACACAACAAACATGGCACATACAGAAGTGTAGAAGAACAAAATGAAACAAGTTAATAAAGCCAATGCAAGCAATTACACAAGTACTTATGTATGTACAAGTAGATTTCTACCACAGAAAACATAACAGTTCAGGTACAGATATATCCGCAAATACATTTAAATAAATAGTGACTCTTGTTACGACGCAATAAAGTTCAATTTAGCTCGCACAGCGCTGCGGACCTACCTCGTATATTAACCTACAGAGCGCCTCTCTTTCTATCGCGTAGCTCTTACCTCTTTTGACGTGTACAGTGGTCCAGAATTCAAATTTAGTGGATATTTGACATAAAGGTGAAATATTGAACAATAAAAATTGCTTTCAATAGTAGTTTCAATGCTGATTAACATTTGTTCTGTCTACTTATTAATAAAACAAATCTTGCGTTCAAAACAAATTTCAGATAAAAAAAAAATTAAGGAAATGTATTTTATTTATTAGAGGCCGGCGCGGCCCGTACTTGTAGCTTCGTACCTAAAGTGCGGTAGGCATGGTGCTTACCATACCAACACTAAAACCAAAGAGCTAACTTAACTATTACTTACGTACTAAAACTAGGCAGACAAAAAACTGTCAACGAACATTTTTAAACGAAACGACCCGCTACATTATTTTCGTGACACCACACCGGACCTCAACTTTGGAAACCCCGTCCTAAGCTATTCATCAAAGAGTAGAATAGAGTCCAGACAGGCCTTTTCTCGCAAAACAAATTGCAACTGTCATGGCTGCCGGTTTTGGCGCGAAAATCATTTTACGCGGGTAAAATATTGCGCTGGCCGTTATGGTGGTCCCCACAAAGACTTTGGAAGCCTTTTGAAAGTTTAAATTTTCTCTTAAATGTTCTCTTTGTATTTAAAAGGATTTGCGTATATTTACGGTATGGTCCTTGGTTTAGTTAAAAACTTTTCTTTATAAAACTAGTCAATAGCCGCGACTTCGTCCGTGTAGTATTATGGATATACATACCATACCTATCTATTCCGAAAGAGCTGTTTTTAGCTGACTTAAAAAAATTCTCAATTTTGTAGTACTTTTTTAAATATTTGTTACCCAAGAACTCCGTCATTGATAAACTGATTTATAAATTTCAACAATGATCGATATTCGACCTTGGGCCAGGCCTAGCGCACTCCGCACTGTAGGTGCGAGGCTACAAGTACATAGCCGGACACCGACAACGGGTCGCGCGTCGTTACACGTGCCGCGTCAGAAGAGATAAGAGCTATGCGATAGAAAGAGACGCGCTCTGTAGGTTAATATGACTGGTAGGTATGTAGCGCTACGCGAGTTTTACGGAAAAAGTCGCTATTTGTTCAAATTTCTTTGCGAAGTGATACTTCTGTCCCTTAGTATTCTGTGCTTGGGCTCCAAAAATACATCAGAATTGAAATTAGTCTTTTTTGTTGTTAAATGTAGTATACATTTACTGTACTCATTTTATTCATTTTAATATATTTTTTCACGTACACAATATAGACAAGTATACGTTTTATCAAACAAAAAACCGACTTCAATGTATCTCCGAAGTCCAAGGTCAAATATCGATGAAATTTATATGGGACCACTTCGTAGCTATACTGAACCCAACTCAAAAATAATTTTCCAAATCGGTTCATGAATGACGGAGTTCTGAGGTAACAAATATAAAAAAAACAATCGAATATAAAACCTCCTATTTTGAAGTCGATTAAAAGTAAATTTTAACAAGATGGTAATTTGGCAATAAGTCTCGCTGCCGCTCCCGCTTGCGCTGTTGTTGAGACCACAGCCTGATTAACCCATAAGGAACAAAAGAGCCTTTCTCATTATTATTTTAAACAAGCATGTATAACAGCTTACGCCATACAATAAATAAAACACCGCAAGCGTTTACCCACCAAAGTTACTTTAACTTTTCAAAATTTAATGAACTTGTTCTATCACGGAATATCTAAAAAGTTACGATAAGCATCAAAAATTCCGTCGCTCGGGTCGACATTTCAAGCTTCAGACACACCTAGACGGCCACGCGACCGCAAAGCAGAGTGACCCTTGAGATTGCTAGGAAACGACACTGCTGTGTTCTCACTTACTTATCGAAATATCCTGCTACGAGGGCGTTTGCGACGCAGCCAGCAATTAATCACTTATTCGAATAACTTAAAACCATGAAAATCTGAGTAGATCATTTTTAAATGAACCACCTGTGTGTGTGTATATCACATCGAAATAGGTACTGAAATTTCAACATACTTTTAAATGTCTTGATGTTTCGAATACTTTGCAGTCATCGTGGTCTTATTAATAATAGTAATATAATTTATTTGCGAAAACATTTTTACAGAACATTTTTTAAACAACTTGCCGGCCTCAATAATTATACAAACAAAACAGTTACACTAGCAGTTGTTGAGCCTCAGATGCCTAAGCTAGGCGTATACCTTTAATTTACTAATACAATAAACTCTTCCCCATGAATTTAAACAATATTCATAATGTTTGTATGATCATAGAAAAGAAATTAATGTTTCATAAACAGTTAATATAATACATTGTAATGTTAAAAATATGCATCTGTGATCCTAAATATATGTTTACATGGTCTATTGTAGAGTCGCTCAGTTTGTCTATCCACGGTGTCTTTTCTTCGCAGTCACGTGGACGCCTAGATGTGTCCGCAACCTAACTTTGTGAATTTTGAACACCGCTTATGGCAACAAAGTTTGGCTTATGGTGTGACTCACTGTTTCAGTTAGGGGTGAGTTTCAGTTAAGGGGTACGTTTAAAGGGTAAAGCCTGTCATAAAATGGAGGTGATTAGTTTTGAAGAGATGAATTTGTGGCCTGAAAATGTGCGTAGAATATAACATTGATTTGCTATAATAGGGGATCGGACAGTAATCGAGTAAAAATATAAAATGTAGTTAGAACGAATGTTCGTCGAACCAGAAACATCAGTCAATCAATATTTTTGTGAAATAATAATGATTTATATTTTTAAATCAATAAATAATTCTACATTTTACATTTTTAATCTGTTCTTCATCTCCAACGAAACAACAATCACAGCGCATGACGTCATTTGTAGGCAAATGCCGTGAGTCAAGCTTGTGTTTATTTTACGTTTTTGCTTTTCATAAAATGTATTTTTGCTCATTTTTTCGTTCCATTACTACAATATAGTCCCTAAACTTCACAAAACGTATTAAAATCTCTTTGCAAGTTTTATTTCAAAGTGTTTGTCGTTTTCTACCTACATATGACATCACAAGTTTTGAGGTGACCGTTTGCGCGGTAATATTTGAAACAAAATATTTAAACATAGCTTTAGGTACTTTAAGAGCGTTATTTAATTGAAATAGTATTTTTCATGGCTACATATCCATTGTAGTTAATTTAAAACACTTTCTGAAAAGTTGTCCGATCCCTTATTGTTGCATTATAGCTTTATTATCATGGAAAAAAATCAGCCACCACATATATCAACGACTTTGCACAAGAAAGCTTACGGATGTCGCTGATATAAAGTAGCTCAAACGCCCATACCAAGTTGCAGAGTTCTATACAAATTCTACTAGAGGTTGTGAGGGACAGTTGTCCCCGAGTCAATAACACCTGGCTCGGAAGATGTTACTAACTACCTTCCTCTACTACCCTCCCCCGATGAAACGATGAAAGAATTACAAATTACCAGTGTAATTTGGTTGCTCAAAGCTCACCATGGTCAAGTTGTGCTTATTCCAAAGACGTAAGTTCATATCCTTCCCGAGCAATTTCATTGTTCTTCTTTCTATTTATTTCTCGTATTTATCCTTCCAAACGCGACAACCGCTTATATCGTTCATAAACAACTTGAAACAAAAACGAAATATTTCATTGACCCGCCAAAACTTGAACGTTTGGAAAGAAACAAAGTTATACCAAACTTGTTGGAATTATAACTTGATGGATTCGCGCGTTCGGTGCCAAATCCGTTTTTAACGAGCTAGTACAGTTTGTTTACAGTTGTGATTGGGATAGGGTTGCCAACAGAAAGCTAAATAAATAAATAATTATAAATAATAATAATTATAAATAATAATAATAAACAACCTGGGGGTCTTTAAATCGACATCTTACCATCAGGTGAGATAGTGGTCAAACGCAAGCCTACAACCAGTAAAAAAAAAAAAATCTACTGTCATTAAGTCCAGGGGCTTACCACCAACTTTTACAAGACAATCATGCTACAGGAACGTTTTACTTCAAGCTGACAATCATATTACTCTGATTCGTACCTTGAGGCTGATAAAACAATAATGTTTTTGTACCTGCGAAGTGTCAGCTGTCAAAAAAACACCTGAATGAATGATTTACGATGACGTCACCAAAACATCTCAACAATACAATATCAAAGTAAGCTTTATTTTAGAACGTCGTGGTACGGAAAACGGAAGTAAGCTTAAAATAATACTGGTTTAAGAGATGGTGGGAAGCCCCCTGAAAAGGTATGGTGACAGTCTGTCATTTGTTGAACGTAGAGAAAGGGTTGGTGGGGAAAAAGGGGTGAAAATTCTCACAGTCAGGGGTTTTGTCCAATAAATCCAATTTTACGTGGAACAAAAAAATATTTTATGCAACTGAACAATGACGAGCAAGTCGTTCGCCTGATGGTAAGTGCCATGCTTGCAAATAACAATTGCAATGCCACATAGAACTTTTAATACATGCAACGTCAGATATTAGATAAGTCTCATTTACCAAATTATTTTGCTGCCTCCACTGCCCTTCAATCCGGATCACATAAATTCCTGCACACTACCGCTTGGTGGATTGATAGGTTTACCAATCAAGTACATACCTTTTTTTAAGTAACTGATTGACGAGACGCGCAGTTCGTTCGCCTGATGGTAAGCAATATGCCTGCCCATAACAATTGCAGCACCACCCAGAACTTTGTGTTGCAAAATTCGGCGCGGCACTGCACTGCGCTCATCACCCTGAGACAATTAGCTGTTTAGTCTCATAATGCCCAGTAATTACGCTGGCTACAACGCCCTTCAAACCGGAACACAGCAATGCACACTACTGCTTGGTGGCAGAATAACTGGCAAATCAGTGGTACCCACCCAGATGGCCTCTCGCATACGAGAAACCTACCACCAGTATAGTACAGTAACCTATATACGGAAACCTATGCACAGCAACCTACCTACATACGTAAACTACCTACCTATATTAAATGAAGTTCAAATGTGGCAGTTGTGGCAGCCCTAATAGCAAAACGAATTTTGTTATGCGTTAAAATTTAACAATGTCACATCTGAACCGTTAGGCTGAGTGCCGACTGCGAATATTTCGAACAATGTTTTGTTAACAAAACAAACGTGTTAACAACTTTTGACAACAACCAATTCATTTACACTTTGTTAGTTATAGCAGGCCTAGCACACTTCGCACTGTATGTACGGAGCTACAAGTACATAGCCGGACACCGACAACGGGTCGCGCGTCGTTACACGTGCCGCGTCAGAAGAGATAAGAGCGGCGCGATAGAAAGAGAGGCGCTCTGTAGGTTAACATGACTGGTAGGTATGCAGCGCTACGCGAGCTGAATTGAATTTTAGTGCGTCATAGCAAGAGTCGCTATTTGTTTAAATTTTTTTGCGGAGTGATGCTTCTGTCCCTTAGTATTCTGTGGTCTTAGTGACAGTAGCGAGAAGCTATTTCAACGCACATGGGATATAGCTATAAAGCTTATATATCATCATCATTAGCCCATCATGTTCCCACTGCTGGGATACGGGCCTTCTCTCATAGAGAGAGTATGGGCCATAATCCACCACGCTGCCGCTGGCCCCGTGCGGGTTGGTGGATGTCAAATGTCCTCGAATTTTCGTGATTAATTCTTGGATTTCCTCACGATGTTTTCTTTCATCGTTTGAGAGCGAGTGTCAAATACGCACATAACTTAGGAAAGTCAGTGGTGCGGGGCCAGCGGGATTCGAACTCGGGTGCGTCAAAACGAAACATATATACAAGTGTTGTAAACTTCAGTCATACGTATATAACTGAGGCTACTGTCCATGACACTAGTTATATTCGTAACAGTTACAGAGTATTCAAAACTAAAAAAAAAAATCAGAAATGATGTTGTATCATAATCAATAATACGATAAAACGAACATTAAACGAAAATTGAGTTAAAAAAAAAAATTAGAACTTCATAGTCACCCTAATTTACTTCCACGGCTGCTAAGCAAACAAAGACAGACGTTCAGAGACGTCGAAATAAGGTTCTTTTTGCAATGGACTACAAAGTCTGGCACTTTGACGTGAAGTCACAAGCCTATCGGATATTCTACAGAATACACTACGGAAAATGTGCTCAAAAACTGAACAATCTGATCACTCTTCACCATCGGACAACTAACGATCGGCACAACGGCACTCCTACATGCTAGAAGTTCCACCTGTTTGTACTAAACCTTTTGTAACGTTTAGTAAAAGTTAAAAAAAACTGGCCAAGTGCGAGTCAGACTCGCGCACAAACGGTTCCGTACCATTATCTATAAAAACGGCAAAAAAATCACGTTTGTAGTATGGGAGCCCCTTAAATATTTATTTTATTCTGTTTTTCAGTATTTGTTGTTATAGCGGCAACAGAAATAAATCATCTGTGAAAATTTCAACTATCACAATCATGAGATACAGCCTGGTGACAGACGGACAGACCCAGACGGACGGACAGCGGAGTCTCAGTAATAGGGTCCCGTTTTACCCTTTTGGTACGGAACCTTCGAAAATATAAACGACGCGTTTACGCGCTCGCCGTAGAACGTGTTAACTTGTAGCAACTCCTACTCCTGTCTCACAGTTGACTGTTAATTTCGAACAGTAGCACAAAAAACGCAATATTTCAAGCCCGACTGTAACCTTATTTATTTAGGGCACCAAAACATAAAGCAAACGTGGAAAAAAAACAGCTCTTCAGTAGATTTATGTGTGTCAGTGTTTACGTAAGCTTTCTTTTTACAAATACTGTGGTAGACCTAAAAAAATAAAAATATATGAACAATTATATCAAAGAGATGAAAATGTATGTTTGGTGGCATAAGAATAAAGATTAAAGGTGAAGAATATATAAGACCAGGAAAAGTAATATGATTATTTGGACATATTATAAAACAAACATAACATTTATCGTAAGTAAGGGAAACATAAAAGGAGAAAAGGTAAACTCAAAATATACAGTTCTTTTTACAAGACAATTTCACTTATGCAATTCGTCTTTGACTTAATTTTGATTTCTGATTGCTTGATTCTAACTAAAAGTGAATCAAAATCAAAAATAAGTGAAATTCAATGAACATTTCTAGTGTAATTCCGCTGTATATTTAGGTAATTGTATTACCCTAGTTAATATTTATATTTTTCTCATGTAATTATTTTGTGGTATGCAATAAAGTGTAATTGTATTGTATTGTATATCTCGTTATAGCGTTCGGCAAGTCGACACCTTATTATGCACTGTGATTGGTGTTTCATTTGAGATAAAAAACAGATAAAAAATGACAGAGTCATTTATTCAGATTTTATTTATTGATTTAAAAATATAAATCATAATAATTTTACAAAAATATTGCTTGAATGATCTTTTGGATTGGACAAACATTCGTTCTAACTACATTTTAGTTTTTTTTTGGTTACTGTCCGATCCCCTATTACAAATCAAACAATATCGCTTAAAGGTTACCTACTCATAGAGACATAAAGCAACTGTAGACGTCGAGTGAGATTTAAAAAGCATCACCTCGGGGTCCTTCACTCACATGGCATAAAACATGTAAGTCTGGTGGCATAAAACACGGGCAACCGTGGCGCTCAAGGTGAACGACAAGCTAGTCTCGTTGTCCAGTTCCATAAAAAAAGACATTTATTTGAAATTCGAATCAAAAACAATTACAAATCGAACAATATCGCCTAAAGGTTACCTACACAAAGAGACATGAAGCAACTGTCGACGTTGTGTGAGATTTAAAAAGCATCACCTCGGGGTCCTTCACTCACATGGCATAAAACATGTATGTCTGGTGGCATAAACCACGGGCAACCGTGGCGCTCAAGGTGAACGACAAGCTAGTCTCGTTGTCCAGTTCCATAAAAAAAGACATTTATTTGAAATTCGAATCATAAACAATTACAAATCGAACAATATCGCCTAAAGGTTACCTACACAAAGAGACATGAAGCAACTGTCGACGTTGAGTGAGATTTAAAAAGCATCACCTCGGGGTCCTTCACTCACATGGCATAAAACATGTATGTCTGGTGGCATAAACCACGGGCAACCGTGGCGCTCAAGGGAACGACAAGCTAGTCTCGTTGTCCAGTTCCATAAAAAAGACATTTATTTGAAATTCGAATCAAAAACAATTACAAATCGAACAATATCGCTTAAAGGTTACCTACACAAAGAGACATAAAGCAACTGTCGACGCCGAGTGAGATTTAAAAAGCATCACCTCGGGGTCCTTCACTCACATGGCATAAAACATGTTGTCTGTCTCGAGGGTACGTGACTGATGGTGTGAGTGGCACTTTACTTTGTTCGATTGAAATGTCGATAGGATTTGATATTCTATATATATCTATACAGTAGGTATGTACGAGTAGATATTGTGTTTTGCACTGCTCAAGTGAAACGGTTATGATTTATATTGAAAACATATGTTTGGAGAAAAATCTAACGATTATAATTAATTTTTAGAAAAAAAAACAATAACCGACATCAATGTATCTTCGAAGTCCAAGGTCAAATTTTGATGAAATTTATATGGGACCACTTCGTAGCTATACTGAACTCAACGCAAAAATAATTTTCCAAAACCGTTCATAAATGACGGAGTTCTGAGGTAATAAACATAAAAAATAATAAAAAGAAAGTAAAAAAAAGGTAAAAAAATACAATCGAATAGAGAACCTCCTCCTTTTTGATGTCGGTTAATACATGTTATTAATTGGCTGTTTTAGGGGTTCCATACCCAAACTGTAAAACGGGACCCTATTACTAAGACTCCGCTGTCCGTCCATCTGTCTGTCTGTCCCAGAACCAGATTGACCGACGTAGCTCAAAGAATAAGCAAACTGAAGTGGCAATGGGCCGGGGTGAACGGAGCAGAGAGCTTACGTCCTTTCCCTTTCACCCACCCGCTAACATCTCCCCTCGCTCCCTTCTTACCGCGCAGGCGATACGCGAGTTAAACGGTCGGCCTATAGTGTGGGCGTGTTAGCTACGCGTAGGCGTTTGTAAATTGATATACATAGCGTAGGTTTAACTTAGATCTCGAGTACAACATGTTCTACGTCTTCTGATATGTTCTAGTTATTTAATACTAGCTCCGCCTTGCGGTTGCACCCGCGGTTTCCCGAGATTAAATGTAGCCTATGTGTTATTCTGATGTGAAAGCTGTTTTATTATAAAAAATCATTAAAATCCATTCAGTAGTTTTTGCGTGAAAGAGTAACAAATATACATCCATACATTCTTACAACTTTTAGCGTTTATAATACTAGTTGCGCCCCGCGGTTCCAACCGTGGTTTCCCGGGATAAAAAATAGCCTATTTGCTATTCCAAATCCTAAAATAGGTATTTAAGGACTCGGAATACATAGGCTATACCAAGTTTCATCAAAATCGGTTCGGTAGTTTTTGCGTGAAAAAGTAACAAACATACATCGATACATTCTTACAAACTCTCGCGTTTATTTTAGATTACATTAGATTAGATAACTCTTTATTGTTTCACCACCAGAAAACAGAATAACAAAAAGTACAATGACAAACTTAAAAACTATAGTGTTACAATGGGCGGTCTTATCGCTCAAAGCGATCTCTTCCAGACAACCTTTGGTTGGAGAGGACTTAGAGAAACGGTCAGAGACGGGGGTGTCAACATAAATGACATAATAAACAAATTACTGTGTTCCGGTTTGAAGGGCATTGTAGCCAGCGAAATTACTGGGCATTATGAGACTCAATAGCTAAAAGTTTTAGAGCGAGAGTGGCTCAGCGGGAACTTGTACGCCTTTCAATCCGACGCACCTGGGTTCGAATCCCGAGTCGGCCCTGCACCAATGACTTATAGTTAAGTGCAGATTTTGTGCGTTCGCTCTAAAACGGTGAAGGAAAACATCGTGATGAAACCCGCTTACGCGCTTTGGAGTGGTAGGCTCTGGCCGTGGTTGTAATACCACCCACCGAACAAAGCCGTCAAGCGACCTAGTCGTGTTTCGGGATGATGTTCGGTGAACCATCGGGGAGACAGGTCTGAGCAGCCGCTCTACTGCCGTCTCTCTAGATCTATGTGCTCCATCTTAGGCCACATCATCGCTTCACATTAGGCGAGATAGTGGCCAAACATAGATCTATTAAGTATTAAAAAAAAAGAGTTCGTATTTAGAGGGAATTAAACAGGAATCCACGGTGTTTAGAATTTTGTCTGTTTGTATGTTTGTTATCAATAGACTCGTAAACTTCTTTAATGCAGTTTTCAGGGTTAGCATTTTTCCAAGCTTAGATTACGGGTTATATAACATCAGAATCGGTTGAGTGACTATAAAGATACAATTTGACCTCTTTGTACACCCTCTTTTAAACTGGGGAGTCTTACTAAAAAGGTCTTGGAAATAATAATTTATACATTTCAACAACAAAAAACGACTTCAATTCTGATGTATCTTTGAAGTTTTTTTTTAATGTACTGAATGACGAGACAAGCTGGTCGTTAGCCTGATGGTAAGCAATACGCCAGCCCATAACAATAACAGCACCACCCAGAACTTTGTTTTGCAAAATCCTGCGCAGCGCTGCACTGCGCTCGTCACCCTGAGACAATTAGCTTTTGAGTCTCATAATGCCCAGTAATTTCGCTGGCTACAATGCCCTTCAAACCGGAACACAGTAATTCTTGTGCACTACTGCTTAGCGGCTGAATAACAGCCAAAGCGGTGGTACCCACCCAGACGGGCTCTCGCATACGAGAAACCTACCACCAGTAAACGAGAAACCTACCACCAGTCTTTGAAGTCCAAGGCAGAATGTCGATGACATTTATATGGGACACCTTGAAGCTATACTGAACCCAACGCAAAGAATTTTCCAAATCGGTTCATGAATGACGGAGTTCTGAGGTAACAAACAAAAAAATACAATGAGACCCTTTTTCTTTTTTGAAGTCGGTTAAAAACATACTGTCGTATTAAGAACCTCCTCCTTTTTTGAAGTCGCTTAAAAACGAGTATGAGCTAACCGTCGTCCAAGCGGACGAAGTCGCGGCAAAAGCTAGTACCATGTACATCCTCATCTTTCGCTACTGTCGAACGTATTTTTATGCGACTGAAAGATTTAATTTAAAGATACGGAGCTCCCTAAGCCCGTATTCGTACGTGCAAGTTTCAAAATTGATATACGTTTAAGATATGCATAGAATTGTACGTTACGTTTTACTTTACATTTAAAATATCTGCTTAAGATTTCGATTAGTGAGCAAGCAATTTGTAAACGTAGATTTTATTTTGATAAAATATCAAACTTCTTATTCTTTAGCCATTTTCGACCATTGACTGGTGTAGGCCTCCTTTAAACTTCTCTATTTTTCCCGGTTTTGGGAAGTAAGTGTCCAGTTGCTGCCCGCCACTTTTTTGATGTCGTCTATTTTAACTACATTATAATAATAAGGTCTACTTTCCTATCTACATTCTGTGCCACACAACAATTTATACAATACAATACAAAATGCTTTATTGTATCATCATCATCACCATCATCAACAGCCTATATGAGTCCACTGCTGGACATAGGCCTCTCCCAATACATGCCACTGAGCCCGATCTTCGGCTCTTCTCATGTAGTTGCTGCCAGCTACTTTGCGCAGGTCGTCGCTCCATCTGGCCGGAGTTCCAGGGTTTCTCTGAATGATCGAAATCGTAACGAAGTGATCCGACAGAGAACTAAAGTAACCGACATAGCTCACCGAATTAGCAAACTGAAGTGGCAATGGGCCGGTCACATCTGTCGACGAACCGATAACCGATGGGGTAAACGAGTTCTGGAGTAGAGACCACGTTCAGGCAAACGTAGTGTAGGACGCCCTTTATTGTATACCAAACAAAAATAATCAGTAAGTACTTGAAAACAAGTTCAATGGGCGGACTTATCGCTAAAATCGATCTCTTTTAGAAGAGATCACTTCATTCAAAGGCAGTCAACCTTACCCTAAGGTAGTTGAATAACAGAATGAGAGAAGTCGACAATGAAAATAAAATAATAATAAATTATGTGTCTTTATCCTAAATTAAAATACATATGCAAAAAGAAGAAATTTACAATTGTCACAAAAAAAAAAGAAATTAAAAAGACACTAAACTATGTACAACTAGAAATTTATATACAAGTGGTGACCATGCGGCAAGGTGCCAAGAACGCTGGCTGCATTCCCGCGTTGAATGGCTAAAGCTAATCTTTGAGCCAGGAATGAGCCAGCCCTTTTGTCACCTGCAGCTTCGACAAGACGTGGGCAAATTTTTAGATAATAGAATAGAATAGAAAACACTTTATTGCACTTAAGAAGGAATAACATTTTGAACATACTTTCTTATGATAAGTACAATAGGGGGTCTTATCGCTAAACAGCGATCTCTTCCAGACAACCTTATTCTATAAAGAAACAATATTTATAGACGATCATAATATCATACTCATACCTAAAAAACTATTTTGTAACATATCCAATACCTTGAAAAACGCTGTCGGGTTTATTCACTCGAGTCCGAAACGGGTAATGGGAGCTATAGATAACGCATCCAGAATCATTACTTGCAGCTAGGATCTAGATCTAGTCAAAGATTTAGAACCTAGTGCTTGCAGGCGATATATTTTTCTCTCCACGTTGAACGCCTCCGCATCCGATTTCTTTTATTCTATGTTACAGTAGAAATCAAACGCTCTCCATCACTAAGAACTAAAGAACGTGTTAAAAACCTGTTTTTTATGATTTATAGACAAACAAGCAGACAGCCCGCCTGGATAGTAAGCGGTTACCGTCGCCTATGGACACTTGCAACACACAGGGCGTTACTGGCGCGTTGCCTATCTTAAGTATTAATATTTAGTTTTCTTTGCCCTTTTCACTCTTCTTTTAAAGTGCCCCATGTTACAGCTCCGCGGGAAACCTCGGGCGGTAGCCCATTCCATATATGTATATAATAATTATGTTGTATTCTAGCAAATAAATGATTGATTTTGATTTTTGATTTTGAATGCTGGTTATAAGCAACCAGCGCTGGACTTCCGTGGATAACAGGTTCCTTCTTTAAAATAACGTGGTATCTTGTAGAAGGTATACATAAATATTATAGCTACTATATATACATTGCACTAGACCTGCGGTTTCGACCACTACGTTTCAGAGGTCAGTTACTGCTCTCAGCGCTGGAAAGGCACGTAGATAACGTAGATGCAACGTTAACGTAGATGTAGCGTACGTACTACGTTACGCGTTACGCGGTGCGGTCGGTCACGTACGTGAATGTTTAGTTTTCGAGTGTAAAAACTAAAATATTTCGTATGAAAATTGCAACAAATTTTGCTGCATATTGTGTGCTATGGCTCAATTTAGTCCGTCTTGTTTTTAGCTAAGCGGTAGAGTAGTATTGTATAATTTATTTATTTTTACATAACGAAGTGACGGAATTGTAAACATTCTAATTTCTTTTCAATAGATAACATGAGATAAAGTTCAAGGTTAACCTTGAACTTTATCTTAAGAGGGAACGGCACGCTGAAATTTTCATACAAAAAGAGAAAACGTTTTTCTACCCCTAAACATTAACCAAATTCAATGAAATTTGACATGTAAAAGATGCTACCATTATTGAGGTTTGTAGGTTTTGACTTTTTCGATAATTCCTATAGAATTTGAATAAATGGACCCAAAAAACTCGATATTTACTCGAAAATTATTTTTGAAGTTTGGAACCTGTTAACTTTAAAAATAGACATAAACTTAGAAAAAAGAAAACCTACAAACCTAGTTTATTCTCCATTTATGAAATTGAGACCAAAATTACCAAATTTGGTAGAGATTTAGTGTGGTAGAAACGTTTTCTCCCGAAACGCTAATTTTAACAAAAATCTGAAATTGATACGAATTTAGTTAAATTATTATTATTATTATTTTTTAGTTAATTGATTTAATTTAATTTACGCATTTTCTGCGAGACCGTAAACCATTATTCAAATACCTAGTGCTCGCTGGCCGCGGCTGTGCCATATCCTCTTAAGTTACCTTACATTATCTTATTTTATATTATATTACATTATCATATCTTACATCTAAGCTTTACCAAAAACATTAATATTACATCCATAAAAGATAAAGACGCAATACGAACTAATAAAATAAACAACATGACTACTACATTTCTTGCGCCAAAAAAGAGGGTAAATATGAACGAGCGTTTAAGAGTCACATTTTATTGAAATAACTGAAACAAACAACAGCAGACTTTATTTTCGAACCGCTAAAGTTCAATTTGGCGTATATAAAGAAACGATTAGCGTAACCTACACACGGTCTTGTAAGTCTACAAACGAACGCAATGTTATATTAGGTTCTTTATTTATTGAAAATTGTCTTCATGTTTGGCATAATTTTGTATATTATTAAATAAAAAAACCTACACGCCAGGACAGCTTCTGTGGTGTAGTGGTTGGGCAGGTTGGCTCAAATCTCATACACCACTGAGGTTGCGGGTTCGATCCCCGCGACGGGACAAATGTTTGACACAGAAAAATAAAAAAAGCACAAGCATTTGTTTCGTGTCTGGGTGTTGTGGGACCATGGTCCTCATAGTTCCTGGTTCCCTAGATACAGGGAATCCTAGTTAGGATTCAGAATCTATGTATGTTGGGCGATAAATCTATATTATAGAGTCGCCAGCTTTTTGGGCACTTTACACGCAGTCGGTGAACTAAATTATGTTTTTTACCTTTAAATTTACTTTTTATTATTTATATAATTATCTATTCTAATCTATTCTATATATATATTGGTTATCTATGATATAATAAGGTAGATACTAGACAACAAATACATATGTATTTTATTTTTTCATTTTCATATGAAGTACTTTGCCTGATATAAACAATGTTTTTATTTATTTATTTTTATTTATTTAAAAAGGTCTACCAACGATTGTTACAATATTGCTTACGCTAAATTAACTTTATCAAGATATGTTTCTAACTAATTGCACAATCAATTATAGGTAAACACCACTAACTCAAATTTAACTTCATCATCATCATCAGCCCATCACGTTTCCACTGCTGGGACACGGGCCTTCTCTCATAGAGAGAGAATGGGCCATAATCCACCACGCTGGCCCAGTGCGGGTTGGTGGATGTCAAATGTACTTGACTTTTTGTGAAAAATTCTTGTACATGCCGGTTTCCTCACGATGTTTTCCTTCACCGTTTTTAGAGCGAGTGTTAAATCCGCACATAACTTAAGAAAGTCAGTGGTGCGAGGCCAGCGCGTTTCAAACTCGAGTGCGTCGGATCGAAAGTCGCACGAGCTCCCACTGAGCCACACTCGCTCAAATTTAACTTAACAGGTATAATTTTAAATAGGTATATAGTATAGATTAAGTACAAATTCAACTCGATATTGCATCCAACAATTGCAGACGAAAGTGATATAAAGACATGGAGTTAATGTCTAAGAGGCCACTAAAGCTATTTAATTTGCTTAATGTGGCTACAGGGGAATTACATCCTAGAACAGTCTTGCGAAAGGGGGGGACAAATGGGGCTATGGGCTTACGCGGGTATCTTCTAGGTACTGTAAAGTTGAAACAACTGAGAAGCTGAGGACAATCGATTCGATTTCTTAGTATTTTGAAAAGGAAAGTAAGGTCTATGAGAGTTCTTCGTTTGTCCAATGAATGCATTTCAAAATACTCAAGTCTCTCGGTGTAGGTCTGACCTTTTCTTGCCATATTAAAAGAATATGCTAAGTGCCAAAGAAACCTCTTTTGTATTCTTTCTAGCCGATTTTCATTTTATTTTATCCTACTAATAGCGAACGTTTGTAAGAATGGATGGATGTATGGATGTACCATTGTTACTCTTTCACGCAAAAACTACTGAATGGATTTTAATGAAGTTTGGTATGAATAGAGTTTATACCCTGGATTAACACATAGGCTACTTTTATCCTGGGAAACCGCGGGTGAAACCGCAGGGCGCAGCTAGTAATCAATATATTCATATCTCATTATAATTTACCAACTAAGGAGTTTCGGCTCACTTTTTCTCAGTTCGTTAGAGTTCCTTGGTGATATCTTCTCTAACGGGTGTATTTCCGAAGCACTGGAGATTGTTTTCGCATTTCTTTTCTAGACCCGGACTTCAATTTGAGTATGGGAAAGAAATGGTAGACCTGCTTACCTTATTTTTTCAAAGTCACGATAAGTTAGGTTAGAATAAAGTTTTAACTTATTTTTAATTCATTTGTATTATGTATACAAGACGACTAAAAGTGCATTTTATTGTAGACATTTTTTATTTATTTAATATGTCTTCAATCAAGCAGACGGCCCGCCTGATGGTAAGCGGTTACCGTCGCCCATGGACATCTGCAGCACCAGAGGCATTACTGATGCGTTGCCGACCCTTAAGGACTCTATTAATACCCCTTTTAAAGGACTCCATGTTCACATGTACTTAGACATGCACTTTTACGTATGTCCTTACTTTTATTTATATACGAGTATGTAAACATATGGGCTTAATAGTTTAGTAACTAAACTAAACTGACTTTAGTAACTTAACTATTACACTCTTAACCCGTGTGTTTTCCATGGAACAATTCCACCCTATTCATTCATATTGGACAAGTCAGGTCTGAAGCTTCCAGGGGATCAAAAGGGTTAACCCGTAAATCGTGTTGTATACCCAATATTTTCGGGGTAGGGGTGTAAATTCAATAACAAAATAATCGATTTTTAATTTAATCGTAGAAATAAAAACAACAATTTTATAATATATAATAAAATTGATAACACCCGTTTTGACTAACTTATATTGTACATTTTTTATGTTTGTTACCTCAGACCTCCGTCATTTATAAACTGATTAAGCAAATTATTTTTGTGTTGGGTTCAGTGTAGCTTCAACATGATCCCATCTTTGGATATTTGACCTTGGATTTCGAAGATACATTGAAATCGGTTTGTTTTGTTAAAATATATACTTGTAATATCAGGCCTAGCGCACTCCGCACTGTAGGTACGAAGCTACAAGTATATAGCCGGACACCGACGGCGGGTCGCGCGTCGTTACACTTGCCGCGTCAGAAGAGATAAGAGCTATGCGATAGAAAGAGAGGCGCTCTGTAGGTTAATATGACTGGTAGGTATGCAGCACTACGCGAGCTGAATTGAATTTTATTGCGTCATAGCAAGAGTCGCTATTTGTTTAAATTTCTTTGCTGAGTGATGCTTCTGTCCCTTAGTATGCTGAGGTAATATACACATAGATATTATTGTTAATAATAATAGATAGATAATTTATAGGGAAATTAGGTAGAAAGTTATAAAACAATGCATAATAAAAAAACATGAATTCTCTTCTGCCAACCCTATTCAGGTATTCCGCCACCTATTTCGCTCACCCATCAGGGTCAGGGGTGTATATTTGCCTGAGGGTAGATTGCGAATTATAGATGAAGCATCGATTGTACCTGACGAAGTAATTACGGAGAAATATGAACAGGAGCGAGTGGTGGGTCAATGTGAGTGAGTTCGAATCCCACTAACCCCACACCACTGACTTACTTAAGTTATGTGCGGATTTAACACTAGCTCTAAAAACAGTGAAGAAAAACATCGTTAAGAAACCGACATATCCATGAATTTATTACAAAAATTCAAGGACATATGACATCCACCAACCCGCACTGGGCCAACGTGGTGGATTATGGCCCATACTCTCTCATGAGAGAAGGCCCGTGTCCCAGCAGTGGGAACGTGATGATGATGAACAGGAGTCAATACGCAAGTTACATGTTTTACACGTCAACGAATAAGTTATGAGTTTAGACTCATGGATCTGAGTGACGAGACTAGCAAGTCGTTTACCTGATGGTAATCGCCACGCCTGCCCATAACAATTACAGTGCCACCCAGAACTCTAAATTCCATAAAAAGCATTACGTAGCAATTCATTGCGCTCATTAGACCGATACATCAGATATTAAGTTTCATATGCCCAGTAATTTTGCTGGCTACACTGCCCTTAAAATCATAACACAGTACTGGCGCACTACTTTTTGTGCGGCAGAGTGACTGGCAATACTGTGGTAAGAACCCAGACGGCCTCCCGCATACGAGAGACCTTACACGACTTAAGACTTAGAAAAAAGAAATCACCCCTAGCTTACATACTAAAGCAATACGAGTGTTCTCATCCCGAGCTCATGATCTGTTAATGACCACCCTGTTTTATTACACCCTTCATAAAAACTGTAGGTACGTTCAAAATGTCCGGTATCAATCCGGCCACTATTAATAAGTTTATAAAAAAATGAATATGGAGAAGTATACCTGGTAGCAATATGTTGTACAATGATACATTCTCTTCTCTTAATAGTATAAAACAAAGTTATTGTAGCAAGCGAAATTACTGAGCATATGAGACTTAATATCTGATGTGTCAGGGTACTGAGCGCGATGAAGTGCTACGCAATGCTTTTTATGGAATTTCTGGGTGGCACTGTATTATTATGTACACCACCAAACCGCATTAGATCTTATACCTGTTCTATCCATCCAAAGGTTGTCTGAAAGAAATCGCTCTAAGCGATAAGACCGCCCATTGTACATCAAAACTACGATGTATTTTGTGTATATATATATATTTTTTTGTTTTGTTTTATATAATTGTGTATATTATTGTGTAATTTGGTGTGCAATAAAGTGTTATTGTATTGTATTGTATTATAGGCAGGCGTGGCGCTTACCATCAGATGAATGACTTGCTCATCTAGTCAATCAATTCCATAAAAAATATAATGTTCTATTCTATTATTGATTAAGAAAGTACGAGAAAATTTGTAGC
Organism: Petrophora chlorosata; assembly: GCA_951640565.1. NCBI lineage: Eukaryota > Metazoa > Arthropoda > Insecta > Lepidoptera > Geometridae > Petrophora > Petrophora chlorosata. Next base: position 3,240,738 of record OX621210.1, read on the forward strand.
TGTGCAGTATAACTGAATATGGAGACATTGAAGACACATTTTTATTATTTATTTATTTATTCATATATATTTGCCCTATGAGTACAGTAATATATTATATTAGTATTATATTATATTAGTATTATATTATATTTATATTAATTACTACAGCAGATAAAACTGGTTAGTAAGTCTTTAACACCTGCCTTCGACGCTTTTTAGATTTTTCAACTAACGTTCTTCAGCTAACGGACAACTTTTTAGATGTTTAATCGTCAAATTATTCCGCAAAATTTACCTTAACTAAAATGTGGACTTCCACTATCCGGACAAGACAATGTCCGGCATAAACAGTCAACGTCTCGTCTCTACAAAGAGCCCTTATTCCCATGACGACCTTAAAGCCGGCATAAACAGGCGGGACGCCGTAAAGTAAGCAGTAACTGTAATGCAATTATAGATACACAGTTTTACGGGAACCGGGAAAAGTTCCGGGAAAAAACACGGTTATTATTAATTGAGTTGTGGAAGAAAATTGCGTTCGCGTGTAAATATTTTATGACTGCTGTTTTTTTTACTACGGGAAATGCGCTGGGCGTGACATCTCTTCTTTAGACTTTTTTTTTACGCTTAATAGATCTATATTTGGCCACTATCTCGCGTGATGTGAAGCGATGATGTGGCCTAAGATGGAGCACATAGATCTAGAGAGAGACGGCAGTTGAGCGGCTGCTCAGACCCGTCTCCCCGATAAATCTTAGATTTGTATATTTCCCATTCTTTTTTAAGCCGCGACAAAAAGTTGCTTTGCGAAAGTGAGGGACGTTACAAGTTTGACCACTATGTGTGTATAAACAATTTGTATGTAATGTAAAATTTCATTGACATTTAATACTAACTCTGACTTTGACTTAGTATTGACATGTAATTTATTTAATTATTATTTTTTTATTTATCTTTTAGCAGAATTGCAATATAATATTATTATTTGTTATTATTTTCTACTAATTAATGTACTCAATTTTTTTTTTTAATGTTAACATATTTTTGTATGCCTGCCCAACATTTATTTAACACCGGCAACGGTAGAATATTGGAAATTTATAAATTTTATTTAAGACCTATTGTACTATATTTTTATAAATAAATCATTTATTCATTCATTCATTCTGACTGTACGAGTAGCAACGTAGCTCTTAAACGGGTGAACCGATTTGGAAGTGTTTTTTTTATTTGAAAGCAGGTTTTCTAGCGGTGGTTCTTACATGTCTTGATTAAAATCGGTTCATCTGTTTTTTATTTTTTACAGGTTTTTTGTGTCAAGGGCTTTTGAATCCACGTTTCCTCAAAGCAAAGAATCGCCATAGTGAATTATCGCCGTTGTCATAGTGAAATAGGGCCCTGGTTGTGATCGCCACGCCAGGGGCCACGATGTACGTTAAATAATATTTTTTAATGTTTATTAGAGTATTAATTTTAGACTTTTTATTCACAGGTACGTTGGTGACAGAGCATTTTAATTTTATTGGTAAGTTTTCGTAGCTTTTAATATAACATTATCATGATACCATGATCAATTAATCTAATGTGCAAGACGACCTCACCTAATAGGGGATCGGACAGTAATCGAGAAAAAATCTAAAATGGTATCAAGAACGAATGTTCGTCGAACCAGAAAGATCATTCAATCAACATTTTTGTGACTTTATAATGATTTATATTTTTAAATCAATAAATGAAATCTAATAATTCTGACATTTTTAATCTGTTCTTCATCTCAAACGAAACAACAATCACAGCGCATGACGTCATTTGTAGGCAAATGCCATGAGTCAAGCTTGTGTTTATTTTACGTTTTTGCTTTTCATAAAATGTATTTTTGCTATTTTTTTTCATTTCATAACTATAATATCGTCCCCAAACTTCACAAAACGTATTTAAATCTCTTTACAAGTTTTATTTAGAAGAGTTTGTCGTTTTCTACGTTCATATGACGTCACAAGATTTGAGGTGACCTTTTGCGCGGCAATGGTGGTAGGTTTCTCGTATGCGAGAGGCCGTCTGGGTGGGTACCACCGCTTTGCCAGCCGCCAAGCAGTTGTGCGAAAGCACTGCTGTGTTCCGGTTTGAAGGGCATTGTAGCCAGTGAAATTACTGGGCATTATGAGACTCAACAGCTAATTGTCTCAGGGCGACGAGCGCAGTGCAGCGCCGCGCAGGATTTTGCAAAACAAAGTTCTGGGTGGTGCTGTTATTGTTATGGGCTGGCGTATTGCTTACCATCAGGCAAACGACCAGCTCGTCTCGTCAGTCAGTAACAAAAAAAAAATATTTGAAACATACAAACGTACTTTTAGAGCGTTATTTAATTAAAATAGTAATTTTCATGGCTATATATATTTAGTTTAGTTAATATAAAACACTTTCTGAAAAGTTGTCCGATCCCCTATTGCGATACCTGTCAACCACCAATGGTTGATGGTGTTTCATATATTGATGGAATGTGCCCGGAATCCTACTTATAGAAATAGCGGTAATCTAAGAGGCATAGGAAGGTGTAACAGTATATTGGAAGATCCACTTTCGGATTCTGCCGAAAAATTGTATTTGCTAGCAGAAATAAGAAACCAGGGCGGCATATTCGCAATCAGCGACAAAGCCCTTTTTCTATGATTAAAAAAAATTATCATGATAACACCATCATGTTCTGCATTATTCATGTATTCATTTCACTGTAGTTACAACTTGGACTAGATCTGACTTTGTACTTTGATATTATATAAGTTGTTGGCCTCTGTGCTGTAGTGGTTGGGCAGGATCATGGTCCTCGTAGTTCCTGGTTCCTTAGATACAGGAAATGCTAGTTAGTTCATCAACTACCTATATAATTATAGACTTGACTTGACTCACGTTTTATCTGTGATCACCTGATCTCGACTTACATGTTGATTCTTGTCTTGAGTTGAGTCACCGTATGTCTTATAAGTAAGATAAGATAATTATTTATTGCCAAAAAAAAATTTACAATTTTGTCTCACAAATAGGACAGACTTAAATCAAAATCAATTCTTAATCACTTAAATTCATTCAAGTCAAACTCACTTGATTTGAATTTCTTCCGTATCTAAAAATCAAAATAAAATTAGAAATGAGTCTAGAGTTGCGTTCCGAATAACGAACGCAGGTTCCGCGTTCGATATATATATTCGATATTTTATATTAAAGATCGCTGCTTATCGATAATACCGCCTATTTAAGCTATTGGAAATTGTGTTAACAATAGTTATTCTTTATTTAAAAGTACAATAAAGTGTTTTTTATCTATCTATATACTAGTTCAGCGACTAAATCCGTTTCTACTTTCGATACCCTGCGGGGACTTCGACTGAATTCAAACCGGTGAACTGAAAAACTCTGGAATTTACGACCTGAAAAAATTCCGTTTCGGTAAAGCTTGATTTTTGCCCACTGGAGACTTTTTAATTGAAACTCCTTGCTCTGGGGAAATATACTCTGTTGAACATCTTTACGTATCCGACGTAACATCTTCCTGTGGGTCCGGTACCTATATTTCTGGTTTATAAAAGGGTTTATAATGCTGGAGTGTTGCCAACTTATGGAGAATGAATTTAATGCCAACATGATAGCGTGGAGTTCCAGTATTACGCCATATTTCTGTGTTTAAGAATTAAATACCTAAACCTACATGTGATCCTATCACTTTATAATTATATATATATATATATATATATATATATATATATATATGTATATATATTGTTCGGACAAATTAGCGCCTGCCACCAATCTCCCATTTCAAGCACGCGTCGCTGTCATAGTTTTTAATCATTGCTAGGAGTGAAGTATTGGTGTTATTGCTATAATGACTTTTTTTCTAACTACCACCTGTGTAAAAAATAAATTCTCTCTCACTTCTACTGTCATACGAAGAGCTGCATTAAAGCATCATCAAAAAGAAGAAACTAATCATTTCATTTTCCACTACCTGAAATAGGATCTAAACATATATATATATATATATATATATATATGTTTAGATCTATATATATATATATATATATATATATATATATATATATTTATATATTATTATATTATATAATTATAAATATAATGTGATGTTGTATATATTTTTCTATTGTTATACAATTTATTATATTTATTTTGATGTCATTTATTTAGTATATCTCAACGTACTTTTGCTCAAAACGTAGCTGCACACCCACTATATTTCTTTCACGACCTGGAAGACTGGTAGATAATGCTAAATAGCATTAAGTCATTCCTTGTACCATTTTTGTGCAAAACTATTAAATAAATAAATAAATAAATTTTGTTTTAGTTTTGTAAATTTGTCCACGATGTTAAAACTGCGGAGTGCAACTAGTTAAATTAACTATACGTTCACAAAACATATGATTCACAATCGCTTCAAATTACAAGATTAAACATCCTACCAGGATATGCAAAAGAGCCGAATAGACAACCCTCCTCATGAATTCCTTTCAAAATCTTCGTCATATTTCTTTCCAGGAAATGTCAATCTTCAAAAGTTATATCATTGTTTGCAGTAGGTATGTATAAAAGTCTATTGAAGTATCCTTCCACCGGCTACTTTGAAATACCCTTCTATTTGTCCGTCTTTCGAGGACCAATATTGGATTGGATCTTTGTTGTCTCCCTCTTAGGGTCCAATTTCATTAAAATATTGGCTTTCCGATCCTCTATTTGATAAGTATGCCCTTCCGATGAAAATTGGTAATCGTAATACGGTTAGGAATCTTTGAGAAATTATCAAAGGAGATGGCATCGCAATAATAACTATGAAAAATAGCGCAAGCTACACTTCAGAAAATGAATCTTCACTTCAGCCCACTACTGATAAAACCATGATGTAAATAATACACATTTTCTAACATATTACACTTTTTGAGAGGAACTTAAACAGTCGCACACAACTCCACCTACCCGCTTATCACGGAACGAAGACAAAAAAATATTCCTGTTTTTATCCACTTTTTGTTTGTTGTAAGTGGATAAAACAGGGGATACATTGTTTGAGCTGTGGTACGTGCTAAGGGGGCAGAATTTTTTTTCGGTTAACGAAACTAAATTCTACTCCTATAAGCGCACGCTGAACAAAATTTTAAACACAAAATCAAAACAAGCAAACGTCAATTAAGCTTAAAGTCTAAGTATTCAGGCATGGTCAAAGTGGCCATATGCATTAACAGAACAGAACGCCTCAACTTGCCGCCTCTTTGAATAAATACTCAAAGTTAGGAATGGGTAATTTTGGAGCAGCCGAGAATTTTATGATGAACTGACCGTTTTATTTGCGGAAACAATTTAATTATGGTCCAGCGTTAGGGACATAAAGATGTTCAACGGAAGAAACCGATTCAGCGTAAAGTAAATTACAGATGAAAAGTGACAATTTACACGGCTCAATGATAGTTCGTTTTCATAAGGAGTAATTTGATATATATTTTTTTATGTAACTGACTGACGAGATGAGCTGGGCCGCTCACCTGATGGTAAGCAATACGCCCATTTCAGTAACACCTGTTACTGAAATGGGCGTATTGCTTACCATTAGGTGAGCGGCCAATACCCAGAACTTTGTTTTGCAACATCCTGCGCGGTGCTGCACTGCGCTCGTTACCCTGAGACAATTAGCTGTTAAGTTTCATAATGCCCAGTAATTTCGCTGGCTACAATGCCCTTCAAAGAAGAACACAGTAATGCTTGCGCACTACTGCTTGGCTGCTGAATAACTGCCAAAGCGGTGGTACCCACCCAGATGGCCTCTCGCATGCGAGAGACCAGACCAGAGAGAGTATGGGAAAAAGATGCTTACCTTTTTTTCAGTCTTTATGTTCTTTGTTACAATTTTTAACGTATTTTAATTGATTTGTTTTATGTGTTTAATGCCAATTTAAAGTTCTTTTTTGTGCATGTTTAAATATAAATATCTTTTGACTTTTGATTTTTGAAGGACAAGGTTGAACGCCTGAAGCGCCACACCTGCCAACTAACTAGCTAAGTTACGAACTAATAACTTAATTTTAGTGTAACTGTTTTAGTTTTAGCCATTTGAAATTCAAAGTCCTAAAACCCGCCTGAACTATTTTATTTTTCGTGGTACTTTTTCCGATAAACCTTCCGAAACCCAGTGTTAATTTGAATGCGCGGCGTGTCGGTTATTTGTCATTCGACTCGCACGGCTTCGACGCTGACCTTCCCTCTGGGAATGCAATACTACACCTGTAGGACAAGCTAATGGATGCCAGGAATGAGGTCAGGATTTTTTTTGTACGCCGAATAGATCTATGTTTGGCCACTATCTCGCCTGATGTGAAGCGATGATGTGGCCTAAGATGAAGCACATAGATCTAGAGAGAGACGGCAGTTGGCAGACTCAGACCCGTCTCCCCGATGGTTCACCGAACATCATCCCGAAACACGACTAGGTCGCTTGACGGCAGCTTGGCTTTGTTCGGTGGGTGGTATTACAACCACGGCCAGAGCCTACCACTCCAAAGCGCGTAAGCGGGTTTCATCACGATGGACTATTTTTACTGGAGAATAAATAAAGAAGGTGTAGATCCGCGATGACGATTCGGACCTATACGTACTAGCCGCGCTCCGCGGTTTCACCCGCTAACAAACGAACGAATGTATTATAGGTACTATCCAAATTATAAATAACTTGGCCCTACGCCATGTTTCTGTCCTATAATGAGTCGGAATAAATGCGAAGAATTTAAATAAGATACAAAACGATTTGTTAATATTAATTTTGTTTTTTCCGTAAGTATAATTTATTATCCCAAACAAATATCTCTGAGTATGACGGTGATTCCCTTGGCATAAAAATGATAATATTAATCATATTTATCACAGCTTTTAATATAAATAAATTTGATAAATACGTTTTTAACAAGCTTTTATTCTTGCAATGTATGTAGTATTTATGTAACTTTGTTTGTTCGGGTGGAATCTTGCAAGCTGAATCAGAACTACTTCCTCTTGTCCTACGAAGTTGAAATTTTGCATACTTGTAAGAAGTCCCATGCAATATTATGGTGACAGCCAGCTGATATGTTGATGGAGACGGAAGATGGGCAGTGGAACTCCTTGACGGATAATCGTAAACTAATAGTGTTTGGGCTTATTTTAATTTGCTCGCGGTTTCGATTACGAATTAATTAAAAGCTTGTCTTAAACGCAGGAAATTATTATTGGTTACTTTCAAAGATCGCGTCAAAACTTATTATCTCTCTTAATATTCTTATATATTCTTATATTCTTTATTGTACACTAAAATGTTTACATCGATGATTTATAAAATATATGTACAAAGGCGAGCTTAACCCTAAAAAGAGTTTTCTTCCAGCAAACCCTTGAGGAAAGAGAACTGTCACATGAGCAAATAGGTTTCAGTGTACGGTTACGGTTTGACAAGAAAATATCAGCAACTATAATCATAAATATCTAAAATAAATATCAATAACTAAATATATAAATACACTCGAGAGCAATGAATCCGGGTCACTTAAAGAATCCTAAAAATCTCGGAAACCAAAAATGCTAGGTTAATGCAATAAATATTATATTCTGTATTATTATTATGTAATTTTTCTCCTCTTTCTGCTATTAATGTTTCCTTTTGACTATGTTTTATATATATATTCATATATATATAAGATTACATTGGATCGGTCCCGAGTTCAGCTATTGTTATGATTTTTATACATATTATAGTCAATACTACCTACTATTTTAAAATGTAACTATTTTAGAAGTAAAAAATAGAAGAGGAATGCGACACCCAAGACAAACCTGTTTAAGGTTTATAAGGTGTTAGATATTTATGAAAAGTTGTAAAATTTATAAAAACAAATAAATATATATATATATATATATATATATTATACCTATTTATACATATATTTATAATTTAATTTGTATACAGTGGTACAAATTAAACAATAAATAATTTGTATATATTTATTGTTTAATTTGTACCACTGTCTTTATTATTTACTGTCCTTAATTTAAATTATGTTAGTCCTTTCTGTTCAAAGGTTGTCTGGAAGAGATCGCTTTGAGCGATAAGACTGCCTATTGCTGTTAAATTTACTGTGAAATTTACTTGTTTTTCATGTACCTATTTTGAAGGTTTTTTAACAATAAAGTGTTTATCTATCTATCTTATTTATTTTGTCATACCTGACTGAAGTAACGTTATTTCAAATATTAACACATAAAAACGTTATTTAAACTGTGCTCTTTAAACATTTAATATTTCTACTCGTCATTAAACATTATCTATGTCTGTGTAATTTATAAAATGTAATATATTAAATAATAAATTGCTATGAATTTGCTCTAATATATGATAATGTTTTTTCAAGATAGATACATGAACGCTTTATTGCAAACATTAAATTAAAGACGTTACATAAAGATACCTTAGCGTATGCTGAGTCGAAACCTTTTCCTGACATCGCGCAACATTTCACTGTATTGTATTTATTGGTTTTGTTTTTATTTTAGTATGTTCAGTATAATGTTGTGTGATGTCCTTAATAAATGTATTTTCTTTCTTTCATAAAAACAATAAAAGAAAGTGTTACAATGGGCGGCCTTATCGCTAAAAGCGATCTCTTCCAGGCAACCTTTGGATGTAGAGGAATTATCAAAATGTTAAAGGCGGAGATTGAAGGTCTACTAGTTGCGGTACACCAGACAAAAACAGAATCATAAATATTTTTCGTGGCAGAGTAATCGCGTAACAAACAAAAAAAAAACATACATTCCTTTTCATACTCCTTTTTTAATTCAGTTAAAAAATCTCGTCAACCATTTTATTTATATTTCCGTCATAGAACAAAACAGGAGAGAAGGTATAATTAAGTTTTATCGGCGCCCCAGGTGGTGTTATCTCTTAAAGTGAACAATTAATGTCAGCTTACACTTCGGGCGATTAATGTTGAATATTCTTTGGCCTTTTTCAGAAAAGCTTTGGTAGTAAACGAGATGTTAAAAGGAAATGGGCTGTGCATCAAAAGTTTTAGGTTTTCGTTGCATAGAATGTAGGTAGAATTTTTAGACCTTAAGGATTTTACTATGAAAATTAACGTGGTTTGGACACATCATTAATAATAATTTACGGGTGACACTCACGTTTAAATTGGAGTAATCTAACTATAGTTCAAACCACATCCGGTGGTCTTTTTCAAGGTGAGTGCGGTACGCTCGCGAACGCGTCACGCCTCGCACTGCGGGCCGCTGCACGCTCCGCTCGCTGCGAGAGCGTCGACGCTGGTTGGTGCGGGGGGCGGGGTACTGTTGGGTCCGTCGGCACGATCGGCTGCAAATCGTCGTCGTCGCTGGAGTCTCCTTCAGTGCCATCTGGGACCACCCGGCAGACCGAACTACTGTGTCACCACTAGTACCACTGATAACACTAGTATACGCTCCACGAAGACATGACCTCCAAGTACCCGGCAGGGTCCAATTACTCCAATTTAAACGTGAGTGTCACCCGTAAATAATTAAATACGTCTATGCTACGTATACGTGTATGCTTTAGATTCTCGAGCATCGACGTAAAGTTGCCAGCCTGTCGGTATTTTATAGGATACATCACGGTGAGGGTGCGATGGAATTACATGAGTTAATTCCTCCACCTCCTTTCTACCTTCGGACAACAAGACGTATGGAAACTTGGCATCCGTTTATGGTTGACATTCCTCCTGCCAGAACAAAGCGTTTCGCTTCAACTTTCATAATGCGAACAGCTAAGGAATGGAACACCTTACCAGCGTCTCTGTTTCCCGATACTTATAATCTAGGTGTCTTCAAGTCCAGAGTGAATCGGTATCTTCTAGGCAAGCATGATCCATCGTCGACCGCGTCGTCACTTTTCATCAGGTGAGACAGAGGTCAAATGTTTGCCTATAAGGTGAAAAAAAAAGTACGAATAATGAGACTGTTTTTTTTATTTATTTTTATTCTCATTTTTAGGGACAATGAGGCCGTCAGTGTTTAAGCAAACTTTTTAAGTGTTTTTTTATGAAATTGAGTGATGAGACGACCAAATCGTTCTCCTGATGCTAAGCGCCACGCCTGCCAGACCTTTTAAAACCACTGAATTGCGCTCGTTACCCTGACACATCAGATATTAAGTCTCATATGCCCAGTAATTTATTCAATGGTTGCAAAATAGTTTGCCTTAGCCGGGGTTTGAACTGTGGACTTGTTTGTGTTCCTTTAGTACAGGAAACGCTCTAAGCCAACTGTGCTACCAGCACGGTACCTGCCGTGGTAGCACAGTTTTTGACAATATTATGTTTCATATGTCATCATCATCATCAGCCCATCATGTTCCCACTGCTGGGACACGGGCCTTCTCTCATAGTGAGAGTATGGGCCATAATCCACCACGCTGGCTCAGTGCGGGTTGGTGGATGTCACATGTCCTTGAATATTTGTGATTATTTCTTGGACATGCCGATTTCCTCACGATGTTTTCCTTCACCGTTTCTAGAGCGAGTGTTAAATCTGCACGTAGCTTAAAGAAAGTCAGTGGTGCGGGGCTAGCGGGATTCGAACTCGGGTGCGTCGGATCGAAAGTCGCACGTGCTCCCACTGAGCCACACTCGCTCTTGTTTGTGTTTCCTATGTGCCAGTTAGCTACTTGGCAGAAGCGGAATGTTCCATGCATCTTTGTCTTCTATGTAGTTACTAACTGTATAGTATGCTTTTTGACCCGCGACGCAAAAAGGAGAGGGGTTATAAGTTTGAATACTATGTGTGTCTGTGTGTATGTCTGTGGCACCGTAGCTCTTAAACGGGTGAGCTGATTTGGATGCGGTTATTTTATTTAAATGCAAGTTTTCTAGTGGTGGTTCTTAAACATGTTTTATCAGTTTAGCCATTTTCTACTTTTTATAGATTTTTTGTGTCGGGGGATTTTTAAATATTTTCGTTAGAACATTTTTCTTTAGATGCATTGACTCTATCTTTTTTGATAGATCTATGTTTGGCGACTATCTCGTCTGATGTGAAGCGATGATGTGGCCTAAGATGGAGCACATAGATCTAGAGAGAGACAGCAGTTGAGCGGCTGCTCAGAGCCGTCTTCCCGATAGTTCACCGAACATCATCCTGAAACACGACTAGGTCGCTTGACGGCATGGCTTTGTTCGGTGGGTGGTATTACAACCACGGCCAGAGCCTACTACTCCAACGCTTAAGCGGATTTTATCACGATATTTTCCATCACCGTTTTAGAGCGAGCGTGCAAAATCTGCACTCAACTAATAAGTTATGGTGCAGGGCCGAATCAGGATTCGAACCCAGGTGCGTCGGATCGAAAGGCGCACGAGTTCCCGCTGAGCCACACTCGTTCTTAAATCATGTTGAAGTTCGCGTGCACAACCCTTCAACTTTAGCAAGTTTCGCTTTTCATTATGTCATTGTCAAGAGAATGTCGAGATATAACTTATGATGAAGATACTTGCTCAACTAACTTTAAAGTACATAATAATAAAGTTTACTCGTGGTAGATCAGTTATGCGAGAGGCCGTCTGAACTGGTAACACAGCTTTGCCAATTATTCTGCCACCAAGCAGTAGTGCGCAAGCATTACTGTGTTCCGATTGCAACGGCATTGTAGGCAGCAAACTTACTGCGCATATGAGACTTAATATTTGATGTCTCGGGTAGGTCACTTGTATGCGGGAGGCCATCTGGTCTGGTAACACAGCTTTGCCAGTTATTCTGCCGCCAAGCAGTAATGCGAAGGCATTACTGTGTTCCGATTTCAACGGCATTGTAGGCAGCAAAATTACTGCGCATATGAGACTTAATATCTGATGCCTCGGGGTGACGAGCACAATGCAGTGCTACGCATTTTTTTATGGTATTAAAAGTTATGGGTCGGACTGCTATTGCTATGGGCAGGTGTGGCGCTTACGTCAGGCGAACGACTTGCTCGTCTCATAACTCAGTAACATAAAAAGGATTATGCAGTAGCACAGAATACTAAGGGACAGAAGCATCACTCCGAAAAGAAATTTAAACAAATAGCGACTCTTGCTATGACGCAATAAAATTCAATTCAGCTCGCGTAGCACTGCATACCTACCAGTCATATTAACCTACAGAGTGCCTCTCTTTCTATCTCATAGCTTTTATCTCTTCTGACGCGGCACGGTAACGACGCGCGACCCGCCGTCGGTGTCCGGCTATGTACTTGTAGCTTCGTACCTACAGTGCGTAGTGCGCTAGGCCTGGCAGTAGTTAAAGTACACGTTGCAAATTCTTCCCAAGCAAACTGAAGTAATTGTAAGTTAGTAGTCACTGAACACCAAAACGAAACGTAAACAAAACTGCGCTCAAACACTCGAGTTTGCGTTCCACTCCTTACCATATTCTGGGCCAAACGTAACGTAAACCAAACTGAAGCTCGCAAGTTTACGTCCGTCAGGTAACCGTCACTGCGCCCCGTCCGGGTAAATATTACCCGGTGAATTATTCAACCGGTTCCATCTACTGGTTGCAATACGGGGCGGCTGCATACCTTACGTATGAAGTAGAAGTGACAAGCGGAAACGATTTGCAAAACCTCTTGTAGAATACCTGTTGTACACACCTAGATCACAAAATATAGACTGGTACAGAAATCAATCAACATAGTAACTGCGCTCGAGCAACGCACACATAGACATCGCTCACGGACACGATATCTGGGCACAGTTGGGATCAGTGCGAGCGCGAGTGCCATCCGCTTGAGACACGCGTCAGTGAACTTTTTTGTGCAAAAATGGAGCAACGAAAAATAGGTTATTATAACTGTTCGGTGGACAGTTGTTTAAATTCAACAATAAACGGTGAATTGTCATTTTTTAAGCTACCAGTTGTTTCAGAGAGGTAAGTAGGTATTTGCTTGTATTTCGATGGTTCGTTTTCACGTAACACAGAACAGTTAGGTAGGTAGGTAAGCGCCCCGGCCCCCGGTCCCGCGCCGCCGCCGCCGAGTCGAAGACAGCGGGCGCGCGCATTCAATGCAACTTTCTTTTCATTTTGAGTCATTTCTGTCAAAACTGGTGCTGTGAGAGCGCTACATTTTTATTATTTTTACCCGACTAACGACGAAGGCATAAGGAAGGGTTATGGTTTTAGCGGTCTATGTATGTATGTATGTTTGTGTTTTTAGGTACGCGCGGATGATAAAAAAATATGCTCATCTACCTCATCATCCTCATCCTCATAAACAGTTAAGATAGGAACTGCTCGGCGAGCCGGCCGCCCGCGCAGTCGCCTAGACGGCGCGGCGCCGCCGTTAAAATTAAAATATTTAAGTTATTATTGTTTTATATTTCCGTTCTTCCTTTTCAACAATAAATCAAACATCTAGGTACGAGTACCATTACTACGATAGTTTTTTGTGCATAAGCCAAAGTTGACAACCCTAGCGCAACTGCCGAGCGTAGGTATGAAAAGTGAAGTACATACATGAGATTGCCTTCTGTACCAGTCTATATTTTGTGCCTAGATAGGTATGAAAGAAATAAAGAAAGAAAGTAAGAACGAAAGAAATAAAGAAGGAAAGAAAGAAAGAAAGAATAAAAGAAAAATAAATTTATTCCTGACCAGCAACATTATGTATTATATTGATATTTTTGCATATGGTGCAGACAAAAAAACGAAAATGGCTTGAAAGCACGAGCGACTGTCGACCCGACGCACCCAGGTTCGAATTCTGCAGGCTACGGATCACTAACTTTTTAAGTTATGTGCGGATGCGCTCTAAAAATGGTGAAGAAAAATATCGTGAGGAAACCGGCATGTTGAAGAATTAATCAAAGACATGTGACATTAGCCAACTCGCACTGGGCAGCGGGTTGATTGATGGTCATACTCTCTCTGAGAGAGAAGGCTCGGGTCCCAGCAGTGGGAAGGTAATGATGATGATGACATTGATGACAGACAAAACGGCGTCCGTTACGTCCGGAACTATTAGATGACTTATTTGCGCCAACAAGAGAAGAGACTATAGGGTTATCTTTGAGTATACAAGCTAACAAAGTTAACACAGACTATATCTCTGTCTCCTTTACTTTGTACCAAAAGAAAAGAGACATAAAACAAAGTACCTGGTTTATTTGCACTTGAGGCTGGCTTGAGATGCTGCCGGTGTTTATGCAAAGCATTAATTTGTACAGGCTTAAGAGAGGGCTTTTATGAAGTAATGGACTAATGAACTAACAAAGTGGTAAAAATTTATAGCAGAAATAGAACACGCCACATAGTAATACTCGTTTCGACAGCCTCTGTGGTGTAGTGGTTGGGCAGGTTGGCTCAAATCTCTTACACCACTGAAGTTGCGGGTTCGATTCCCGCGACGGGACAAATGTTTGTGCACAGGAAAAAAAGCGCAAGCATTTGTTTCGTATCTGGGTGTTGTGGGACCATGGTCCTCATAGTTCCTGGTTCCCTAGATACAGGGAATCCTAGTTCGGGGTCAGGATCTATGTATGTGATCGTTGGGCGTTATTTATTTATTTATTTACTCGTGGCAGGACTCTCGTACGTGGGTCGCCGTCGCCGGCTGACTGCATAGGTTTGTCGTATGCATTGTAGCCAGCGAAATTACTGAGCATCGAGTGCAATGCAGTGCCACGCAGTGCTTTTCATGGTATTAAAAGGTCTGGGTCGCACTGCAATTGTTATGGGCAGACGTGGCACTTACCATCAGGCGAATGACCTGCTCGCCTCACCACTCAGCACCATAAAAAATAAAATAAAATTACTAGCTGCACCCCGCGGTTTCCCGAGATAAAAGGTTACCTATGATCCAGGGTATAAGCTATCTTTATTCCGAATTTTACTCAAAGCCGTTGAGCTGTTACAGCGTGAAGAAGTAACAAACATACAAACACACTAACACATTTACATATAAACTTTTGCATTTATAATATTAGTGTGATTCACATTCACGCAGCTTCTAAGTTGTAATCTAACCTGCTCAACCACTACTCTGCGACAGCCTCCGGAAGGCAAATTAAGCTGTCGGTCCCGGTTGTAGTGTTTGGACAGCAGACGTTAGGCCGTCGCTCATTGTTGTCAAACAACAGGTTAGGCCATGTCGGAGGCCTTCGGGTGGCCCATAACTCCGACACGACCAAACACTTACATGACAGAAGAAAGCTACATCACAAAGACTGTCGGTCTTCTGCTCTTCTCTCGAATGGGTGTGCCAACCCTGGTGACGGAGTTTTCATACCACCTAAACCCCTCCGACCAAAGTAACCGACATAGCCCATCGTATTAGCAAGCTGAAGTGGCAATGGGCTGGTCACATCTCTCGAAGGACGGACAACCGTTGGAGTAGAGGAGTCTTTGAGTGGAGACCGCGAATCGGCAAGCGTAGTGTAGGACGCCCACCGGCCAGGTGGAGCGACGACCTGCGAAAGGCGGCCGGAAGAAACTGGATGAGAAGAGCCGAAAACCGGGCTCAGTGGCGTTCATTGGGAGAGGCCTATGTCCAGCAGTGGACGAATACAGGCTGATGATGATGATGATGAAACCCCTCCGACATAGCCTGTTGTCTGACAACAATGTACGTCGGCTTAACGTGCCCTCTGAAGCACGGTAGCGTTCATAAATACCACACAAAAGGCCACTCATCCAAATGGACACCACAGAAGTTGCTTAACCGAGCAGATTTGTGACGAACGGTTAAGCGAGGTACGCTACGAGCGCGGTTGTGCAATTCAGCTTAAGGTAAGGAGGTAACGGGTTCAATATCAGGGGTGACGTTGCGGCATGTCAAATCTGCAACGCAATGAACAAATCTAGTGTAATTCAGCGAAATAAATTTTTAGAGTTAGAGTTAGAGTTTCCGCTGAATTACACTAGATATTTTCATTGCGTTGCAGATTTGACATGCCGCAACGTCACCCCTGATCTCCTTGTGTTCGTGCTGGGTCTTAGATCTACTGGGTTACAGCAATAGTAAATAAAACCACTGACTTTCCATAATTCGGGGTGGAACTGTATAAGTTATAATTTAAGTTTAAGTTGTTTACTCGACGAGATCTTACAGGCGAATGTCTTATTCTAAGTTCTATTATCTATATTTATACTAAGGGTCGCGACGCATACTAGCGCGCACAGCATGCGGTCACTCCGCTTTGTATTTGTGTGCGCGCGACAGGGATACATTACAAAGGAGTTATTCTATACAAATTTAATACAATGGCTACAAACAAAGTGGTGGAGACAATTATATATTATCTTAGGGCTACGAAAATACGACAAAACTTTATTATCTACAATCGTCCGCTACACCTTGGATTCAATCAAAACCTTTTTTTTTAGATCTATGTTTGGCCACTATCTCGCCTGATGTGAAGCAATGATGTAGCCTAAGATGGAGCACATAGATCTAGGGAGAGGCGGCAGTTGAGCGGTTGCTCAGACCCTTCTCCCCGATGGTTCACCGAACATCATCCCGAAACACGACTACGTCGCTTGACAGCATGGCTTTGTTCGGTGGGTGGTATTACAACCACGGCCAGAGCCTACCACTCCAAAAAAACCTCTTCATTAGTTTTGAATCACATTGCGTTTTCATCACAGACGCACTTATGAACGTCAATTTATCACTATGACTCTACCACCGTATCGGAAAAAGAACCACTACTCAGAAGATACGGCGAGAAATTGAGGAGCTTTTCTACAATTGTTTGTTTCTTAAGTACTAGTTGGTTACTTTGAAGAAGTGGAATGTTCTAAGCGTCTTTGTCTTTTATATAATTATATAAACACGACAGTATATTATGCTTTTTGTCTTTGAACAAATGATGCGCAAGCTATTTTATTTGTTTATTTAATAGTTTTGCACAAAATGGTACAAGGAATGACTTAATGCTATTTAGCATCATTTATCAAAATAGCAGTATTGAAAATAATATTAGCCATTAGGGTAAACTTGCTATTTTATTGTCCCGTGTGTTTGAGTCTGGTGGGACCATGATCTTCGTAGTTCCTGGTTCTTTAAATACAGAGCCATAATTAGTAGCCAGAATCTATGTAACCATCAGGCATTATACATTTAGATATTTGTTTTATTAATTCGTGACCAACCTATTATTCTTGGAAAATAATTATCGACCCTCTGAAAGGTTTCAGAGGGTCGGTAATTATTTTTCTCATTGAATTCGAAGCACGCTTTGTTTACATTGAATGTTCCCGGCACGTTTAACGAGTCCCCGTGAACAGTACAACTGTTTGAACACTAATTGGCGCGTTTCATTATCCCGTGTCAGTGTTTGTCGATGACCGCGACTTAATGAGATGAGCCATTTATATTGCCATTCGAAATCCGACTTTAACACCTTATAAATTAAGATCAATCATAACTCTGTGATTGAAGGTGCTGCTATTAATACTTGTCATACAAATGTACACCGTATTTCCATGCAATTAAAGCTTTAATTTTAAAATGTGGAATAATACAGCAATCGTTATAGTTAATCAAGGATAACTGATTCGTATTGTGAACTCTATCGATTTTGTAATTGGGCTGCAATTTCATTGCGTGATATTCTGCAATGCGCACGTAAATTCTCCGAAGGAATTTGGTCGTTATGTCCTTTGTGATTGGGTTTTATATTGACTGAAGTCGTAGCCGACTGGTCAAATAATTCAGTTCTGCTGAAGTTCGATTTGGTCGTCAATTATGATGATGAATAGAGTGTGGTTTGTTGAGATAACTAGAGGAATATTGTTAGACATGAATTATTGGTGCACTAAATTTGCAAAGAAATAAATCAAAGTAAGTGTGATTTTAAAATTCATGGCAGTATCTATCCAAAGATAAAGCATCTATTCTTATTCTATGAGGGGGTGATAAGTCCTGCACTGACGTCCCGCATGGTGTGTATTGTGCATTTCCCCCGCCAGCATCTACCCAAGCCATCCCAACTCCTTGAAGTAACGGAGTGCTTTGGGGCGCTGGCATAGCTGCTCCAGTGTTAAGGTTGTTTGTAGGGAAGATGATGGTGGTAATGAAGGTGATGATATGCGTCCGGTTTCTGCCGTTCCGTCTAATGGCTTTGTTGCATTTATTCAAATGCCTTCCATGGCCGCACAGTGCAGAAACACGTGTTCAACTGCATTTTCCAGCATAAAACCTTGGCATAAGGGGCTGTCAGTGGCTCCGGTTTTACATAGATGATAATTTAAGTTGCAGTGACCTGTGATTAGTATCTATTATAAATGCTAATTATATAACACAATGGGTTTTGCTTGTTGCTAGCGCGCGTAATTCGCATTTATTTTCTGGTCTCTGTAGTGGTTAGTCAGTTTTCGCATTTCTTTTCTAGGCCCGGTCTTCAATTTCAGTATGGGGAAGAAATGGACTTGCTTTTTTTTCAAAGTCATGATATTTTAGGTAAAAATTTTTGAACGTGTTTTAATTGATTTTTATTATGTGTATGTCGCAGCCAACTAGCTTAATCAGCCGTTCAATCAACAGCCTAGTCTCTTTACTAAACAGCGCCGTTCAACTAGCTTCCTGAATGATATTCAGCCATTTGATCAAACAGCTAGGCAAATGGCTTGGATCGATGACGTTTAATTAATTGTCTAGCTTGTTCATTTATAAAGCCTGTTTTCCAAAGTTTTATGAAAAATAGTACAATGGAAAAGGAGTGACAATAATAATGTGAATATAGCTACAGCCCTCGGTAGGTTAGGTTGCGACGGGGGTGACCCTTGGGCCACCCCAACGCTGCGAACATGTATGCAAGATATATTATAATGTAAGTAGTTTATAATCTATCACTTCGATAGATTATAATCTACCGAAAACTAATGCGACGGTTCACAATCTTTCGAAAGTTTACAACCTCGCGTAGGATACATCTGATCGTAGGAATGGCCTAAGCATTAGCCAGCCAGTTTATTAAATATTGTAACGCTATGGCTGAATATCTTCAAGAAGCTAGTTGAACGGCGCTGAATAGTAAAGAGGCTAGGCTGTTGATTAAACGGCTAGTTAAGCTAGTTGGCTGCAACATATATATGACGTTTAAAAGTGCATTTTTTGTGCCTATCGAATAAATATCTTTATACTTTTGACTTATGTGTTCGACTACAATAGCTTGAGATTAATATCCCCATCTTTCAGGTAATAAAAGAACTCAGACCTCGTTACCGAACTACAATCGGCAAGTCGTTCAATAGCCATATATCGGTGGTATAGTGTACCCAACAGGCGTAATCTTTCACCTGAGACCTCATTCAGCTTAATAGAGGTTCCAGGAGCAAATATCAAATCAGCAATGACCATTCAATGGGACACCTGGGCTCAAAGTGGAGTGTTCTTCTGCCATATTATATTCGACTTCAAACAAGGAGGAGGTTCTTAATTAGTTTTTTTATGTTTGTTACCTCCGTCGTTTATAAAATGATTTGAAAAATGCGTTGAGTGCAGTATAGCTTCAACGTGGTCCCATATAAATTTCAACGATATCCGACCTTGGACTTCGAAGATACTTCAGAATTCGGCTTTTTTATAAAATGTATTATTTTGTGTCAGCCTTTGTGTAGTGTCACAGAGTATTAACGGACAGAAGCATCACTCCGCAATAAAAAATTTAAACAAATAGCGACTCTTGCTATGACGCAATAAAATTCAATTCGCTCGCGTAGCGCTGCATACCTACCAGTCATATTAACCTACAGAGCAGCGCCTCTCTTTCTACCGCATAGCTCTTATCTCTTCTGACGCGGCACGTGTAACGAAGCGCGACCCGCCGTCGGTGTCCGGCTATGTACTTGTAGCTTCGTACTTACAGTGCGGAGTGCGCTAGGCCTGGTAGTGGTGAGAAAGTTGGCTCAAATCTTATAAACCACTGAGGAAGCGGTTTCGCTTCCCGCGACGGGACAAATATTTGTGCACAGAAAAAAAAAGTACAAGCATTTGTTTCGTGTCTGGGTGTTGTGGGACTATGGTCCTCGTAGTTCCTTGTTCCCTAGATACACACACCTAATCCTAGTTAGGAGGGGGGATCTGTGTATGTGATCGATAGGCGTATTTATATTTATTTATTTTGTGTATTAAGAACAAGCTTAGATTTTCATTGTAAACAAGCAGATTGTTTACCTGATGGTAAGCACTACGTGCGCCCATGACAGTCACAGCGCCATCCAGATTTTTTTTCTTACAACGTAGTTAGTATTTATCAAATGTTATTTTGATAAATACTTAAGTGTGCGCGAATAGACCCGATACATTCAAAACATTAATACAATTTGCGAAAGTTTAAAAAGTAATATCCATAGTGTTAGAACCAAACCTAGCAAATTATTTTTTTACGCTTAATAGATCTATGTTTGGCTACTATCTCGCCTGATGTGAAGCGATGATGTGGCCTAAGATGGAGCACATAGATCTAGAGAGAGAAGGCAGTTGAGCGGCTGCTCAGACCCGTCTCCCCTATGGTTCACCGAACATCACCCCGAAACACGACTAGGTCACTTGACGGCATGGCTTTGTTCGGTGGGTGGTATTACAACCACGGCCAGAGCCTACCACTCACAATATTAATAATTAATATTTATATATATTATTATTAATTAATATAATTCATATAATTTTATTTAAAATTTATTTTGCTGTTTATAATTTATTCTCGTATGAATGTTTGTGTATTATACATTATACATATTTCATCATTTATATATTCTATATTTTGTTAAAGCTTGTCTTGATAAATATTTTTCAAAAAATCATTTTTAGTACTTTTGTTACAATATTTTGTTTGTTTTTGATAATATTATGCTTCTTATGTGCTAGCTGGCTACTTGGCAGAAGCGGTATGTTCCGTGCATTTTTGTCGTCTATGTAATTACTAACTGTATAGTAAGATTTTTTCATTAGAATTTTTCACACGCAATTTCTGAATGAATCTGCTTTCTGTGAGCTCCGTTAAGCTTGGACTATTATAATATGTACGTACAGAAAATGTACCTATAGATAATTATGGCACAAAATGGTGGCCACATATTTTTTGAGAATAAATTTGTGTAAATTTTATGAAATTTAAGACTGTCATCATTTTGAAATATGGAGCGAGTGTGGCTCAGTGGGAGCACGTGCGACTTTCGATCAGACGCACCTGAGTTCGAACCCCGATGGCCCCGCACCACTGACTTTCTTAAGTTATGTGCGGAATTAGCACTCGCTCTAGAAACGGTGAAGGAAAACATCGTGAGGAAACCGGCATGTTCAAGAATTAATCACAAAAATTCAAGGACATGTGACATCCACCAACCCGCACTGGGCCAGCGTGGTGGATTATGGCCCATACTCTCTCTACGAGGGAAGGCCCGAGTCCCAGCAGTGGGAACGTAATGGGCTGATGATGATGATGATCATTTTGCAAATTATGAAATGTATACATATTAGTGCAGGCGACTGTACCTACGAAATGCGATACAATCAAAAAACATGTGCCTACCCCGTCGGTTCCAGTATTTAGGAAACGTGACACCCCAACTTTTTTATTGTCCCCGAAACAAATCGAATTAACCCAGCCGCTACTTTCAAACGAAATAACTTCTAACACCGCACGTCCATTTGCCGACCGCTATCTGGTTACTGCTGACCCCCGGTGGAAAGAAGTTTAGCGCAGTCGGTAATGTTTTATTTTGGAGTTCTGCTGCGAATTACATATATTTATACGTAGTAGGTACTACAAAATTCTATACACTCCTAATATCGTAGTAGTCCTATCATATTGTACTGATATTATCATACTTCACTAAGTTAATATAAACGGCAACACTCACGTTATGATTATCAGCCAGTACGTAACACAATTATAATAAACCCGTACCTACATATTTTCTAACAGCACTATGGATGGAGGATGGGGACCGGATGAACACGGAATACTAACTCATAAGGTCAACATTTTTACACTACTCAACACACAGAACAAAGAAAGAATCATAGTTTCCACACAGAAATAACCATTTTTTTGATAGTGGCTACATATTTGAGCCTTTTGGCGTCGAGACGCTAGGACTTTGGGTACCAGGGGCACATAGAGTTTTCAAAATTGCTGCAAAACTTTTGGTCGAAGCAACACGTGACCAAAATGCTGGCCTATATTTTGGCCAAAAGATAAGCATTGCCATTCAACGTGGCAATGCTGCCAGCATTTTGGGAACGTTGCCCACTGGTAGTGGTTTATTAGATTAGATTAGATTAGATAAATTAGATAACGATAACGACTTTGATTTTGAAAATAAATCTTTATGCTTCAGTTTCCTAGATCAATGGTTAACGAGATCAACACTATAGGATTAACGATTACTACCAGGTAGTAAATCAACAGATTTTAAGATAACTAGTTCACTAGATCATCGGTTAAATTGTGTTTTAAGCGGAAATGGAGACGTTTACATTATAAAGAAAAAGAAAGAAAGAAACACCATTTATTCAGCACACAAAAACGACAAACAAAATATATAAAATAAAAATAAAACTTAAATAATAAATATATGTGCCGAATGGGCTCAGCTCAGTATAAAATGCCGAGAGTTTGACACAGCTCGGCGGATTTTCAGCTGGTATCCGTATACAACATTTGATATTTACCTATGGAAAATGACTTCGGCTCGGCAACATAGATTGATTTTCTTCTATCTCGTAAAATCACCCAACCTCTGCTACTGCGAAATTACTCCCCAAAACCGGCAGTAACTAGATTGGACCAGCTGAAACTAGTTCGTTCCGGCTCGCGCTAACAGCGGGTAGTCGCAAAGTTGCGCGCCAATTTGTGCGAATCTGCTCGCGAATCGAGGATTTTGGTATTGCGAGTGTTTAATTAAAATTGGCGATTGGGTTGGCACCGTTGTTAGTTTCCAATAGATAGAGTTCAGTGGTATTTCTTGACGCTCTACAGACTTAATAATTCCAATACTATGAAGTAGGCGTACAAGAAGAATTTTGCAATTGCATTGCAGTTTATATTACTTAGTTTAATTTTTACCTACGTAAATACAGAAAAAAGCAACCTTCAACAGAAAGAAAATTATCCTGTTTTAATACTTAGATTCTAGAAGGCCTAGCGCACTCCGCACTGCAGGTACGAAGCTACAAGTAAATAGCCGGACACCGACGGCGGGTCGCGCGTCGTTACACGTGCCGCGTCAGAAGAGATAAGAGCGGCGCGATAGAAAGAGAGGCGCTCTGTAGGTTAATATGACTGGTAGGTATGCAGTGCTACGCGAGCTGAATTGAATTTTATTGCGTCATAGCAAGAGTCGCTATTTGTTTAAATTTCTTTGCGGAGTGATGCTTCTGTCCCTTAGTATTCTGTGATTCTACAACTATTATAGGCATTGTAGGCGACACGCTTCGGCATCCTACGGGTGTGATTTCGAAGTATTCCCATTTGAGCACCAATGCCTTGAGCACCAACGATATTCCATATTGAACACCAATACTCTTGTTTTTCATGTACCTATATTTAAGGTTTTTTAACAATAAAATGTTTATCTATCTATCTATCTATCAATACGTTGAGCACCAATAATATTCGCATTTGAGCACCTATTTTGAACACCAATGCGTTGACCACCAATGATATTCCCATTTGAGCACCTACAGTGCAGTAGCTTCTAGGGTGGGGTATACGTATCTTACAACTTTTAAAACACAATATCGATAAAATCAGCAGTTTTATTTAAAAGAATGTTACCAACTTTCAGGACATTAAATTTAATAATGAATGCATTGTAAACCTTCCTTAAGAATTACTACTACTGCTACTAAGAATCGATCGATCGAAAGATCGATAGATAGATGGATAAATGAACGCTTTATTGAAAACATATTTTTTTTTTTTACGCCTAATATATCTATGTTTGGCCATTATCTCGCCTGATGTGAAGCAATGATGTGGCCTAAGATGGAGCACATAGATCTAGAGAGAGACGAAAGTTGAGCGGCTGCTCAGACCCGTCTCCCCGATGGTTCACCGAACATCATCCCCAAACACGACTAGGTCGCTTGGTATTACAACTACGGCCAGAGCCTACCACTCCAAAGCGCGTAAGCGGATTTCATCACGATGTTTTCCTTCACCATTTTAGAGCGAGCGTGCAAAATCTGCACTTAACTATAAGTCATTGGTGCAGAGCCGAGTCGGGATTTGAACCCAGGTGCGTCGGATCGAAAGGCGCACGAGTTCCCGCTAAGCCACACTCGCTCTGAAAATAAAGACATTACATAAAAACAATTAAAGAAAGTGTTACAATGGGCGGCCTTATCGCTAAAAAGCGATCTCTTCCAGGCAACCTTTGGATAAAGGTGTAAACAAAGACAAAAATACAATACAATAATGTAATTTAACAATTTTTGTAGTGTATTTATTTGCATTTGTAAAGCTATTAGCTCCTTCTTTAGACAGACTCGTCAAATTATACTTAACTTCTAAAAAAATTAAATCTATATGTCTTTAAGTGGGCAATGGGTCCAGTCTCGCAGTGCGTGACACTGCTTGCTCAACTGTACGGAAACGATGCGACTGGCACAAGTTATAAGCGACATCGAATGAATTATTTTTTACCAGGCAACTGCCATCGATTTCATCGGCTTGGAATGTCGAAATACTACCTAGTCTTGCCATAAATACTGAAACAAAGAAAAAAAATTCTATTGCAAATAACATTTATTACTTTTACAGTGTGTTAGTTTAATACATAAACATAAAACAATTTGAAATTTAAAAAGCTTAAAAAACAGTCCTTTAAACGTTGAGGCCAGTTATCAATAGAAGCACGCACTCTTTCCATGGGAAAATTCTTCACTGCCAATCGTACGGATTCTTTTAGGGACTCCAAAATATCATGGCGTTTAGAGCAAGCCGTACTCTCTAAAACTGACCATAAATCATAATCCAGCGGATTAAGATCGGGACTAGACGACGGCCAGTCTTCAGCTCTGATGAAGTCCGAAACGTTCGTTTCCAACCAAGACTGCGTAGACCGTGCTTTATGACCCGGCGCCGAGTCTTGCTGGAAGGACCATTCTTGGTTATTGAACATGGTGTTGTTAAGAGGCTTCACTACCTTCTCAAGAATGGTATCTTGATACACTTGTGCCGATATTTTGATACCTTTTTCACAAAAGTATGGCTCAGTCACTCCTTAATAGCTAATACCCCACCAAACCATCACTGAAGTCTGATAGTGCCCACGTTGCACTCTGTCGACTAATTGGGAAGCTTCCTTAGAGCTTTGAACATAAATACGGTCATTTTGTTTGTTAAAATAAAAAAATCGCATCCAAATCGGTTCACCCTTATAAGAATGACGGTGCCACACATAGTTGTCCAACTTATAACACCCCTCCTTTCTGCGTCAAACAAAATATACGGCAATCATTGTTATTATAAACTTATGGCAAATTGGTCAATATTAAGTTATTGATCTAAAAACACTTGCATTCATTTTAAAATTACACATGGTCGCTCAACTGTACATCTAAAAGCGTTTCTCGGTTTAAGTTTTTTTTTTTTTTACAAAATATAGGCCTACGTTTGACCACCATCTCGCCTGATGTTAAGCGACGATGTGGCCGAAGATGGAGCACGTAGATCTAGAAGATACCTATTCACTCTGGCCTTGAAGATACCCAGATTGTAGTTATCAGATTACCAGATTGTAGTTTCAAGCGGAAACGAGTACATTTTTACTTCCAATTACGCATGGGCTTGATGGAGCTCGTATTAGTGGTCTAGGTTATAAGCGCAAGTAGTTTTACTAGTAACACTCCGGAATAATGGGTAAATGTTTCAAGTTCTATCCGTAGTGTTACAGCCTTATCATACTGGCGTGTTCCGAGCGTTTTTACGCGGCAAGCTCGCTACGAGCTCGCTGCGGTCTTTCAATATTATACAAAACCGCTTCTAGCGAAGCCTGGTATTACGTTTTGGTGTATGTCATTCCGTATTTTGCTAGTGACTGAATAGACACTGCGAGAAAGCTGCTAATTCGCGTGTTGGCCGAGAGTGCGCAGCGTCTTCGCCGCGAATGTGCGGCTTGTTCGCCGCGTAAACGCGCGTAATGTGGTAAAGCTCTAGACCATAAGGTCTAAAAAACACATGTGTTATTTTTTGTATAAAAATCAGTTTAAGATGCTTTTTACCCACAAAAAATCTCACCTATTTTGTTAACTACTTTCCAGATTTGTATATAATGGTAGTTTAACCCGTTTGCAATAAACTCCTACTCTTAATTGGGTCCTTAAATATTTATGAATCTTTCACCGCAGTCGCTTATGGCGTGGGCTACGTTATCTCGCCGCAGATACACGCTCCGTTGGGACTCTGAAAGATGTCTTTGAAGTTTTACAATTTATGAGGAGGCGTCTCGAAACGGCTGGGTGTGACGCGGCGTTTTAATTACACCGGATATATCCGGATATTACCGGTTTATACCAGTTTCTACCGGTTTGGATGTTGGTTATCTTTTTGAAAATGTAATTTTGTTGTTTAGATTACGGTAATTGGTTGTAGAATTTGGAAGATTGGTTCGAAACAAGCGTTGTTTCGAAGTAACGTCTTAGGGTGGAGTACACACATCCGGTTACCCCAGATAGGGACTGGTTTTATAGAAACGGAGTGTGAATCAACTTTTGAAACCATAAAGTTTCTTGAATAGCGGTCTACATGCGAGATTATTACGTGAGCACTGGTAGAGTAAGTTTTAGCATGTACTTTCTGGGCCCGGACTTCAATATGCTTATGGAAAAGAAACACTTCACTTGACAGCTTCTGTAGTGTAGTGGTTGGACAGGTTGGCTCAAATCTTATACACCGCTGAGGTTGCAGGCTCGATTCCCGCGTTGGGACAAATGGTTGAGCACAGAAAAAAAACTACGCAAGTGCGAGTCGGACTCGCGCACGAATTGTTCCGTACCATTATCTATAAAACGGCAAAAAAACACGTTTGTTGTATAGGAGCCCCCACTTGAATATTTCTTTTATTCTGTTTTTTAGTATTTGTTGTTATAGCGGCAACAGAAATACATCATCTTTGAAAATTTCAACTGTCTAACTATCACGTTTCATGAGCTACAGCCTGGTGACAGACGGACAGACAGACAGACGGACGGACAGTGGAGTCTTAATAATAGAAACACAGTCTTAATAAAACAAACCAGACATGAAACAAAATGCTTAGGGTTCCGTACCCTAAAACCGCAAGCATTTTGTTTTGTGTCTGGGAGTGAGACTATGATCCTCGTAGTTTCTGGTTCCCTAGATACAGGGAACTCTAGTTAGGAACCTATGTTCCATGTACCTATATTCTATGTAGTATGAGTTTAAAAAAACACAATATTGAGTTATGACCTCTCGCAGCCGAATGTCACCCCTGGGTGAAACCATTACATTTTTCGTCATTTGTTAACAAGCGTCCAAATCCACGCGTGGGTCCCAGTTCATAACAAAACAAAAGAATCCAAACTGCATATTTACATACCATTTTAACGACATCTCTATTAACCACATATCTCTGCAAATAAAGCGGTCGAATTCCTGTGTTTTTAACGAAATGCAAATAAAAAACCGCGGCCGCCGAGAATAGACGGGCTTGGGACACTGCCAAGTGCATTATTTTGATTTAACTTGCTCTAAGCGGCAGGTAGAACCCGTATGCGGTGTTATTGCTTGTAAATCCTGTTTGTTTGCTCGGCAACTTACATATTTAAATACACTCGAGAGCAATGAATCCGGGTCACTTAAAGAATCCTAAAAATCTCGGAAACTAAAAATGCTAGGTTAATGCAATAAATTGTATTTAATAGACAATGTAATACTCCTTAAATGAAGGTATTAAAACTTCTTAGTTATTGTAAAGTTATATCATAAAAAAATCAAATTTGAAAAAGGGCCACTTTCGAAGATGGAACTACGAAATTACAGCATTTGGTTTTGCTTTTGTTTGTAATCTGTCATTTATGTGGGTACATAAACCATGTTGATAGTGCTCTATATTCATTATTCAAGCTGAAATTATGTCGCTTACGCCTGAAGAATGCACCAGAATACTTACAATGCTGGAAACCGGCCGGAGTCAGCGCGATACAGCCAGGACTGTCGGTGTGTCGCTGTCAACAGTACAAAGAGTTCTCCGACGTTACGAAGAAACTGGTTCTAACCTACGCAGACCAGGAACGGGCAGAACCAGGTGTACCACAGCACGAGAAGACCGATACTTGGTGAACACCATGCTTCGAAATCGCTTTCTCACAGGAACTGAACTCACCAATCAGTTTCGACGCCTCGGAGGAAGTAACCCAAGTGCATGGACAGTAAGACGTCGGCTTGCTGAATCTAACTTAAAACCCCTTAGACCTGCAAACGGCCCTAAACTGGAGCGTGGGCATCGTATTTCGAGACTAAGATATGCCCAGAGCCACGTAAATTGGAGTATTGAAGATTGGTCAAAAGTTATGTTCTCCGACGAATCAAAATTTATGCTCTACAAGCACGATGGAAGACACAGAGTGTATCGAAGACCAGGGGAAAAATTCAAGCAAGCATGCATCGAAGAAAAAGTAGCCTACGGTGGTGGGTCTGTACTTGTGTGGGCCGGAATTTCTTCTGAAAGTCGCACAGAGCTGGTGATCATAGAAAACGGCTCTTTAACTAGCGTAAGATATGTGGAAGAAATCCTCAATGATCACGTTGGTCCATTTATGGTCAATTTAGGTGAGGATGCTATATTTATGCATGACAATGCCCGACCTCATACAGGTAGGATTGTGAATGACTACCTTCAAGAGATGAACATTACTCGTATGGAGTGGCCAGCGCGCAGCCCGGATATCAACCCGATCGAGCATGCTTGGGACGAGCTAGGCAGATGCGTAAAACAACGAAACCCTCCCCCAATCACGCTTCGTGAGCTCAAAATTGCTCTCACAGAGGAATGGGAGAATATTCCCCAAAATCGTATAAGGAACTTGGTGTACAGCATGCCAAACCGCGTAAACGCAGTAATGGAAGCACGAGGAGGCAAAACGAAGTATTAAAATTCAAGAAAATCGTAATAAAGTTCAAAAATTTCATGTTTCCTATTTTTGTTTTAAGGAGAGATCAGCAGTTTTTTTCTTTATGTAATTTTGTGTTAATAAAATGTATGGTGACTCATATTTTTTTTACTTTCATTTAAGGAGTATTACATTGTCTATTAAATACAATTTATTGCATTAACCTATCATTTTTAATTTCCGAGATTTTTGACATTCTTTAAGTGACCCGGATTCATTGCTCTCGAGTGTAGTATAAAACACAAACCATTCTTCCAAATATATCTAAATCACCATTGTTAATGTACCTTAGACCTGTATCCTTGCGGGGGGCGTTGGTGTCTGTGACCACAGAATACTAAGGGACAGAAGCATCACTCCGCAAAGAAATTTAAACAAATAGCGACTCTTGCTATGACGCAATAAAATTCAATTCAGCTCGCGTAGCGCTGCATACTTACCAGTCATATTAACCTACAGAGCGCCTCTCTATCTATCGCATAGCTGTTATCTGTTGTATATATGTTTTAAACTAAAGTACTTACCTAATTAGAAACCAGTAAATTGTGGAAGATGAATAAATACTTTTAGTATTATTATTATTATTAGTATAAAACACATACATGGTTTTTTACTCGTGGTAGGACTCTCGAATGCAGGAGACCGTCTGGGTAGGTATCGCAGCTTTGCCAGTTATTCTACCGCCAAGCAGTATTGCGCGAGCATGACTGTGTTCCAGTTTAAAGGGCATTAGAGCCATTGAAATTTATTTCATTTATTTATTGCATTCATTGTAAATTCATTATATTTAAGGCAAATTAAATTAAAGCAGAGGTCTTAAAATATTGTCCCTATGAGGGGTTTGCAAATGAGTGCACGTCAGTGGGCCATTGTTATCTACAATGATTCATTTTATTTTGTATCTAAGTCAATTCATTGTTAGAAATATTGCTATATTAATGTAATTGTAATCAATTGTTCATGTTATGTGGTATACTGTTAAATTACTGTGCATATATGAGACTTAATATATCTTCTGTCTCGGAGTGATGAGCGCAGTGCTTTTTATAGTATTACAAGTTCTGGGTGGCACTGCAATTGTTATGGGCTGACGTGACGCTTACTATCTGGCGAACGACATGAGTGTCTCATCACTCAGTTCCATAAAAATACGCTATCCCCGTCCTCATTTATGTTTATCCGCTTTCGGATTTTGTTAAGGCTTTCACTGTCATATAGAAATATTTTTCACGGAAGGTTAATATGTCTGTAATACATTCCAGTTCTGTGTAGCACTACAATTGTTGCAAAGCATGGCGCTTGGTATCAGGCGAACGACATGCTCGCCTCGTAGCTCAGTTCCATAAAATATATGCCTTGTTTACCATTAGTTTCTCAAGTACTGAAGAAGTGTTTCCTGATAACTACAATCTGGGTATCTTCAAAGCCAGAGTGAATTGGTATCTTCTAGATCTACGTGCTCCATCTACAGCCACATCGTCGCTTAATATCAGGCGAGATGGTGGTCAAACGTAGATCTATCTTTAGTTAAAAAAAGGAAGTGAGCATAACCATGCTCCACCCCTGTACGTGATCTCTGGTTGCAAACTGCCACGTTGCCCAATTATCCTAAATCACGGCGGCCCAAGCCCACCGCTGGACATTATCAATTTATTAATAGCCGAATGCGTTACTCGCTAGAATTTATGTTCTCCATGTAGTTTGAGAGCTGTTGGAAAAGTTAATTACTCAACAAAAATGTTTTAGTAATAGCCAACTTGATTTCTTAACCTTTTTTTTGTGGGACTGAATTACGAGACGAGCTGGTCGTTTGCCTGTTGGTAAGCAATACGCCAGCCCATAACAATAACAGCACCACCCAGAATTTGCAGGCCAGTGGGCGCTTTTTGTCGTGTCGTCTCGTATTCAAGTTGAAACTTGAATTTTTTTATATTTGTCATAGAACCAACAGTACTTAAAAAATAATAACATTGCATATTACTGCCTACTCTTACTGCCAATAACAGGTTCATGCTTTTTATACATTCAGTTAAAGTTGTTAGTAATTAACAAATTACTACGTATTATAGTAAGAAATAATGAAGGAAGATGGGAAAAACAGGAGAAAGGAAGAAAAAGAGACGAGCGGAAAAGAGACAAAATGATCTGGTTGTTTTTTTGTCCTTATTTTAGTAGATATGTTCAGTGTAATGTTGTGTGATATCCCGAATAAAATATATTTTCTTTCTTTCTTTCATCTGTGACTGAGAGTTATATTTCTCGTTAAAGTACGGAATGAAAGTAGATATGACGTAACAGTACACATATTCATTATTTTCTAATATAAGCGACATAGACAATGAAATCTTGTTTTTATGGCGTTGTTTGCAGCAAAATATTAAATTCGACTCGTAACTGAAACGAACATTATCTCCCAAACTACACTGAGTACATTAGTAACACTGTAGCCCAAATGTGTTTGGATACTGAAGTGTTAATGATAATGTGTGTGCCGTAGAATTTATAGCCAGAGCGCTAGCCAACTGTGCGGACTGGGAACTATGTGATAATGAAAGGGAAACATATAAATTGAGTAATTTAAACAACGGGAAATAGTAGCAAGTAGTAGTGCGCAAGCATTACTGTGTTCCGGTTTGAAGTGCATTGTAGCCAGCGAAATTACTCGGCATATGAGACTTAATATCTGATGTTTCGCGGTGATGAGCGCAATGCGCAATTTTATATTTCTGAGTGATGAGACAAGCAAGTCATTCGCCTTATGGTAAGCGCCACGTCTGCAGTGCCACCCAGAACTTGTAATACCATAAAAAGCACTGCGTAGCACTGCATTGTGCTCATCACCCCAAGACATCAGATATTAAGTCTCATATGCCTAATAATTTTCTCTGGCTACAATGCTCTTGAAATCGGGACACAGTAATGCGCACAACTGCTTGGTGGCAGAATAACTGGCAAAGCTGAGACATCTACTAACCTGCACTGAGCCAGCGTAGGGGTTATGACCCATACTCTCTATGAGAGAAGGTCCGTGTCTCAGCAGTGGGAACGTGATGGGCTGATGATGATGATGATGATGATAAGGCAATATAATCATAATAAGTAAATATAATCTGAATTTGTAGCGCTGGCTATGGAAACTCTAGGCCGACGCGACGAGACCGGTCCTCGCTTCGGGGGATCTCAGAGCTGGTGCGTACTTTGTCCAGAAATTAAGCTTTTTGATACAAAGTGGTAACGCCGCCAATGACAGTTTCAAACAGAGGAAGACGAGTGACGCGCTAATATTGTAATCTAAAAGCTTGGGCTCGCTGCGGCACAGAATACATAACAGTTTCTTAAACCGGCTAGGACTTGACGGCGGCGGCGGCGCACGTATGATTCCGAAACTCTCCGACTACACAAGTAGGCAGTGTGTATAACAAGGATGGGTAGAGGCGCCAGTCAATGCGTGCAAGCGAGATGTAACTAAACTTCTATCGAATATTGCGTATCGTGTCTCTCACTTCTATTTCTATTGGCTAACTCGCTCTCACAAATATGGTGGAACAAATATATTTATATTTTATTATTTATCAAAATATCATGGATATTTCATACCTACAAGTGGAAAGTAATCCCATGTGACTTATTTTACTTTCCTAAGTGATAAAAAAATAATCAAGCACGCAGGCATCTTTAATGAGTTTTTGATAAAAGTACGACCACGTAAGGCACAAGCGTTCACGACTGTGGTCTAAGCGCGACTAAGTGCAAGTGTGTCGCGAGACACACTTGAGAACCTTCATCTTTGAGACTGTGTCACTCGTCTTCCTTTGTTTGAAACTATCATTGAACGCCGCCAGTTTTCTGGGAACCCTGGCGCACGGTGGCGATCTACACGGCGTGTTTGCCTATAGTTTTGTTATTATTTTTTTTTATTCATAGAGACATGTATATAATTATACCTATATGATATGTTAAAATAAAATAACGAATCACAAACAATAAACGTCATATGGAAATTAATTAAATATACATACACGTAACGTTCTACAAAGCCTTTATCCTGACAACGTCGTGTTCATTCATTTAAGCGTTCAGTTTCAACAAATCATTCACTCTTTGTCTTTGTGAACATTTAAACGAGGAATAATGAAGGCACTGGAAGAGGTTCTCTATTCAATTGTATTTATTTTGTTTGTTACTTCAGTACTCCGTCATTTATGAACCGATTTGGAAAATTCTTTTTGCGTTAGGTTCAGTATACTTAGTTCAATTTACTACGATGGTCCCATATCAATTTCATCGACATTTGACCTTGGACTTCGAAGATACATTGAAGTCGGTTCTGTTTTTTCTAAAAATTAATTATTTATATCCTACCCAGAACTTTTAATACCATAAAAATCACTGCGAATAGCACTGCTTTGCGCTCCTCACCCCGAGACATCAGATCAGGTCTTATAAGCCCAGTAATTTAGCTGGCTACAATTCCCTTCAAAACGGAACACAGTATTGCTTGCGCACTACTGCTTGGCCGCAGAATAACTGATAGTATTTTGATGCCCATACATAAAAAGCTGTTTTAGTACAATTATTGTCACCTATTCAAAAGATAATATTGTGTTTTGGCAATTATTATAACGCCTAACTATTAATAACGCTCATAAATGTATTATTCTCAGACCGGTGAACAATAATTTATTGTTTAGTAACGATGAATGAACGAACACGTGAATGATAAATAAACGATTTGGCAGCCTATATCATATCAAAGCAACCGTTGTGTTGACAAAGCCTTTGTCTGTAGCAATTCATATTCATATTCATATTCATTTATTTGCAAAACTAAGTGTACAAAGGTCTTATTCTATAGTACATGGACTTAAAACTTAGTGGCCTTTTTCAGACATCGCAAATTGGGCGGGCGCTGTTCATGCAAAATATTAAATATTATTGACAAAAGTATTTATACTATACTACTATACTGTACTATAGTATTTATACTATACTATGCTATATTATATTATACTATATATAATTATATTTTACTATATTATACACATTTTATTTACCAATTTCAAAATATTCATTTAAAGTGTACAAACAATGTGTTGACAAGAAATGTTTTAGTTTATTGTTGAAAGATAAATATTTTGGTTCCTTTTTAATTTCTATGGGTAAATTATTAAATATTCTAACTGCCATGTAATATGGACTGTGGTTAAGCATTTTGATTCGGGAATATGGCAAGTATAATCTTGATTATAATAAGTACTAATGGAAATTATTCCTATATGTCGGTCATAGGTTCCGACTGAAAATCAGTGCTAAGGTATTTATTACCTTAGTTTTTTTGTTGAGTTGGAACCTTTGCCTGACATCGCGCAACGTTTCATTGTTCTATAATTATATTATGTATTTATTTATATATTCACAACGCATGTAACTTACAGACTAAGTCCAACATTACATATTATTTATTATTATATTTTTTTTATTATTGTTCTACCACTATTATTTGTAATTATAAACTTCTGTTTCCTGTTTTGGTGATCAATAAAGTATTATTGTATTGTATTGTATTGTATTACATGGCGAAACTAAGGTAAGCCAAAAGTTCACTTCACTTATTGTGTTATATAGTATTAGGTATTATATATATATTTTATTTTTCTCTGTTGTGTATTGTTGTGTGTTGTCTATTGTGTTCTGTGTTCGTTAGCATGATATGTGCTATTGCGATGCTAATACATCATCATCAGCCCATTACATTCCCACTGCTGCGACACGAGCCTTCTCTTATAGAGAGGTATGGGCCATAATCCGCCACGCTGGCCCAGTGGTGGCCCGGGTTGGTGGATGTCACATGTCCTTAAATTTTGTCAAAAATTCTTGGACCAATTCATGCCGGTTTCCTAACGACGATTTTCTGCACCGTTTTTAGAGCAATTGATCTGCACATAACTTAAGAAAGTCAGTTGTGCAGGGCCACCGGGATTCGAAACCTGGTGCGTCGCATCGATTAAAAATCTGCCCTAAAAATCGCGCAGACGAGGTGCACGGGGGAATGGTTTCGAACACAACGTCGATTTGCAATTGCGACTAGCACTAGCATTAGCAGACCGCCGCCGCCGAAGTTTGCATTCGTGCGGCATGCTAAGCGATGCGAAGCAACCATTGCATTCGCAACTACAATGAATTCGAATAATGCTAATTTAAATTTAGCAGCTTATGTAGGCTGCGCATGCTATTTAATGCAACATTAATGATAAGTATACTTTTTATTCATTTATTAGATACATACACATTCCATTGATAGGCATTACAGTGTGTGACCAATTCGATACCGAATTATATATTTTTCAATCACGCAACATCTAAACGTATTTTGATGAAATTTGGTATGTAGGTCTTCATGTCCTGGCAAAGGACATAGGTTACTTTTTATACCAGTAAACTGCAGGTAAAGCCGCGGGGCGCAGCTAGTTATAAATGCGAAAGTTTGTGAAGATGGATGGTGGATGGGCGAATGTATGTTTGTTACTCAACCACGTATAAACTTCTGAACAGATTTTGATGAAATTTCGTATGTAGGTACTTTAAGTCATGGAAAAGGATACATCTACATTTGATTCCGAAATGAAATGGTAAGGCGTATAACATAACCGACCTTCGCAAAGCATTATGTCTAGTAGCCACTACGGGGTCATGTTAGAAAATCCTTAATTAAAGTAAGAGCCTTAATAAACTTTAACTTTTTTAATTTAAATCCTTAATTAGACTAAAGCTTTAATATCTCCTAGGTGGTATAATAGATGGGTCTCTTATATTCTTTATGGAACTTAGTGATGAGACTA
Source organism: Petrophora chlorosata (assembly GCA_951640565.1). Lineage (NCBI taxonomy): Eukaryota > Metazoa > Arthropoda > Insecta > Lepidoptera > Geometridae > Petrophora > Petrophora chlorosata. Next base: position 3,276,735 of record OX621210.1, read on the forward strand.
GCAAGTGAGGGCAAGCGCCACGTCTGCCCATAACAATTGCAGTGCCACCCACTTTCAATACCATAAAAAGCACTGCGTAGCACTGCAGTGCGCTCATCACCCCAAACATCAGATATTAAATCTTATAATGCCCATTGCCCAGTAATTTCGCTGGCTACAATGCCCTTCAAACCGGAACACAGTAATGCTTGCGCACTACTGCTTGGCGGCAGAATAACTGGCAAAGCGGTGGTACCTACCCAGAAGGCCTCCCGAATGCGAGTACTTCTGGCGGTAGGAGAATGTCGCGGGGCAGGGCGCGCTACTGGGATTTATAGAAGGGTCTCTGGTCCCATGTAAACTTCATTGATATTCGAACTTGGTCTTTAAGATACATCAGAATTAAAATCGTTTTTTATTTTTTTATGGAACTGCGCAATGAGACGCTCGATGTTTACGCTTTAGTCGTTCGCCTGCTCTCGAAGTTCGCCTGTTAAGCGCCACGCTTGCCCATTAGAATAACAGAGCCACCCAGAACTTAAATACAATGAAATACATACATAAACTAACATAAAAAAAAACCGAATTAAAAAAAAACTACTACTTTTTAAACGACTTCAAAATAGGAGGAGATAGTTTTTATTGTATGTTTCTTACGTGATTACTCCGACAATTATGAATTATTATTTTTTTTAATTTTAAATTTTTTAAATTTATTTTAGCAATCCAAACAGCGTCTTAGCTAATTTATATCAATACAATATTTCTTGTTTATAAGGCCAAAATAGGATTACACAACTAATGTACTTAAGTTAATACTAGCATTATTACATAATATAATAGTATGTTTACATATCCTTCATTATGAGTTAAGTATACAGAATAGATGTTTGATTTTGGTAATTCTTTTTTGTTTGGTAGGGTTACTTCTTATCTTCATACTTCAGAGGTGGTTCCAAACAAATTTTATCGAAACTCATTCAGTACGTTTTTGAAAAAATTAACAAAAACAAAAAATATAAGTTTAGTCTTAAAGTCAGTTCTTGCTTTTTCTAAAAATTCTTATACATTTTATTTTTATGTCGGTTAAAAACGGAATTGGCCAGGGACAAAATATTCATCCCCTGGGTCCCTAGCTGACCTACCCAGTCAAAGGCAGGTAAGTAGATACCTACTATTTTTTACAAACCGTACAATCTATAGAGGTATCTCTCACCATTTTTCACCGAAGGCCTAACATCTGACCCTGCAGTTTAATATTCATCCGGAGTCCCGACGTCCCGCTATCCGATCCCTGACCCCAAAGTTTGTTGATCCGAAGGTACGACCCCTATCCGGAGATGCCATCTTTCAGTTAAAAGTTGGGTCCAACTTGCTTATAAGATAACCAAGTTGTCCCAACCCCTGTGCATTTTACTTAGAGGTACAAAAGTAATAATTATAATGTAGCGCTCGTAGCGTCTAGCCGCTTGTAACAGATCTGCTAGGTTAAGCAACGTTTGCAGCGGTTACAACTTGGATGGGTAACCGTTTGTGAGGTATTTATATCTAAGCGTTACAGTGCTTCGGAGAACACGTTAAGCCTTCGTCGATCCTGGTTGTTTTCGAATCAAATCAAATCAAATCAGGCCATGTCGGAGGCCTTCAGGCGGTCTAAAAACTCCGACACCACGGTTGGCCACATATTCACACAAGAGAAGAATAAGAAATATGAATTTTGTGCCTGTACCCACTGGTCTCTTAAACTTCCAGACTCAAACGTTACTGGTGGTAGGTTTCTCGTGTGGGAGAGGCCGTCTGGGTAGGGTATCACCGCTTTGCCAGTTATTCAGCCGCCAAGCATTAGTGCGCAAGCATTACTGTGTTCCGGTTTGAAGGGCATTGTATCCAACGAAATTACTGGGCATTATGAGACTCAACAGCTAATTGTCACAGGGTGACGAGCACAGTGCAGCGCCGCGCAGGATTTTGCAAAACAACCATCAGGCAACGACCAGCTCGTCTCGTCATTCAGTTACATAAAAAAATAGATACCTAAGACTGCCGACTGGTCGTCGAGCACTCGGCCCAGCCATCCCATGTATGCTCGCTATTTTCCCCCATTATTTATAGGTGGCCGAGCCCACGGATTTGCGCGGACAAAATAAGACAAGCTTAAAAGCTTAATTTTCACCACTTACTTTACCTTTTACGCGTGGTCGTATGCGGGAGGCTAGGTACCACATCTATCTCAGTTATTCTGCCACCAAGCAGTAGTGTGAAGGGTATTGTAGTCAGCGAAATTACTGGGCATATGAGACTTAATATCTGATGTCTCGGGGTCATGAGCGCAATGCAGTGCTACGTAGAGATTTTTATGGTATTAAAAGTTCTGGGTGGCACTGCAATTGTTATGGGCAGGCGTGGCGCTTATCATCAGGCAAACGACTTGCTCGTCTCATCACTCAGTTCCATAAAAAAAAACTTTTATTCATCCTATTCCTTTATTTCTATTCGCATTCTAAACCCGCCACGAAATTCAGTTATGTGTCAGATTATTCCTAAAATTGCATCAAAATCCAATAAAGTCAAACCTAAAAGCGGTTTAATGCAATTATTTCATTCCGGACTGCGGTTTTCCGATTCTGCATTCAGATGTCCGACGTCCAATGCTTGTCAAACTTTCGGACCGGTGCTTGGCTGAGGTGGTGATATTATATTATTATGCAGGAGGTTAGTTCCTTTAGGGTAATTTGGGCTTTATTATAGTCAGTTAGTGTTGAAATTCAGTTGATGTTGGTGTTTGAAAGTAGCAGTGGTCTGCAATGTAACTATATAATTTTCTAGTTGTAGGTGCACCTATTAAGTTATCTAGAGGTATAGCTTCTTTACAGCTTTTCCGTTTATATCTTTGTGGTTGTCAAATAAATGCTTTTACTTTGTTTCTTCTCAAATATTGAATTTATGAATATCATTTTGTTATTAGAGCGAGTGTGGCTCAGTAGGAGCATGTGCGACTTTCGATCTTAAGCACCCGAGTTCAGATCCCGCTGACTCCGCACCATGAATTTCTTAAGTTATGTGCGGATTTAACACTTATTATTCTAAAAACGGTAAAGTAAAACGTGAGAAAACTGGCATGTCCAAGAATTAATCACGAAAATTCAAGGAAATGTGACATCTACCAACCCGCTCTGGGCCAGCGTGGCGGATTATGGCCCATACTCTCTCTGTGAGAGAAGTCCCGTGTCTCAGCAGTGGGAACTTAAAGTCTGATGATGATGGTGATATTATTATGCCCTGCCATTTTCTATTTAAGCATTTTTGAAATAAATTTAATTTTATTGGATTTTATTAATAAGCTAAATATTTCTTAAATTTTTCCCGAACTTAGGTACCTTATATGTGTGGAAGAGGTACACGACCGGAAGCTGGCAAGTTAAGTGACCATCAATCAACGTAGGTGACGAATTAATGAAGGCCAGAAGCCGACAAGTGGAGCAGTGACGGACTGCGCTAAATGAAGTGACTTGTAATGGACGGAGCCGTTTACCCTTAATGAATTGCGTCGCATGTGGGAACCGTTCCCGTTATTTAATCACTCGGGATAAGGAAAGACAGATTCTTTGAGTTTATTTTCCTCTAGCGAATTAACATTGACTGTCTTAGTATAGTTTTATGGACCCTAATTTGTTTTATGTACTCGTTATGTAATAAAAACGGTACCCAGATAGAAATATAAACTTGATTCAGACTTGCAACAAGTTTGAAGTATCAAACGTGAAAACTTGCATTAAGTTTGCCATGGCAAGTCTACAAAGTTGCTGGAAGTTTAAGTCAAACTTTCTAGTTACCACGCAACAAACTTGCATGATACTGTCACGACAAAGATGTCACAGTTTTGTCAGAACAAAGAAGGTGCAATGTAAATTGTTACGGTTCATGATTGACGACGCCCAGCGCCCAGGTAGCAAATCTGCGTCATAATGACGTCAAATTACAGGCGGTTTCCGACGTAGCTAATTGAGGTTATTTCAATAACAGGAATAGGAACCGCCTTTTACAAATATCAAGTGCTTTTGACTTAAAACACGATCAAAAACAACCCAAATGAAAAAGGATATCGAGCCAGGAAACAGAACTAGTGTTCAATCTCCTGAATGTATCAATCGTTTATTTAATTTCACACCTGGGAATTTCGCGGAGAATCTTGTCACCGCGGGCTAAGTCGACGCCAACGCCATCTAGATTCAATTTTGAAACTACATGATTGTGTTTGACACATCCAAAACAAGCTTGCAGCAAGCTTACGCTCCATTGCCGTGACAAATTTGACGTATCAAATCAATATAAAGAAAAAGAAACTTGCAGCAAACTAACTTTCCATTGCCGCGATAAACATGACGCATCAAATCAAAATAAAAGAAAAACAAACTTGCAGCAAACTTAAATTACATTGCCGCGGCAACAAATGTAAAATAAACTTGCAGCAAGGTTACGTACTATCTCAGTATGTGCCTTTATGGTAAGACGCTAGTCTTTGAATAGGTACCTACTCGTAGTAGAAAATATTGGCGGTTAAATAAAGTAAGCTTCCTGATAAAACCAATCGTGAAGTACGACATGACAGCTCCCACGAATTCCACAAATTCGAATACTTCCGTTTTTTTATTTATTTATTTATTTCAGTCAGTATTATAGTACAATGTAGTAAAATTAACAGAGGCCCATAGAATATATACCTTACAGACTAACATATATACAAAAATATAACAGTATAACTAAGTATTTTATTACGCTACTACACAACACATAAGGAATTATTGTTTCTGCCTACTTTCCCTATAACGGCGGTAGACTACCCCTGCAGGCCAGAAGTCCGGGATAAAGAACATCTTCGCGCGTTCTGCTGGAACCTGGAGCGCGTAGTGCTTGCAATCAGTGGTTTGATGAGGTCCTCACGCGACTCCGGTACATGCCTATTCTCTCCCGGACGTATCGAAGGACTTCTTTACCCTTCGTCTTCGTTTTCATAATTTGTATCCTAATTATACTCTTGGTAAACAACACTGACACGTACAGAGTGAACAAAAAAGATCAATTAAGGATACTTGACCCTGAATTTACATGTGTTATGGCCCTACTTCTTCTTTATGGGGCTCTAACAGTGCCCTAGAAAGTTTATAGCTCCCCAAAAATCATTCACAGCGCCTACATTGCAGTAGTTTAATTAAATTTAATTAAAGGATAAAGTACAAATGAATGGTAAATTGTAAATGCTAATTGAGTTTACATTTAATTTACCACAGCTCAAAATACGAGCTCACAAAAACAAGTAAAACCTATCTATCTGTACCCTCATTAACACTAGCTTTTTTCCGCAGATTCGTCCGCTTTGATGACAGAGAAAGCCCATATTCGTATTTTTTCCACCGCGGCCGCTACCACTTCAAAGCGCTTATACAAGTTTCCTCACGATGTTTTCCATCCGTTTTAAGAGTCAGCAAAATCCGCACTTAACTAATAAGTCATGCAATGCAGTCAATCGTGCAGCGCCGAGATTCGAACACAGTTGCGTCGGCGCACAATTTACAACTAGAAAAAAAAAAAGAAAGAAAGAAACAATTTATTTTTGACAAAACTGCACACAACAAACAATGCACATACACATGTGCAGCAGGACAGAAAAAAAACAAAACAGTCACAGCGTGTGTATGGAGATCGCTGCCGTGTACAGTGCAGTCAAAAAAGGGTCTGTGCTCAGCATAATGTTGTGAAGAATCCACAACGCTGGTTTTCAGCACAGGCCACACAGACAACTCGGCCACACTCGTTCTCCATTCGTTTAATGGCTGGACCACACCAAATCCGGTTGCAGTCCGGTCCTGTGCAGACAAACTTTGTGCGGACGAGTAAAGTATGAAATTCTATGGAAGACGTCATACCGTATGCAGTAACTGCGGATCTCACGGACTGCGCGTTAGAGACACGTTTATTTTATTTTTATTTATATTATTTTCGCGCGCATCCGCTTTTTTCGAAACAATTTTTTTATATTTTTTCATATAGCTAAAAACTAATCTGTGTAGGAATGCCCGATATTCTGCTTTGTATCGATACACGATAATATCTCATGACTTTGTCTAATTGATATTTATGGTTTTTTGAATGAATAAACGCTTTACACTAAACTAGTTTTTGATGATAAATTTTTTAACACACTTAGGCCTATTAGCGCCAACGCCAACGTAACATCACGGTATTTTTGGTCGAAAATCCACGTTTTTATGCACTGCTTCCGCATTTTATTTCTTGCTATCTGGTAACACTGCGTAGGTATAATTCAACGGGAACTTGTCCAGCCCTGTGTGACACGTTACGGACTACACACGTACTCCAAATTAACTACATTGCACCGGACTGGACTGCAACCGGAATTTTTTATTTCTTATTTATGTAACTGAGTGACGAGACGAGCTGGTCATTCGCCTGCTGGTAAGCAATGGGCCTGCCTATAACAGTAACAGTAACACCTACAACTTTGTTTTTCAAAATCCTGCGCTGCGTTGCACTGCGCTCGTCACTCTGAGACAATTAGTTGTTAAGTCTCATAATGCCCATTAATTCGCTGGCTGCAATGCCCTCCAAACCAGAACACTGTAATCCTTGCGCACTACTTGGTGACACAATAACTGGCAAAGCGGTGGAAACCACCCAGACAGCCTCTTGCATTTGAGAAACCTACTATTAGTATTGATTTGGTGTGCTTCCTTAAGGCTCCCCTGGCTTATAGCCACCACAAAGTTCGAAGCTTCATGTAAGTTGTGGTCGTTAGACTATCTCACTGCATTAGGCTAAGCTATTCCTTCATTAGAGATACGCGGCAAAGATGCTGCAACATATTTAGAGAACGGACTGCAATGGACCGGTAATGGTTATTATATTTTTAATCATTAACGATTGCCAAGCAAAATATACAAACAAGGTTTTTCGGGAAAAATTCGACTACAGGTGTAGACTTGAACCCGGAACCCAATCTTGCCTCAGCGCGGGACGCTCTACGAATTGAGCTACGGTGGACACAAACTCGAGTGTCGAATTTCTTCTTTCGTTATTTAACCGTCTTAAGGGCGACGTGTACGCCATCTATTGAGAGTGGAGTGAAGCTTTTTCTCAACGAGCAAGATCAATGTTGCAATTGAATACTTGCTCTGTGATGACGCGAACCCATAATAATTCTTATTATATTTTTAAGCATTAACGAATGCCAAGTGAAAAATTCAAACAAGCTTGAGTCCCAGCTGGAGGTCGAATTTTTTTCTTCCCGAAAAACCTTGTTTGACCGGTAATGCAACCAAAATTACTTAGTAGAAGCCTGTTTTTCACTGGTCAAACGTCAAAAGATATTTATGAAATAGGCACTAAATATGCTCGCTAAAGAAGATACTTGTAGCACCAAGAAACTCTGTTGGCACAAAATAAGTACCTACAGAAAGTACTATACAGAAAGCCAAATCTTCATAAAACATTTTTCCATATTGTTTTTTATGGGACTTAGTTATGAGACGAACATATCGTTTGCCTTAATGGTAAACGACACGCCTGTCCATAACATTTGCAGTGCCACCCAGAACTTTTAATACCATATATTGCACTGCGTATCACTATACTGCGCTCATCACCCCGAGATATCAGATAGTAAGTATCATATTATGAGTAATTTCGCTGGCTGCAATGCTCTTCAAAGCGGAGACTCTACTGCCTGTGGTAACATTGTCCACACTCAAGAGTCAAGGCATAAAAGACTGTATTCAGTTGCCAATAAATAAAACAAGAGTCAAGGGGAACGGTAGCCATATAACTATTAATATTTGTTTTGCCCTTATTTTATATGTTCAGTGTAATGTTGTGAGATGTCTTGAATAAATATTTTCTTTTTTTACAAGTTTTTATTTTAATTGCAATGCCAACAAAACCATGCCGAACAAAGCCATGCCGAACGATGCCAAACAAAGCCGTCAAGCGACCTAGTCGTGTTTCGGGATGATGTCCGGTGAATCATCGGGGAGACGGGTTTGAGCAGCCGCTCAACTGCCGTCTCTCTCTAGATCTATGTGCTGCATCTTAGGCCACATCATCGCTTCACATCAGGCGAGATAATGGCCAAACATAGATCTATTAGGCGTAAAAAAATATGTATGTATTTATGTATGTATACGTAACTCTTGTTCGGGTAGAATCTTGCAAGATGAATCACAACCACTTTCTCTTATCCTACGGAGTTGAAATTGTGCATACTTGTCAATGTCCGATGACAATGCAATATTATGGTGACAGCCAGCTGATCTGATGATGTAGACGGAAGGGCAAGGGAACTCCTTGACGGATAATCGTAAACTACTAGTATTTGGGCTCATTCTAAGCTGCTCGTGGTTCCGATTACGAATTTATTAAAGCTTGTCTTGAAAAATATATTTTTCACGAAAATCTTGTCCTAGTTTCGAATAGGTACATATTTATGGCTTAGATGAGCCTTGAGTCAATTCTTCAAGGTTCCACGCAACATCAAAGTACTACAGATCTTTAGATATAGAACTATTTTCGTAATTTTAGCCTAACACAAAACCATTTTAAATTCTTACCTGACACGGTTCCTAAAATTTAAATGAAATTCCATACTCCAGTAGCTGCTGCTTCGTGTCAGCATTACATATTTTGAATTTATGAAATTTTTGCTCTGAGTCAGACAGTGAAGTGGCAATTAGCATTATGGAAATATTCGCAGCCTTCTGCCGGAAAATATTTTATGTTTTTTACTTTCTTTGGCGAAGTATTATGTAGGTACCTATTTGAAATTTATAAGTTTGGATTTTTATTTCGCGCCCAGAATGCAAGGCTTTGGCTTATTTAAACCCGTCATTTATGCGTTTGTTTTACTCCCCTCTTTTAGGGATTACAAACACAAATTAAAATTAAATGTTAAAAGTCCACTTAGGATCTTACGCATTTAATAAGTTAAGTAAGATATCATTAAAGTTTTTACAGAATCAACAATCGAAAAGGAAGAGAAAAGTTATGAAAGATTAGGTACCTAACTACGTACCTTTTTAACGCTCTCCTCGGTTGGCAGTAGCTAGGAATACGGCCTATCGTTGACTCGGTTTTATCATTGCATAATAACCACGTAAACATACATGTATCATTGTAAATAAATCATGGTATTGTTTTCACAAATAAATGTTGACGACGATAGATTTTGCTGTCAGTTTTGCCACAGTCACTGCTATAATTGACGGATAACTTACCGTCTAATGTCAAAGATAAAGAGGTCTAATTACGTTGCATGAATTTGAATGTTTATTATCTAGGGTGCGTTTAGGCAAGCCAGTCGTATACATTTTAGCTGGACAAAATTATTTATACGGAGCTCATGAAACGGCGTCATAGCTTTATTTTAAATTCAATTGACAGGTAGGTGGTTGTAACCAGACCAAAAAGTACGGTTTTTGCTACCATTCATCATCTGACTGTTCACCGTACTACATCATTCATACTTCAGCTTTGACCGTGCTTTTTGCCTTGTAAACTATTTTTGATACAGCACTTGATGTAATATCTCTCTAGGCTTGATAAATTTATTAGTATACTCTGTTTACTCAGTATACTCTTATTCTTTATTTCGCACTAGCTTGTACCCCCGACTTCTGTTAAAGCATGCAACCTCCGGAGTTGATATGCAAACTTTTTTGATGTTACAATATGCGTCCATTTTAAAAACAAGGTTGATATTTTAAAGCTGTCTTGTCTGAGTTGTCAAAAAAAAATGTATTACTTCAAGGAAATTGTGTTTTCATGTATTTAAAATGTTAATTTGTTCATTAAATCATGAGTAAACAACCCGTAAGTACTTCGTCCACGTAGAATTCGGTTTGTAGCTGTTTCCTGGGGAACTGTTCGTATTTTCGGGATAAAAATTATGTCCTTCGTTTAGTTTAAATTTTAGCCAGTAATTTTCACATCTTGGACACTCTAAAAGGGCTATTTGATATTTATCTAGTTTAATCCAAGTTGGCTGTCCTAAACGCACTCCTGGATATTGTTATTTTGTTGACTTTTAAATGAATGTGTGATGTAGTGTCATGAGACCTCAATGGTGTGATGGCATTTTGTCAATCACGCGTCTGTCAGCGTCCGGATAGCGATCGTCATGATAGGCCTACGTCATTCATACTAAATAATGACTAACTACAAACAGAAGTTACAATTTTTATGGCGGACGTAATTAATTGCGTAAATAGTTTAATTTATAGAAGCTTTTATTTATCTTACAATGTTTGGGTCAAATCTTACAACTTGAATCAGGACCACTTCCTCTTATCCTACAGACTTGAAATTTTGCATACTTGTCAAAGTCCGATGACAATGCATTATTATGGTGACAGCCAGCTGATCTGATGATGGAAACGGAAGGTGGGTAGTGGAACTCCTTGATGCATACCACCTCAAAAATAGGCACATTATGTATTGGTGGCGCTTCTGTAATTAACTGTTCTCATAAGATGAGAGCAAAGGTCATTGACCTTGTCACAAAACAGCTGTTACATGGTTATCACGTTGTGGTTTTTACATTTCGCGGAAAAATCTTTACGAGAAACTTTCATGAATGAAAACTGCGAAATTTCAAAACTCGTAGAACTAACATTGTTCGCCGTGACGTGCAGAATTTGCACCCTTCGGGCTTATACACATATTATGATACAAATTGTATATATATATATATATATATATATATATATATATATATATATATGGATTTAACAAATCATATTTTATTATTGCTTAACGTTAAATAAATAGTCAGTTGTTTGAATGATTATATATATATATATATATATATATATATATATATATATATATATATATATATATATATATATATATATATATATATATATATTATATTTTATTATTGCTTAACGTTAAATAAATAGTCAGTATTTATTTAACGTTAAGCAATAATAAAATATAATTTGTTAAGTCCATTAAACTTCTTCATAAACAAATAAAGTCGATTGTTTTCAAAAATAGAATCAGTAACGCAATTAGGACATCACTACTCCAGCTGTCAAAAGATAAATAAATGGTTGGACAGAGTATACAATAATATAAAATACTGTTATATATAAAAAAATACTTTAATACCGGCGTGTAGCGGCATAGAAACGGTATAGTGGAACACGGACGCCATATTTAATCCGCGCTTGACAGCTGTCATTTTCCCCGCCAAAATCGCTACCTATGAATCCGTATTGCGCCTACCCGAATCTCGTGTCAAAAGTTGAATATAGGGTGAAAGGGTGCGATTCTATGAATTATTTAGTTAGGTTTGGATTATATCGCTTTGATTTTTTTTTCGACAAACTGTTTTGATTGGCGTTTTTAGTTGTTGGGTTATTTGGAATTTCTATAGCTGTTTGTCAAGAAAAGGGCGTCTGTTTAAGAGAGAAATAAATTGAAGGGTCCAAATAAATGTCAGATTTATTTGGATTAGGGTCTTGACTCGACCTTTAATATAATTTAATAAGATCTCTTTTAATCCTTTTTTAAAAGTAAGTCTCTTTTGATCATTCCTTTTTTTCCTTCATTTATTTTTAGTCTTTGGTAGTCTCAGATAAAGTATCCCGACGTGGACTTTTTGGCGGGAAGTGAAAAGTGATACAGTTCGATTTTGTTTTATTTTCCAATCAAGTGTTATTTCGAGTGATCATGTGTAATATCGGTGGAATATTAACCATTATGTGTTGGTTAACGTGCACGAGTGTAGGCAAATGAAACAAAATAGGGAAAACATTGCTTTTTATGTTCTCACAAAAAGTCCATGGAAAGCTTGAATAAAGTTCCACCACTTTATTGAAGCACTAGGAGAGGGTCCGGCTTGTTGCTGTTGACCCTCATTCTCAACAAAAGTATAATAAAATGGAATATTAAACTATCAAATAAAAACTACCTACGTAAGACATGGCGGTATGGTCCTAGAGACTTTAGCCTGCCGTAATGGACAAACTTAAAAAACGAAGAACAAAAAAGACGTTATTTCAAAGCAAAACCGTGTGCGAAGCTTGTGTTTATTTTAGTTTCCAACGTTATAACAATTCTTCAAGTGTTTTACCGTTTTAGACTTAACTAGGTGTTTTCGATTTTTTTATTACGAAAATAGTACTGAGTTGATGTGAACAAGAGCACAGTAGCGCTCTCTCTCCAGTGTGAAATAATAATAATCATCATCATCATCAGCCTGTAGTCGTCCACCACTGGACATAAGCCTCTCCTAATGAACGCCACTGAGCCCGGTCTTCGGCTCTTCTCATCCAGTTTCTTCCGGCCACCTTTCGCAGGTCTTCGCTCCACCTGGCCGCTAGGCGTCCTACACTACGCTTGCCGATTCGCGGTCTCCACTCAAGGACACGCACTCCAGCGGTTGTCTGTCCCTCGTGAGATATGACCAGCCCAATGCCACTCTAGAATTGTTAAATAAAACTGACTTTCAATGATAGATATAGCCCCGTTCACGTTTTACGTAAAAAATAACAATTTATTTAATCAAAAGTTGAAAACCGTTCGCTCTTCATTTGCCTCGACAACAACTGAACACTCAGCCAGGCTTAAGTTTTAATTAATAAATCGAAGTAATTTATTGTTAGTAGCTACTCGAAGCGTATAAAGGTATTAATATTTTATTAAAAAGCAGATACTCATTTATGTCCGCGGCTTTGCACGTGCAGGGTTTTTCAAAACAAAGTTCTGGTGGTGTTTAAGATTTAGGTACTTAAGTCCGGCCTAGCGCACTGCGCACTGTAGGTACGAAACTACAAGACGGACACCGAAGTCAAGGATCGCGCGTCTTTACACCGCCGCGTCAGAAGAGATAAGAGCTATACGATAGAAAGAGAGGCGCTCTGTAGGTTAATTTAACTGGTAGGTATGCAGTGCTACGCGAGCTGAATTAAATTTTATTGCGTCATAGCAACAGTCGCTATTCGTTTAAATTTCTTTGCGGAGTGATGCTTCTGCCCCTTAGTATTCTGTGCTTGAGATTAGTAACTAGGTTTCCCTGGATCTCGAGAACCAGGAACTACGAGGACCATGGTCCTACAATACTGAGATGGGACATCTCACTCGCACTTCTTCTATGACATTCTGTTAATTTTCATTGATACCTAATTGTTCACTTTAATCAAATAATTGTTCATTGTTATATATCGAAACATTTTAAAAGAGTTGAAAAAAAGGCATCCCCGCAGAGTTTCTTGGTGCTATCTTCTCTAGCGGGCGTATTTGCGGAGCACTGGTAGAGTCAGTATTCGCTTTTCTTTTCTGCACCCGGACTTCAGTTTGCATGTAGGAAAGTGTTGTGATCAGGGAGGGAAGATACAGCAGATTAAATAATATGTGATTTCAGGTATAATTTATAATTTATTTCTTTTAGGAAAAACGCCATTAACAAAAACTCAAAGTCATTACGAACACTATTTTAAACTATAACGAACATTTTTTTCCTTATTTTATTGCCGTAGTATGGTTTATAGTCATGATGATCTCCATTTTTATTACAATCCAGCCAATTGATTAGGCTAATAAGTAATTTACATTTAATTTAAAGTTATAGATAAAGTGATACTAAGAATGTGTCCATTAACACACATTCCTATCCATTAAACATTCTTATTGTCTCTCGGAGACACTTTGTTCTTGTGTTCTGTATGGTTAGCCACTTGTTCTACATTACACTAATTACGAACATTTAAAAAAATACTTGCCGCATCGGTCCAGCCGTTCTCAAGTGATACGCTTACCAACGAACAGCATTTCATTTTTATTTATATAGATAACATATATCATAGCATTGGTCTTGGATTAAACAAGGTTTTCGGGAAGAAAATATTCGACCACCGGCTGGGACTCGAACCCGCAACCCAATCTTCCCTCAGCGTGGGACGCTCTACCAATTGAGCTACGGTGGAAACCAACTGGATTGTCAAATTTCTTCTTCCGTTATTTAACCGTCTTAATGGTGACGTGTACGCCATCTATTGAGAGTGGAGTGAACCTTTTTCTCAACGAGCAAGATGCTCCGTGATGACGCGACCCATATTAATATGCATGCATTTATATTTCCATCGGGACACGGAAATAAAAGTCCGCTTTATAAATTTAATATTGTAGTTATTTTGTTGATCCCACGCTGAGCCATGGAAATTGAATTTACATCCAGTGTTAATCCATAGACAATCAAATTTTTATGTTATTTTTTAAAATTAATGTAACATTGATCCTTCATAACCGAATCATCATAATCTTCCTTTACTATTATAATAATATATAATTGTGTAATATATAATTGTGACTTATGTTTTTTACATAGACATACGTAATGATACACTTGATAAACTCGATTCTGGATACTACCTACCTAACTACTGACACAATAGACGCACCCACACACTCACATACGCCACTCCCATTCGGCACCGGTCGTTAGGCAGGTGGTCCATGTCAGTGCGTTTCTCTTACTTATTCGATTAGCTTAGCTGTAAACAGCTATACCGAAGGAAAGAAACTGAATTCTACGACACATGAGGTATCCTAGTGTGGGATTCAGAGCTCATAGAGTTGATTGTACTACACAATTTGTATTTGCAATAAAATGATTGGTTGATTGATTGATAGAGAATCGAAGACTGCTGAACGGATTTTAATTCGGTGTCTGGGTGTCGTGTAACCATGGTTCTCATAGTTTTTGGTTCCCTAGATATAGGGAATCCTAGTTACGGGCCTGGATCTATGTATGTGAACGTCAGGCGTATTTATTTTATTTATGTATTACATCGGGCAACTTAAACGTCTTTCAAACTAAATCTATCAACAAACAAATTTAATACCTTTTAGAAATGAAACAAACTTTAGTAATTTGTGAAACGAACAACTGACGCGCGCCATCATATTGTCAAGTACTTTATTAATATTAATGTCTTGGCAACAGAATTTAATATTTAGATCCCCACAGCTTTTTAGAATAACAACCCTTCAAGGGCCGTATCGGAGAATTAAAATATATGCAAAATATTTACTTTCACTTGAATAAATAAGATATTGAAATGAGAATTCGAACGATATAAAAAACTGCATTTTTGATATTAAATGCTTAGAATAATTAAGAAGAATATAAATATATTACTTTATAGGTGCACTGTTAAAACGTCAATGCGCCCAGTAGACTGACGTTTCAAACTTGAGGAATACTTGAGAAGGCAGCACTGTAGCGAGGAGCTTTCAAAAAATATTCGACAATCTTATACCCTGGGTGACATATGTCAACCCGCGCGAGCCCCTGCGAGCGAGTTTATTGTTAAGAAGAATATAAATATATATATATATATATTATATTGGTCGGGCAGGCAGGCGGTCAATGCAGTGCTACGCAGTGCTTTTTATAGTATTTAAAGATCTGGGTGACACTGCAATTGTTATGATCAGGCGTGACACTTATCATCAGGCGAACGACTTGCTCGTTTCGTCACTAAGTTTAATAAAAAAACATATTTAAAACCGGCCAAGTGCGAGTCAGTCTCGCGCACGGAGGATTCCGTACCATCTATAAAAAAAACATGTCTGTTGTATGGGATATTAATTTTATTCTGTTTTTCAGAATTTGTTGTAGCGGCTACAGAAATACATCATCTGTGAAAATTTCAAATGTCTAACTATCACGGTTTTTGAGATACAGCCTGGTGACAGACGGCCACCGGAGTCTCAGTAATAGGGTCCCGTTTTACCCTTTGTGTACGGAACCCTAAAAACATATTTCTTTATTACTTTCACTCACTCTTATATTAGAATTTTAAATTCCTACAAACGATTTATAAAACGACTTCTAACTAAATGTTTCATTTCAACTCGTTCCAAATCCCACATCGCAGAGTAGACCCACAATCTAGTAATCATAGAATGTGGTAGAACTATATATTATTAATACCTACAATATATATTTCCATTCTCACGGTAGCTAGGTATATTCAACTAGTTTCTAATATGAAATTGGTTCACCAACACAATTCTCTACTCAAAATTAGGCAAATTGGAAAATTTGCGAACAAATGTAGCCAGATTGCGGTGGCTTTGTCTTAAGCTCTGGCGAATAGGGTGGCCATGGGTTTCGTTTTTAGATAGATAGATAGATAACACTTTATTGCACTTAAAAAGAAGAAAACAGAATTACAGTTGGTAACACATAATCAATAAGCACAATAGGCGGTCTTATCGCTAAGCAGCGATCTCTTCCAGACAACCATAGGGTAAGGAAAACAACACATAAAAGAGGATAGTGTGCAGTAGATAATAAGTAGAAAATGCTTTTAAACTAAAAAATACCTTTTTAATAGGATAACGTTTTGTTTGTTGTGCACAACTAGCCATTTTTATGATAACTTTAAGGTATCCATTCTCTACGGTCATAGTCACTGTGTCAAAACCCCTTCGAAATTAAGAAAGATTAAAAATAACAAGTACCTATACATTTTATCAAACAAAAAAACCGACTTCAATGTATCTTTGAAGTGCAAGGTCTAATATCGATAAAAAAATTATGTGACCACTTCGTAGAATTTTCCAAATTGGTTCATAAATTACAGAGTTCTGAGGTAAAAACAATTCAATTAAATTCAAAAGTTCTTTATTTCAATTTTGTCGTCACAGACGCACTTATGAACGTCAATTATAACAATGACTCTACCACCGTATCGGAAAAAGAACCACTACTCAGAAGATACGGCAAAAAACTGAGGGGCATATTTTTTAGAACTTTTGTTACAATATTTTATCTTATACATTTTGGAATTGTATTGTAATAACGTACAAAATTGCCCATGAAGGACTTATTCGTTTTATTCAGTCTAAACCTAGGTACTGCAATTCTATCCTTATTTCTAGTGTTTATGTTGTGGTGGTCACTATTCACCTTGAATTTGTACAGATTTTTACGAACATACATTATATTTTCATAAATATACAGAGAAGGTAAAGTTAATACATTAATTTGTTTAAAGACTTCTCTTAATGATTCGCGAGGACCCAACTCATAAATAGCGCGAACCGCCCGCTTTTGTAAAATAAAAATAGCTTCTATATCCGCGGCTGACCCCCACAGCAATCGAATAGAGAACCTCATTCTTTTTTTTAAATCAGTTAAAAAGGATAGCATTTTAGTGAACACTAAAAATACACAAGTACTTTAATGTTAAGCCGACTAACATAGGTACTTAATGTTAATAAGCTAACTGGCTAACACACTTGCACTTGGAGAGCTTTTTTCAACGTTTTAATTCCACGGAACCATTGCGATCCAAAGCTCCGAGTGGCACTAAAATTCTTAAGTTTCATGTGGTTTTTTACACTTAATAGATCTATGTTTGGCTACTATCTCGCCTGATGTGAAGCGATGCTGTGGCCTAAGATGGAGCACATAGATCTAGAGAGAGGCGGCAGTTGAGCGGCTGCTCAGACCCGTCTCCCCGATGGTTCACCGAACATCATCCCGAAACACGACTAGGTCGCTTGACGGCATGGCTTTGTTCGGTGGGTGGTATTACAATCACGGCCAGAGCCTACCACTCCAAAGCGCGTAAGCGGGTTTCATCATGATGTTTTCCTTCACCGTTTTAGAGCGAGCGTGCAAAATCTGCACTTAACTATAAGTCATTGGTGCAGGGCCGAGTCGGGATTCGAACCCAGGTGCGTCGGATTGAAAGGCGCACGAGTTCCCGCTGAGCCACACTCGCTCTAAAAGTAAAGAAGTAGAACAGTATTCTAAATACCTCTTCCTAAATAAAAAAAAATACGTTCTGACAAAAAACTATCAAGTACTAGCAGCGCCCCGCAGTTTCACCCTCGGTTTTCTGATAAAAAGTAACCTATATGTTAATCCAGGGTAGAAGCTGTCTCCATTTCAAATTACATACAAATCCGTTAAGCTGTAAGCGGCGTGAAGATGGAACAAAATATACATACAAACTTTATATTATTAGCGTGATGAAATGAAACTCTTTATTGAAACACACACATAATTAAAAAACTAACAATAATAGCTTATTAGTGGTGTAACGGTCCTATCGCTAAAAGCAATCTCTTCCAGACAACCGTGCAGGGAGAGGAATAACGCAGAAATACATAATTTTCAACTTCTTAATACACTTACATAAACCAATGTAATAATGCCTATGTATATGTATGTAGGCGCATATTCTGAAGATGAAAAAAAATAAAAAAAAATAAAAAAAAATAAAAAAAAATTTTATTACAGCAATAAGGTAGTTAGATGATCGGAAGCTGAACTGAGGAGCCGATAGAAATCGATATCAGTCATCTAGAACCCAGTAGACCAACGACTTTCAAGTCGTACGAGCTGAGAATTCCAGCAACGCTTAAAAAGTAGCCTATGTGTTAATCCAGGGTATTAGCTATCTCCATACCAAATTTCATCAAAATTCATTCAGTAGTTTTTGCGTGAAAGAGTAACAAAGGTACATCCATACATCCATTCTTACAAACTTTCGCGTTTATTATATTAGTAGGAAGTAGGATATGGGCCTCTGATACGATCACTCTGTGTTCTTTTATTATTATAAATAAATAAATAAATAATAAATGTCATGTGATCTTTCTTATCCTAATTTCTCAGTACCTCATAGGGTACCTACAATAACAGCACTCAGAGTATGTCTGCATTATCTGACACCATTGAGTACTCTGTTTACGTATCTGCTCTTGTAGAGTCCCATTAAGTTTACAATTGGCAAAGCTTTAGTGTTTGAAGACAATATGTTATTTATATAGGTACGCTCATCTGTTTAGGAGTGTATTGTAACCTAGAAGCATTGACCAACAACAGAATTCCGACACATTGTTAATCAAACTCCGATATTCATCTCGTCATCATCATCACCTGTCGCAGTCCACTGCTTGACAAAGGCCTCTCCAATTGCACGCCATTGAGCACGATCCCTGGCTCTTCTCATTCAGCTGCTACCAGCCACCCTCTGAAGATCGTCGCTCCAACTTTGGCTTGAGGGCGTCCTACACTACGTTTGCTAATTCGTGCATGGTCTCCACATATTCCTCTACTCAGACGATATTTCAAGACGATATTTTTTTTCCTGATAGGCAAACATTTGACCGCTGTCTCGTCTGATAGAAAGTGATGACGCGGGCGACGATGGATCATACTTGCCTAGAAGATACCGATTCACTCTGGACTTTAAGACACCTAGATTATAAGTATCGGGAAACAGAGACGCTGGTAAGGTGTTCCATTCCTTAGCTGTTCGCACTATGAAAGTTGAAGCGAAACGCTTTGTTCTGGCAGGAGGAATGTCAACCATTAACGGATGCCGAGTTTCCGTACGTCTTGTTGTCCGATGGTAGAACTAAATGGAGCAATTAACTCATGTAATTCCTTCGCACACTCTCCGTGATGTATCCTGTAAAATACCGACAGGCTGGCAATTTTACGTCGATGCTCGAGACTCTGAAGCTTAGCTTCAACCAACGCATCGTTACCAATAAGTTTTTTTGCCCGCCTTTCAATGGAGTCCAAAGCCTCGAGCATTTTAAGCCGACATGACTTTGATTCACTTAAATACAGCTTTACGCAATAAACGATATTCTATTCTACAACTACTATCTCACTTCAAAAACAGTCAGACAAGATATAATATATATAGGTCGCGAGATATTGTTTTTAATTCTATGCTCTGTTTGTCTACAGGCGAGTGGCGCGGCGAGAGGAGAATGCTGGACATCACACGCGACAAGCCAGTCAAGGTGTGCGTGCGAGTCGTCGTGCCAGTGCGGGATCATCCTAAAGTAAGCACGGGTTTCTATGTTTATTTACCGCCATGCAGTAGTGTGCAAACATTACTGTGTTTTTGTTCGAAGAGCACTATTTTAAAGCGTCATTAGATAGCATTATGAAACTTGATGGTGACGAGTGGTGCAGTGCCGTACAGAATTTTGCAAAACAATGTTCTGTGTGGCACAGCATTGGTTATGGGCAAACGTGTGGCTTATCATTAAGTGAACAACCTGCTCAATGGCATAAAAAAACAAATACAATACAATATTAATATTGTATTTGTATTTGTAATAAAAAACACTTTTTTGCACACCAAATAAACACACAATAGAAAAAAAGAAATAATAACAAAACACATTAATAAAAAAACACATGATTTGGTTGACTGATCAATTACGAAAATATAATGACCTTGAAATCTGAAAGTGGTACGCTCGTCCTACTCACTAGCCCGGGCCAATTGCTCCCAAGGCGAAACCGTTTTCTTCAAACGGATACAAACAAGCCAGCCGCAAACAAATAAAATTAATATGTTTCTCGAATACCTACTTGTGAAAACGTGTTTCGACGAATAGCTATAACTATACTACTATAAGTGATACTTAGTGAAATGATTAATTTTTAGAAAAAAAACCGACTTCAATGTATCTTCGAAGTCCAAGGTCAAATATCGATGAAATTTATATTGGACCACTTCGTAGCTATACTGAACCCAACGCAAAAATAATTTTGCACATCGGTTATTAAATGACGGAGTACTGAGGTAACAAACATAAAAAAATGATATAAAAATAGGAATAAAAATAAAAACAATTGAATAGAGAATCTTGTCCTTTTTGAAGTCGGTGAACACTGAAGATTTTTGTAACGTTGGTATAATTGTGGCGACCTCATCTGCCACATATCACCGACATGCTCACAGATGGCGCTGACATAAAGTAGCATAAAAGCCCATACAAAGTCGCAGATTCTATAAAAACCCTACATCGCGCAAACGAAATTCGCCTGACAGATAAGACTTATACAATTTCCAAGTAGTTTCTGTCGGACAGCTGTCCCCGGGCCAATAACACCTGGCTAGGTCGAAAGATCTTCCTTATTAAATGGAGGAAGGTGTTTCTACAGTAGAATCCTAATAATAACCTATCCACTACGTATCCCCACCCTCTATACAAAGTGTAACCACAGAATACTAAGGGACAGAAGCATCACTCCGCAAAGAAATTTAAATAAATAGCGACTCTTGCTATGACGCAATAAAATTCAATTCAGCTCGCGTAGTGCTGCATACCTACCAGTCATTAGCCTACAGTGGTCGGTATCCGGCTATGTACTTGTAGCTTCGTACCTACAGTGCATAGTGCGCTAGGCCTGCTATGACGCAATAAAATTCAGCTACGTACCTACTCGTACAGTGCGGAGTGCGCTAGGCCTGATGTAACACAATTTTTCAAACATTTTCGTCTATAAAAATGATTATTCAGTAGATATGTTGAATGAAAACGTTATCACTCCCTTACGACTCATTTCCTCAGACAAAACTGTACCCGTAAGCATGATCACAGTTTACATACAGACAGTAGATAAACATTGGCGAAAAACAAGTTGGAGACGAAAACTTGAACTTGATATGTTCAATAAATTACCTCTTCATGTAACTAAATTACTTATCCTAGAGTTCAAAGCAAAAATCAAAGCGTTCTTCGAAACACATCCCTTCTACAAAAAAAACGAATTTATGTCAAAATGCTGGAAGGCAGAATTTTCATTTTGGAATCTCATATTTAAAAATTTTAGTAGATAATAATTAATTGATTAAAATTGTATAATAATGGCATGCCTAATATAACGTACAATGTATAGTAGTGTAATTTATTGACCATATATAATGGTCAATAAATGAATAAAAAAAATTTAAGAATTAAATTAAACAATGAAAAAACGTCATACGTTCTTATTCTCAAAACCTATTCATATACATTTTATAATATATATTATTATCAGTATAATTATATTTTAATCTTTGTACAATTAATCAAATACGTTTGAGTTAAAAAATATTTATATTTATATGACTTTTCTACTTAATCCAGAATTTAATTTGGCAATATCTTATAAATTATAAGCTCATTTTCTATAAAGTTAAATATTATATTGTCAAAGTTTTAGGAAAAATAAATGATATTTCTCAAAAGCGTGCAATGGGGTTTATTTCCAAGTACAGATTTTCATTTCAGATTCCCAAAAATAATTCTACAGATTGACGGAGCAGCATCGTTTACTCCTCTAGATTTTAGTAAGGCATTTATAAGAAAGAAATACTTTTAAATTTGGTAGTTTTCTGCATTTAGTATAATTAATGCCGTCAAGCGACTTAGTTATGTTTCGGGATGGTGTTCGGTGAACCATCAGGGGGACGGACCAGATGGGTCTGAGCAGCCGCTCAACTGCCGTCTCTCTTTAGATCAATGTGCTCCATCTTAGGCCACATAATCGCTTCACATCAAGCCAGATAGTAGCCAAACATAGATCTATTAAAAAGTGATAAAAATATAAAAAATAAGAATGAAATAGATTGATTAACCAACCTACCTAGATATGAACAATATTTTTAGTTCATATGAAAAAATAGCAGATAGCAACTTCCACACATACATAATGCAAGTATGCTAAGTTGATATCCTTCATTTTTCCTTCCTGCTCCAAATTGTGGTACTTGACCTACGGTTTATACTGCATCATCACACTCAATTTACTGACAAACCTGCGTCATTTCGCATCGCAGATGATAAACTGACGCGCATCGCTCACAATAGTAGAGGTACCATGATTTTTGTTTTTCGCGGACAATACAAAAAACCCGAAATGAAAAACTAGAGAGAGATTATTACTTTAATTTTAATCTAAAATGTTACATAGGTATTTAAATGGATATAAAACGACAAAACACTTAATATTAAGTACTGTTATATTAAGTAGAACGATTAAGTGGAAAAAGTTAAAAAAAAAAAGACGTGTGGCACTCGGAGACTGCCGCGGTAAAGCTATTGCATAGCATTCGGAGTGGGGGGTGTTAGGTTATTTTCGTTACGGAATTTCTGGATTCGGTCTCCATGCTCAAGGGCCGCGATAGAAGCTATGCAATAGCTTAAAAAGTTAAGTATTCGGTCTACCAAAATAATAATAATATAATAATAATAACTTGATAATGATAATAATATAATACCAAAATAATAAACATCTTGTACAATAAAGAACATAACCGGTGTCATTGCTATAGCGTTTTCTTCAAGAAAATATTTGGATAGACACCAATATAATAATTTTCCCGTACAATGGGATGGGGGACAATGTTACGTACATAGATGTCACTACTCAGTTTCCTTCTTCGCTCTTTTTTTAGTTATTGGAAATGTTTTGTTTATCTTTGTTAATATTCTGAACTTTATATGATTTCTACCTTTTTTAGTTTAGCTCCCACAAGAAAAGAAAGGTAGTATAACTTCATCTAAAAAATAAAAATAGAATTGGCTAGGGCCTCCAAACTTTTATTTCCTCCTTTAAAAATCCTAAATCATAGTTACCCCGAACTGAAACAGGTATAGGGTAAAGCGAAACACGTGCCAATCTCGTTTTTCTTCACTTCCAGTGAAAAATTACGCGCATTTACCAAAGAAAAGGTTGTTTAGCCGAGTGGCGCACTGACAACTTCGAGAATTCACAAAAGGAGATAGCACTGCGAATACACACTCTTCAATGTACCTTTTGCAGAAAGTAGCTCGTGCAAGGTAGTATTGTGCTCTTGCTTGTTTAATTTAAAAAAAAAACGTTTATGGTGTGCAATAAACTATTGTTTTTTTAATGTATTGTAGCTGCCCACCTGCCATATTTATTTCACGACCTGGAAATTAGGGAGATACGCGTACATCTCAGATAAACCACTCGAAGGCGTACATACAACTTTTTATTATTAAGTCGTTCCTTTTACACAATTTTTAATTAAATATTTTTTTAACCGTTACTTTTTACGAAGGTAAAATTAAAAATATAAAATGCTTATCATAATATTTTATTGAATGTATGTGTAATTTATTGTTCACTGGTTATTAAAAGCAAACATCCATTCGTACAAAACCAAACATAAAACACAAAACAAAACGCACAACTATCACATTTGAGGTACGCGTGGTCAAAGTGACCTTATAACTTTGACAGAGAGGTACGCCACTGTTTGCCGCCTCCTTTGGTTAATGCTCAAAGGCTTGAAGATATGTTAAGTGGAGCGAAGCGAGCAAATGACAGCGATAAGTTGCTCTCGAGCGGTGCACTTGGAGAATTGGTTTTGATATGGAAATAATAAATAAGTATCATTATTTTGGTGCCATCTTTGTATTAAAGTATCACACGTAGAATCATACCCTTTTTGCGCAGCTGCCTCAACAGCCGCCTGAGTAACGGCCTGTATCTACCACAGCGGAGAATGGCAGCGAGAATGGGCAAGAAGAGTGGAGTTACTTCGTAAATAACCAATAAGATTATAATACAAGGTTTATCGGAAAGAAAAAATACGAGTACCGGCTGGGACTTGAACCCGCATCACAATCTTCCCTCAGTGCGGGAAATGCTCAGTCCAATTGAGCTACAGTGGTCACCAAGCCAAGTGTGGTTTTTTTTTTCTTTCGATATTTTAACCGTCTTAAGGGTGACGTGTACGCAATCTATTGAGATAGGAGCAAACATTTTTCTCAATAAGAGTTTAATAGGATTATCGTTATTCCCTCATCGCTTAGTTTAATTTTAAACACATCTTGGTTTTGGTGGGTCCGGACCAGCCTTTATACGCTGGACCCATGTATTATAAGAAATGTTAGGCTGCAGTTGCATTATTATTTATTTCATATTGAGCTGAAAACCAGCGTTGTGGATTTATCCACAGCAATACGCTGAGTTCAGACCATCACTGTACACGGCAGCGATTCTCGTACACAAGCACCCAGTATTTCATTTATTAATTGTTTTTTTTTAATATTGTTTTGTGATCATTGTTGTATCGTGTGCAGTTTTGTCAAAATTAATGTTTTCTTTCTTTCTTTCTTTTTATTACAAAATGAATAAATGATGTTTATTCATTTTGTAATAATAAAAATCTAAAATGTATGCCTGTAGCCTTACAAAATGAATAGGTACCTATCATCGACAGTGAACGCCACACGACCCCGGCTGAATGCTATCTAAACGCAATGCCTAACCTGATCCAACCCGTATCACGCCGCGTCGAGAGCTGTGCAAACATAGCCACCCGTTTGAGTGATGAGGGAGGGTGTAAGACATAAGATAGATAGATGAACGCTTTATTTCAAACATTAAATTACAGACGTTACGTATAAACAATTAAAGAAAGTGTTACAATGGGCGGCCTTGTCGCTAAAAGCGACTTATTAAATCTCTTCCAGGCAACCTTTGGATGTAGAGGAATAATTAATATGTTAAAGACGGGGATGTAAGCTCTACAATAATAATATAAACATAAACAATGTCAATAAAATAAACTTAAATAATAGATACGAAACAACAGCAACATACTGAATGCTTACATAAACATACATATAAGTACTAAGTACACATGCCCTGTCAATCACAAATATACGTCCCTGAACTGAAAATAGGCATCACAAGAGTCACTCACTGAAAGTAATGCCACCTTTGAATCAAATTTTGGGTTCGGTGACCTTTATCGTGTAAGGAACAAACCAGGGCCCTAATTCACTATGACAACTTGGCGATTCCTTGCTTCGAGGAAACGTCGATACCTTAATTAATAATTGACGTCTGCGAAATTTGTATTCTCTATGATGCGTCATAAATATGAATATATGAATGTGTCATAGAGATGTCGTTTGTTAATGAAGGAATCGACGTGATTTCGCCAAGTTGTCACAGTGAATTGGGGCCCTGCCTACTCGCCTTATAGTGGTAGTGGAAGGGATCGGACAATTTTCATAAAGTTTTTTAAATTAACCATAATGTATATACATATATATATATACACATATATATATATAGCTATGAAAAATGATATTTTAATTAAATAAAGTCCTAAAAGTACCTAAAACTGACTTTAATAAAACATAAATCAATATAAATTAAAATGACTAAATGTACTCTCACACTGACTTGCAAACGCCCTTACAGGGCTCATGTACCAACCTAAGATATAATTTAAGACCTACATGATAAATAAATGCACATGAATGCAATTAATAAATGAATAAAAACTATGTTGTGTAATTAAGTCCTAAAAGTACCTAAAACTATGTAAATGTTGTTTTAAATATTGCCGCGCAAAAGGTCACCTCAGAACGTATGACGTCATATGAAGGCAAACGAAACGACGAGTTCTATGAAAGCAAAGTTGCAAAGTTATTTATACGTTTTTGTGAAGTTTAAGAACTTTTTAAAGACTTTTTATTAGTCGTTATGGAATGGAAAATATATCGTTTTGATTTAAATAAAAAGCAAAAATATTAAACAAACACAAGCTTAGCACACGGTATTTACTTTCAAATGATAAAAACAGATAAAAAATGTCAGAGTTATTAAATTTTATTTATTGATTTAAAAATGTAATTCATTATTATGTTACAAGAATATTGATAGAATGGTCAATCGGATTCGACAAGCATTCGTTGTTACTATATTTTAGTTTTTTTAGATTACTATCCGATCCCCTATTGTACAACTGCCGTTTTGTTCTAGATTGTAGTAACTTGTGGTAGGTCTCTCGTATGCGGAAGGCCGTCTGGGTAGGTACCACAGCATTGCCAGTTTTTCTGCCGCCAAGCAGTAGCGCGTAAGCATTACTGTGTTTCTGTTTGAAGGGCATTTTAGCCAGCGAAATTACTGGGCATATGATACTTAATATATGATGCCAAGTAGCCAACTGGCACATAAGAAGAATAATATTGTCAAAACAAACATAAAATATTGCAACAAAAGTTCTAAAAAATATGCCCCTCAGTTTCTTGCCGTATCTTCTGAGTAGTGGTTATTTTTCCGATACGGTGGTAGAGTCATTGACAAAATTTAAATAAAGAACTTTTGAATTGAATTGAATTGAATTGATGTCTCATGCAGCGAGCCTGCATGCCTGGTGCAGTGCTTTTTATGCTTTTAAAAGTTCTATAATCTATAATACCTACAATTTAAGTTGAAACCAATGCTTGTTATGGGCAGGCGCTTACCATCAGGCGAACGACTTGTTCGTCTCATCACTCAGAACAAAAAACCGCTCCAAGGCTATAACTTATGCCGGCGGCCACGGCCGTCACGTTGATATAAGTAGCCCGTGGTTACGACTCCTATTAACGCTCGGAAGAGGGTAATGTAATTTGATTTACTAACTCTGAATATTTATACTTCGCCTAAATTGACGGTCCGGTTGGGCTTATCATTTACGTCAGAATTGGGTGCCGCCACAGAATGTGTTGGAGTATGTATTAATCTTGGCGGCTGTCGGCGTTTGTTATTTTTCTTTATAAATGATTTGATGTAAAGGGCCCCATATTTTTTTTAATTTATTTCAGGCAGTACTAATGTACAATAAAGTAAAAATAACAGAGGCCCATAGATATATACCTTACAAACTAACATATATATAAAAATATAACAGTATAACTATGTATTTTATTACGCTACTACACAACATATAAGGAATTATTGATTTTACCTACTTTCACTATAACGGCGATAGACTACCCCTGTATGTCAGAAGACCGTATATGGGGCACTTTAATCTTTTTCTATATTCATTTATTACAAAATCCACAGCTCTAAGTCTATTTTACTGTTCAGTAATGTTTGCAATATTGGTGAGCTTACCATTTTTGAACGCAACTTTTCTTATATTCTTTATTTTTAAACGAAGCCTGTCAACCTTCCTCTCCAAACTACCTCCAACCCTTCTTATAATTTCCTTGGCCAACCTGGGGGGTAGTTGGAAAAAGTAGTTGACGTCTGGCCGGCACGCGATCGAGTCGAGAGCTCAGTACTTCTCCTCGAAATAATTGCTAAACCGACGGATTTGCAACGTCAGCCGCGATCATCGCGCACATAAACTCAGCGGGCATCAGCTCCATCAAAAAATCAGCGTGAAGGCAGGGAAAAGAGACGAGATACTACGCGTCGTAAAAGGATCCAGCACGCGGGGCGATTCGAACCAGGTAGCCTTTCACTTGTTCCTCTTTTTCCTAGCCATTTACAATGAAACTTGTTATGTAACATAATGCTCAAAGCCATCTACGGATTTATAATTAATATATTTAGTAGACCAACAGCATTATGATAATTTTTTAACAGCCACAATATACGGGTTTGCGGGTAGGTTCAGTATGTATGTATGTATGTGTGTAATTAATATAATATTTCACTTAAGAATTGATGTATAAAAGAAACTTTTGATGTAATCTGTGGTTTTAATTAAGGAGACGGGATGTGGTTGTATTGGATTATAATAAAGAGTAAATGTTTGTGTGTGCTTGTATGGGAGAGGGTGTGTTTGTATCTGTGTGAGGGTGTGTGTTTGTGTGTGTGTGTGATTTTTTGTTATTTATCGCTATAGTCATTTGTAATTTTTATTATTTTGTTCTTAGTAAGGAAAAACTCCTTTTTAATTTTCAAACGCCTCATTTTGAAAACGTTTAATGCACTTGTGCCGATTATTATACTATTATTAAAAGTAATAGTCTTCCTCTCTTCTAAATGCGTGCCCGACAACGTCCTTAGTGAACTGACTACAAATTGACCATCGGTTGTACTTACCCACATTAAGTGATGCATTAAATAAATAAATAAACTTTCATCATCATTATCATCAGCCCATCACGTTCCCACTGCTGGGACACGGGCCTCCTCTCATAGAGAGAAAATGGGCCATAATAAACCACGCTGGCCCAGTGTGAGTTGGTGGATGTCACATGTCCTTGACTTTTTGTGAAAAATTCTTGGACATGCCGGTTTCCTCACGATGTTTTCCTTCACCGTTTTTGGAGCGAGTGTTAATCCGCACATAACTTAAGAATGTCGGTGGTGCTAGGCCAGCGGGATTCGAGCTCGAGTGCGTCGAATCGAAAGTCGCACGTGTTCCTACTGAGCCACACTCGCTCTACAAACTTTGATAAATAAACCTTGATTTACTTTAATAAAGTAAAACTACTAACTTAAAGATTTTAACAAAGAAATCTAGCTCATTTCCGACCTATTGTAAACTTTTCAAAAGCGGAAGTACCTCGGTACAATAAAAAATCGCTCTACGGCGTTCCGTACCACCTGCTACGCTATTTCGTAGCTAGCGCTACGCCATTTCGTAGCTCTACGAGAGCACGATGTCAAAACATTTAGAAAGAAATGGTTTCTACGTTTTACAATAGTAACATAATAAATATAGCTCTTACATGATTCTAAGGTAGTTCTAAATTGATATGTAATACTAGCTGCACCCCGCGGTAAGTACCACATCTTTGCCATTAATCAACCACCAAGCAGTAGTGTGCAAACATTACTGTGTTTCCTGTTTCGGTTTGAGGGGCCGATTTCATACGAAATCTATGCACAGACTTAATGAGCTTAAGGTGTCAAGCACAGCGAAGTACCACGCATGTTTTTTCTAACCATCAGGTTAATGACCTGCAGGGGAATTTTCTAACTCGAATACCGATCCCGATTGCTTTCAAGCATGTCTTGTGATAGGTATTTGTCTGTGGAATTATTAAACTTTTATTCTCAGAGTCCGCGTTCCAATCTGTTTCTCAATCACGATCGTTAAAAATGATCGATATTGCAGTTTGAAAGATGCTAACGTCTTCCAAATTTGAAATTTAAAGCGATCGGGATCGTCTTTGGAGTTACATGATGCTGTTCGTCTCATAAATTGCCTTAAAAAACTATGTACTCTGACTTTTCTCTGTCTGAGGGTTTAAAAACCGGCCAAGTGCGAGTTGGACTCACGCACTAAGGATTCTGTACCATTATCTATAAAAACAGCAAAAAAATCATGTCTGTTGTACGGGAGCCCCATTTAAATATTTTTTATTGTTTTTTAGTATTTTTTGTTATATCGGCAACAGAAATACATCATCTGTGAAAATTTCAACTGTCTAATTATCACGGTTCATGAGATGCAGCCTGGTGACAGACGAACAGGCAGGCCGACGGACAGCGGAGTCTTAGTAATAAGGTCCCGTTTTACCCTTTGGGTACGGAACACTCAAAACCCACCCTTTAGGTATAGTTAGGTTTATATACGTCTTCTAGCCCTTTAACAGAGCCCTAATAACGGATGTTAGTTTAGGCTACCACGGGATATTAAACGATCTTCAAACACAGTGAAACGAAAGAAGTAGGATCAATATTAGCAGGAATTGACACAGTTGAGCAAACTCAGTGGGGTAAAGTGTGCGCTGATTAGACAATTTACTGGATTAGAAAGGGCTCCTATTTGGACCCTTAGAGTAGACAAGTGAAGGACTTTAGCCTGTTTTAATACGTCTTGATAAATGAATGGTACTTTATATAGTATGAGAAAGTTTGCCGGTATTTTATCGGATGCACTTTTTTACCTGAGCACACTCTGTGCTCAGGATCTACATGACCTCATACCACCGTCTACATTCCATCACAGGACAACCAGACGCACGGCTATGCAAAGTCAAAGTCAAAGTCAAATATCATTTATTAAATAGGCACAAAAGTGCACTTTTAAAGGTCATAAAAACATGATACAAATAAAAAATGTTAAAAATTGTAACTTATGTTAACATGACTTTGAAAAAAAGGTAAGTATGTTTACCCATTTCTTTCCTATACTCAAATTGAAGTCTGAGTGTTGAAAAGAAATGCGAAAACTGACTCTACCAGTGCTTCGGAAATACGCCCGCTAGAAAAGATAGCACCAAGAAACTCTGCGGGGATGTCTATTTTCAGCACAATTACGTATAAATTAGAATTAACAGAATGTAAAACAAGAAATGCGAGTGAGATGTCCATAGTCATAGTATCAGTAACAGAAAAGTGTAAATAAAATATAAGTAGGTATGACAGTAGCAGTAGGAGTGACTAGAACAGACCAGTCCCCGCAAGCAGCACCCGTTCACGAGTATGACTTGTGGACCAGCCATCACCCCCCTCGACCATATTGGAGGGAAGGGAGTGACCCGACACACAGAGCCGCCGCAAGAAAAGACATTTGAGTGAGCGACATCCATATATGGTAGATATCCCTCCTGTACGAACAAAGCGTTTTGGTGCCACGTTCATCTTACGAACAGCCAAGGAGTGGAAGGCTTTGCCAACGACTGTGTTACATGACAACAACAAAGAGTCTTCAACTCGAGAGTGAACAGGTATCTTCTAGGTGAGCGTGTTATATCTTAGACCACATCATCGCTGACCATCTGGAGAGATAGTGGTCAAACGCAAGCCTAAATATAACCGGTAAAAAAAAAACTAGAACAAGTTACATACTACATGTATAAATCTGAAAGTTTGTGAAGATGTATGAATGTTTGTTAGTCAATCTCGCGGGTAAATCTGCAGGGCGAAACTAGTATTACTTTAGGAACAGGTTGAAAAATTATAATTACAACTATATTGTAACAGTTGATATTGAAATTATTGTTAAAAAATATAATAAACTATTTGTTCTTAAGTAGAGCGTCTACAAATATGTAACCTAACAGCCTCTGTGATAAAGTGGTTGAGCAGGTTAAGGTTACGGGTTCGATTCCCGCGACGGGACAAATGTTTGTGCACCGGTTTTTTTATGTTACTGAATGACGAGACGAGTTGGTTGTTTGCCTGATGGAAATCAATACGCCGGCCTATAACAATAATAGCACCACTCAGAACTTTGTTTTGCAAAATCCTACGCGGCGCAGCACTGCGCTCGTCACCCTGAGACAATTAGCTGTTGAGTCTCATAATGCCCAGTAATTTGGCTGGCTACAAAACAAATGAGCGCAATCATTTGTTTCGCGTGTGGATGTGGGACTATAGCCTTCGTAGTTCCTGGTTCCTTAGATACAGGGAACCCTAGTTAGGGGCCAAGATCAATGTATTAAAAAAATACGATTCAGTTTCTATAATGTATATTACATCACATTTAAAAGCCTCGTTTACTCTAAAAACTTAACTACAATAATACAATCCTAGCTCAGTAAACACACAGAGGTACACAACACGTATAAATAGGTATACAGTATAAGTAGGTATACAGAACAAACATTTCAAGGTCAGGCAGCGATTAAAGCGCTTAATGGTCAATCAGCGCGCCTTCTGTTAACCTTCTGGTTGTTTATTTAGCTGTGTCTTAAAATTAACTTAGTTGTAAAATTTGCGAAAATTCCTTAATTTTTTATTTAATATGCCATGTTTGGGTCAAACCTTTCAAGTTGAATCAGAACCACTTTCTCTTATCCTACGAAGTTGAAATTTTGCATACTTGTCACAGTCCGATGACAATGCAATATTAGGTTGACCAGCAGATCTGATGATGGAGACGGAAGGTAGGCAATGGAACTCTTTGACGGATAATCGTAAACTACTAGTGTTTGGGCTCATTTTAATCTGCTCGTGGTTCCGATTACGAATTTGTTCACCACTTCCTCTTATCCTACGGAGTTAATATTTTTATATTAACTCCGTAGGATAAGGAAGTGGTTCTAATTCAACTTGAAGGATTAAAACCAAACAAAGAAACATTGCAAGTGAAATAAAAGCTTATAATAAAAAATATTGTAACTGCAGACACACATTCCCCTCACACACACACGCACACATCCTGGCAACCCCCTTCCCCCATATACACACCCTATCACACAACCCACACACACACACTCTCACACAACCCACACACACACACACTCTCACCCTAAAACATTTGCAAACGCTTTTGCAGACTTGCAGCTCATCATCAGTCATCAGCACACATCCACACCATCACACTTTCACACTAATATTATAAACTAGCTGCGCCCCGCGGTTTCACCCGCGGATAAATAGAATAAGTAGCGTAGGTATGTGTTTAATGGCTCAACGGACTTAAGTGAAATTTAAAATGCGAGATCCGTTCCAAATTTCACTCAAACCGTTGAGCCGTTACAGCGTGAAGAAGAAACAAACATACTTACATACTAACATGTATATACTTTCGTATTTATGATATTATTGTGATTTTAATTCCTTTTCCATCACAGTAACAAAACTTTTTGCCCACAGTTCAACTTTGTTGGCAAACTGCTGGGCCCCAAAGGCAACTCGCTGAAGAGGCTGCAGGAAGATACCATGTGTAAGATGGCGGTGCTGGGCCGAGGGTCCATGAAGGATAGGCAGAAGGTAAATCTTAAAGTATATAGTTTTTTTATGGAATTGAATGATGAGACGAGCAATTCGTTCGCCTGATGGTAAGCGCCACGCCTGCCCATAACAATTGCAGTGCCACCCAGAACTTTTAATACAATAAAAAGCTATGTAGCACTGCATTGCACTCATCATTCACATCAGATATTAAGTCTCATATGCCCAGTAATTTTGCTGGCTAGAATGTCCTCCAAACCGGAGCACAGTAATGCTTGCGCACTACTGCTTGGCGGCAAAATAACTGGCAAAGCGGTGGTACTTGCCCAGAAGGCTTCCCGCATACAAGAGACCGTGTGACCGTTGGGTATAAAAATTATATATCTGCTATTTTTAAGCCAACGGACCTGCTATTTTTAA
Organism: Petrophora chlorosata; assembly: GCA_951640565.1. Lineage (NCBI taxonomy): Eukaryota > Metazoa > Arthropoda > Insecta > Lepidoptera > Geometridae > Petrophora > Petrophora chlorosata. Next base: position 3,310,366 of record OX621210.1, read on the forward strand.
GCGCGGTTAAGTCCAGTGACTAAATTGTGAATCTCCTTACTAAGACCCAAGGACACAATTAATCACTTGCACGGGACCAGCTTTGCCCGGACAATGCCTGACGATAATCCCGGATCCCGGAGTACCTTTGCGCATAATTACAGCTGGATTAGTGTTAGTTTCACAATGGTAACAATTTCATGTTTTCTGTACACTGCAACTAGGGCTGTCATCCTAATAATATTATAAATGCGAAGGTTTGTAAGGATGGATGAATGGATGTTTCACAAAACACACAAAAACTACTGAACGGATTTGTTCAACTCGATGGCCAATTTGGTAAACCGTTGATACGGTATTCCAAATACACAGGTTCGAATCCTGCCCGAGTAATTTTATTTTTCTTCTTTCTGAATGTTTAGAATCTCAACACTAATTTGTTAAAGGCATGCATGATTGTTTTCATTTTGCAAAAACAGCAAAGAAAAAGTTATAAACAGTCAACATTTTTATTGATCGATCCTCTCTCTGAGACATAAAATAAATCAATCGATATTCTCAATTTACTTGCTGGCGCTTCACCGGCCGATGCCGCGGCACGCTCGCTTCGCTCGCTCGCCTCGCGCTGTGTGTGGTCACAGCTCTAACATTACCTTACCTAGTTTTTGAGGCCGTTTGTGTTGTCGAAGTATTTTTTGTTGAACTAATACAAAGAGGGTCAAATATTATTTTTAATAGATTAATTCGATTTTAGAGGATCAATTAACATTTTAGAGGACCAAATAATATTGTTCCTTTGTTAAGTGACAGGTTGACAATTTTCCTATATGAGTTCCACCCAAACTTTCAAACTATTATTGGAGTGAGTGTGGCTCAGCGGGGACTCGTGCGCTTTTCAATCCGACGTACCTGGGTTAGAATCCCGACTCGGCCCTGCACCAATGACTTATAGTTAAGTGAAGATTTTGCACGCTCGCTCTAAAACAGTGAAGGAAAACATCGTGATGAAACCCGCTTACGCGCTTTGGAGTGGTAGGCTCTGGCCGTGGTCAAACGACCTAGTCGTGTTTCGGGATGATGTTCGGTGAACCATCGGGGAGACGGGTCTGAGCAGCCGCTCAACTGCCGTCTCTCTTTAGATCTACGTGCTTCATCTTGGGCCACATCATTGCTTCACATCAGGCAAGATAGTGACCAAACATGGATCTATTAAGCGTAAAAAAAAAGAGAACTAGTTTCGCCCCGCGGTTTCCTGGGATAAAAAGTGTAAGTTTCAATGTTAATCTGGGGTATAAGCAATCTCCATTACGAATTTCACTCAAATCCGTTGAGCTGTTACAGCTAGAAGAAGTTACAAACACACTTACATACAAATATTCGCAATTATAAATATTAGTATGAACATAATTAACGCGTAAATATTAGTTCAGTGTTAATGTTGTGGGAGCATAGTTTCACGTGTTTGTTTGCCAACCCTACGGTGCGTTTGCCTGTTGAGTTTGTTTGCTAATTCTATATAGTTACCTTTCTGGCTTTGTTGCTCTACCTCATAATTAGCTAGGATTAAAGTGAGTATATAATTGTTAGTTTTGTTTAATACACGACTTGGTTGTATGCCGTGAATGTAATACATGTTAACTTTTTTTTGATACAATACATTACAATACAGTAACACTTTATTGCACACCAAATTACATAATAATATACACAATTATATATAAAAATATACACAAAATACATCGTAGTTTTGACGTACAATGGGTGGTCTTATCGCTTAGAGCGATTTCTTCCAGACTTTTGATGGTACTGACTGATGAGAAGAGCAGTTGTACGTAGGTCGTCTCGTAAATTTTTTGCAACAACACTTGCAGTATGTTCGTATATGGCCTTCGTGTAGGGGCGGGGAGGAGAGAATAGTGTGAGGGGACAATCCTCTTCATCAATACCAAAACACGTCAGTCTGGCCGTCTTTTGAAAATCAACAACAAACGACTCAAATACCGTAACTGGTACTGAGGTTAGCTTTACAGTTAACAGTTTTTAACCGACTTCAAAAAAGGAGGAGGTTCTCTATTCGATTGTATTTTTTTATGTGAGTTACCTCAGAACTCTGTCATATATGAACGGATTTAGAAAAAATATTTTTTCGTTTCGTTCAGTATAGCTACGAAGTGGTTCTATAAGTAACATTGAAGTCCTTTTTTTAATGTATACTTGTTTAATGAAACAATCAGAGTTAAAAAACAAAATAAAATCAAAATATTTATTTCAGACTGATTTTGTGCATATAGTGTTAGTAACAAAGATCTTAACTTTAATATGATCTTAAATGTCGCAATGGTTTTCCCAGGAAGAAGAACTCCGCGTGTCTGGGGACCCCAAGTTCGCACACTTATCAGACGAACTGCACGTCGAGATCAGCGCGTTTGCGACACCGGCCGAGGCGCACGCTCGGATCGCGTATGCGCTGGCTGAGCTGAGGAGGTTTCTAGTACCGGTAAGTACTGTAGTCTTTCGCCTGTTGGTAAGCTCCACGCCTGCCCATAACAATTGCAGTGCTATCGGGCCTAGCGCACTCCGCACTGTAGGTACGAAGCTACAAGTACATAGCCGGACACCGTAATCGGGTCGCGCGTCGTTACACGTGCCGCGTCAGAAGAGGTAAGAGGTATGCGATAGAAAAAGAGGCGCTCTGTAGGTTAATATGACTGGTAGGTATGTACGCTACGCGAGTTGAATTGAATTTTATTGCGTCATAGCAGGCCTAGCGCACTACGCCCTGTACTTCGCTGGATGTAATGCCCATCAAACTGGAACACAGTAATGCTTCCGCACTGCTGCTTGGTGGTAGAATGACTAGCAAGGCTGTGGTACCAACCCAGAAGGCCTTCCGCATTCGTGAGACCTACCACGAGTAAAAGTAACATGAAAGAGGCCTACACCCATCATCAGACTGCAAGCTGCCATCAATTTATGGTTGAAATCCCTCCGTGAAGCGCGTTGACCTATTTCCTTCATAATACGAACGGCCAAGGAATAAAAACATGTCTATGCCAGTCTGTGCTGCGAGAAATGGAACTGAATTCCCCCCGCGCTCGAACGTTGTCGCGGCCATTTTTTATAAGACTTCAAAAGATTATCTTCCAACATCCAATATGTGTTTTTAATAATAAGCAATAGTCAAAGTCAAAGTCAAATATCGTTTATTAGATAGGCACAAAAGTGCACTTTTAAAGGTCATAAACACAATACAAATAAAATTAAAAATAATTTTAAAAATTGTAACTTAAGTTAACATGACTTTGAAGAAAGGTAAGTTAACAATGTTTACCCATTTCTTTCCTATACTCAAACTGAGGTTTGGGTGCAGAAAAGAAATGCGAAAACTGACTCTACCAGTGCTTCGGTAATACGCCCGCTAGAGAAGATAGCACCAAGAAACTCTGCGGGGATGTCTCTTTTTTCAACTCTTTTAAAATGTCTCGAAATATAACAATGAACAAAAGCAGTTACTTAATTGAGGCGAGTTTTTCTAATCTGTATAAAACTTAGGAGAAGAAGAACGTACAGAAGTTTGAACGAGCATAAATTAGATAAGATAAAGGTAAATTTATTCGAATTTCAACAAACATTAACAAGTTTTTATTCCTGGTTGGAGAACATTGGTCCCCAAACTAGGAGACCTGTGTTTTGGCGTACCAATACCCCCCGCCCGACATAGTTAAAAAAGGATCTGATAAAGATTACAAAAGAGTTTGCATTTAGTAATAACAGGTAGTTATGATACATGCAGTTTTAAGTAGACATATATTAGTTATATGTATGAATGTGTGGGTGTGAATGTTAGTATGTGTTTATGAGAAGGTGTGCATGTAGGTGAAGTGTGTAAGGAGTAGAGATTGATTGAGGATTTACGATATTATTGTTAAAATAGATTCAGTTTGTGTGTAGTCCTGCGTAAGAAGCCATTTTTATAGTTCTTTTACACATGAATCGTGGCATTGGGTAAACTTTTGAAGTTTTATTTAACTTGTTGTAAATGCAAGAAAGTAAGGTTGTCTTCTTGCGAATGTCGTTGAGCAGAGCATTGTTTTACAAATACTTTTTGAGCAGCGTGTTGAAGCCATATTTGGATCAAAATTTAGGTTTTTGTGAAATGAAATAGTTAGGCATAGTATAAAAAGTTGGCGTACCGAATTAAATACTTCAACATTAGTTCTAGACATTTTCTAGATTTCCCTTTTATAAGTTATTGCGTAGATAAAGGTTTATATTTTATAGACACAAAAATGCAGTTTTAAACGGAAAATATAAAAAAAACACAAAAACAAAATACAAAAATACAAAATATCTATTATGGAGCGAATGCGTTGATCCTAGACAGCCTTCAGAACCAAAATAGTATTTTCGATGAATAGAGGAGCAGAAATATCAGTCTCGGTAGTGTGGTGGTTGGACAGGTTGGCCCAAATCTCATACACCACTGAGGCTGCCAGTTTGATTCCCGACACTGGACAAATGTTTGTGCTCAGAAAAGTGCAAGCATTTGTTTTATGTCTGGTGTTGTGGGACCATGCTCCTGATGGTAGTTCCTGGTTCCTTAGATACAGGAAATCCAAGTTAAGGGCGAGTATCTATATCTGTGATCGTTGGGAAAAAAACAACACGAAAAGAATAACAGCTAATCCAACCCCAAGGCGCCGTCAAAAACATTTCCTATCTTACGGCAGGTTTTACCAACGCAAAGGTTTTTGCGGTAAAATTCTAAGCAATTATACTCGCCAAGAAAAGTGTAGAGTGCTCAAAGTAAGCACACAACAACATAAAGCTTTCTCGGGTTTTACCACTTTGAGAATAAAATATAATTTTGCAGCGCATGAGGTATGCGTTCGAGGAATCACGACTTTAGGAAAGCTAGGTCAAAGAGACGAAGAAGCAAAGGTAGAAAAACCGGATAAGTGCAAGTCTGACTCGCGCACCGAGGGTTCCGTTATGCTAATTATGCTAACATTGCTCTAACGAAAAGATAAGTCGGATTAAAGGACAAGCTTGAGTTTGTAGTTGAATTTTTTTTTTTATACATCGATATATATTATGACACGTTAAATTCTCCAAGTGCAAATGTATGTTTGAAATAGTAAAAACTATTTTTAATGTGATGTAACTACAGATTTTTTCCTTTATCTACGTGCTGTGAGACCTTGTTTCTTGCCAAATTGCATGGTTTAATTTATTTACGAACGTCAAAATATGCCGCATATATGACCATTTTTTAAGCTTGCTAATTTTTTACAGATCCAAGGGATCGTAGACCTAAATATTTGATATTAATTTCAACATGATACCTCCACGCGTTCCTGAGAAAAAGGGTCTCGGCTGACAGACAGACAGACAACGAAGTGATCCTATAAGCGTTCATTTTTTTACCTTTTGAGGTACGGAACCCTAAAAAGGCTTTATACAATTGCTAAGCAACGAAGACTATGAAATAATTTTACTTTAATAAAAAAAATCCTTACTTGCGCACTACTGCCTGATGCAATATAAAAATCAGTGGTATTAACCAAAACGGCCTCTCGTATAAGAGACCTACCATTTATAGAGGAATTTTTTATAGAGGAAATTTGGTTGCTCGAGCAGTAGGCTCGATGGCCCGGTGGTTAAGGCGTCGGGATGGTATTCCTAAGACGCAGGTTCGATCCCTGCCCGAGCAATATCATTTTTCTTCTTCCTAATTATTTAAAATGTTAAGACCTACCATTTAGTTAAACAAAGCTATGCTCAAAAGTATACAGTTTCAACTATATACAATTTCAAAGTAGGTACGGTTGCAAAGGTGCACTCAAAGCTGTGGGAATATAATTTGGTTTTTCGCGGCGCATGAAGTATGCACACACAATAAGGCACGGAAAGTGTACGTGAGGTGTATAGGGCTGTCACGATAAAATTTCACACTTATATTAAACTCTTTATTTCAGGCCATATTAAAGTACAACAAAGTAAAATTAACAGAGGCCAATAGAATATATAACTTACAGACTAACATACATACAAAAATATAACATTACATTAAATAAACCACACACACTACTTCACAGGGTTCAAAATTTCGCTCCTTCCCTGTATCTCCGGTATACTACCCCTACAGGCCAGAAGTCAGAATTCAGGAACAGTCCCTTATGCACCGCCGGAACTTAGAGCCTATAGGACTTGAATTCAGTGGTCCTAGTCGACTCCAGCCTCGACAGTCGCATTGCTATTTGTCCCTGGATCCGTCCCGATGAAGCGTTTTTTGATGTACTTCAACACTTCATCCTTGATGTATACGAAAGTAACTCTCTGTTTAAATTTTTTATCCCAATTTACGTGTTTCCCTAGGTATCGAGATATAACTAAATCTCACACACAAAGTCGCGGGCAGAAGCTATATGTAATAAAAATTACCTATGCGACGTTAAGTTATAGGTAAGTGCCTAAGTGATGTATACATTATTTGCTCTATGGGATCTCTACGTGTTGGACCATGTCCCCACGTAAGCCTTTTTGTAGACCGGGGAAAAAAATAAGACCGGTTGTACACTCCATGATATGATAAATACTATACAAATCCTAGCCCCTAACAAGGATTCCCTGTATTTAGAGCCTAAAATTGGTTGGGTGTTGTGGGACCACCCTATATATATATATATATATACATATATATATACAAGGATTCCCTATATTTAGAGCCTAAAATTGGTTATATATATATATATATATATATATATATATATATATATATATATATACAACGTGTAACATAAATGTGTAGTAATAATTAAACCACGCATATAGAAGCTTATTAATAATTCAAGTCCAAGTGCAAATCACCAGAAACTTTTTAAAATCACAAGATATGATAATTTAAACATTTCTGGTAATCAAGTTCATTTCAACCCTAACAATCAGCTGATAAAGAGCAATGAACTTGTGACAAAGAATATTAGTGCGCCGCGTGTACAGATCTGACAAACAAATTTTATCTTCAGTTAGCAAAGCCAGCTGTCCTACCAACCTTACTTTACAACTAACTTTCAAGCAAACTGCTTTTTACGCGACTCCCCAAAAAAGGAATATAATGTTTTCGGGGTTAATGTATGTGCGTTTTTTTATTACAAAATGCCTCAACAGATTTGGATGTATGGGGTATCCTCTGAATCCTTCCCAAGTGATAATGTTTTTGGCAGGGTATTTTTTTATTTTTATTAATGCTTACTTATTAATTACAGCATTAAACATCATCGCTCCAATTAACATTCAGGAATAAGGATCTAATCAGTGTAAACGCCTAATAAGAGCGAGCATGGCCGATGTTCTTAAAAAATACGTGAGGTCACCAACCACCGTAGGAATAGGATGTAAAAAACATCATGCATGAATTTCAACAGTAGGAATGTAATAGGCTGATAATGATGATTAAGACATTTCCAACATTTGATTTCATTGCATAGTAAAAGAGTGTTCGTAAGTCAGTAATCAATAAAGCGTCTTTACTTAGTCAGTTTTCAGAAATAAACCTGTTTAATCTTTGACAAAACGCGGCAAACACTAAAGCTATCAAACATTCGCCGCCGCTTCATGATTCGCTAGCCTTGTTTCGTATTGCACCAATCATAAAGATGTAATCCTAATAAATAATAGCCGCTGCTCCTCATTGGTCGAGCGGCACAAACAAAGTTACCTTCTAACGCCGCCCCATAAAACTCCACCGAAAAGGACCGTTTTCGTTTCGGAAATTCTTTTTAGGTTATTTCTGAATATGAATTCTAAGACGTCAAGTTGGATAAAAATTTGAAACTAATCAAGGCAAGGCTAAGTCGGGTACGTTCGCGGAGATTTTTTTGTATACCGGTTCCGGAACATGCAAAAAAACTATGGTAAAAAAAACTTAAACCTATGTTTTTATTATGGTTTTAATGCATTCAAATCTGTCCAGGCAATAAGAAGTAATGGTGGAATAAATAAATACATACATACGTAAACCCTGAAATACTCCTTTTTGGGCAGTCGTGTAAAAATGTGGAAATACCCTTTTTTACGAGTGGGTTCCGGAACGGAAACGACCGAGTCCGAAGATCCGTTCAGTATGAAATTCCGGTATTTGAGACTCGAAATCAAGCCCTTGTAAAATGTTCGGCGTTTTCAAAGACAGAGCGCCTAGGCCACAAAACAGATAAATACAGAAGTTAATCTCATGTATGTACTTTTCATACATTTCATACCGGACGGCGCAGGAAGTTTTTGGGAGGAAAATTGATTGATTTAAAAATATAACTGTACACGATATCGACATAATTTTTTCGCAGTTACTATTATAACTGAATAAAGTTTTTTTGAAGACAAAACAAATGCGATTAGTTTACATTAACATCTTCCTCATTAGATTATTGAACACAAGGCTAACACAGCTTATACTACAATAAATATCTAATTTTAAATTGTAAAAATATGACAAGGCTACAAACTTATGTTCGCTTGTTCGGCGCAGGGCTGGGGGCTGGGGCGCTTACCTACCTACCTAACTATTTTGTGTTACGTGAAAACAAACCATCAAAATACATGCAAATACCTACTTACCTCTCTGAAACAACTGGTAGCTTAAAAAACGACAATTCACCGTTTAATGTTGAATTTAAACAACCGTCCACCAAACAGTTATAATAACCTATTTTTCGTTGCTCCATTTTTGCACAAAAACGTTCACAGACGCGTGTCTCAAGCGGATGGCACTCGCATCCCAACTGTGCCCAGATATCGTGTCTGTGAGCGGTGTCTATGTGTGCGTTGCTCGAGCGCACTTTGTATGTATGTAGATTTCTGTACTAATCTGTTTTGTGCCTAGGCACAAAGTAGCTCGGTCAATGACCCGTACTACCGCGACTAGGCCACAGCTTGTTAGGATTGTCCAAAATAATTCAAATAAATAATTTTTAAACTTTGTATGGAAAATATAATAGTGTTTTTTTGGTTGTATATTCTGCCCAATGATTCATGACTAGATACCCATACACACCTTTCAGTATTACTACACATTAATGTAATTCCCTGTATATACGTATATATATATATATATATATATATATATATATATATATATATATATATATATATATATATATATATATATATACATATGTATATATATAAGGTTTGGAAACTATCGTGAGTCAAAATATTAATTATAAGTTAAGATAGATATATAGGATATATATCCTATATATCCTATTTCCTATATATATATATATAAAACCAAAAGTACATAAGAATAAAGCGTTGTCTAATCTATCTTAACTAATCGAATCAACAAAAAACGAATACAAACTAAATATTCGCTTCGATTTCTAAAAACTCCAAAAAGTCACAGATAAAATATGAAAAAGTATCTCAACGGTAATCTCTCGCCCTTCTTTGTCCCGCAAAAACTGGCGAATAATACTACTTACCCTGTCCCACATGTCCCGGTTAATCCGCTGTTGACTGTTGTCATGTGTCCCGGTTTATTTTGGGATGTCCCGCTTTTTAAGGGTGACATTTCAGGGACCGTTTTACTTTGACTTATTTATTTCTGGCAATATTAGAGTACAACAAATTAAAATTAACAGAGGCACATACAATATATACCATACAGATTAATATATACACAAAAATATGATTTAATTTTAACAAAAATAATGATTTTTTAGGAAAAAACAACATTTTTGGCATCACAGACGCACTTATTAAATTATTGTAATGACTCTACCACCGTATCGGAAAAAGAATCACTACTCAGAAGATACGGCAAGATACGGAGAGGCATTTATTTAACTTTTTTTACAATATTTTATGTTTGTTTTTGACAATATTATGTTTCTTATATGCCAGTTGGCTACTTGGCAGAAGCGGAATGTTCCATGCATCTTTGTCTTCTATGTAATTACTAACTGTATAGTATGCTTTTTTCATTAAAATATTCTTCACACATAATTTGAATCTACTTTCTGTGAGCTCCGTTATACATTTCGGAATTTTATTGTTAAAACGTACGCAATTGCCCACGAAGGACTCACCTATTCGTTTTACTCAGTCTTAACCTAGTGCATAACATAATAATAATATAACATACCTAGTGCGTGTTTTGACTACTGCAGACTTCTCTTAACGATTCGCGAGGACCCAACTTATAAATAGCGCGAACTGCTCGTTTTAGTAAAATAAAGATAGCTTCTATATCCACGGCAGAACCCCACAGCAAAATGCTATAGGACATTAAACTGTGAAAGTATGCAAAATAAACTAACCGAGCCGTAGCTATATCCGTTAATTGCTTAATTTTACTAACCGCGTATGCAGCAGAACTAAGTTTTCCAGATAGAGCAACGATATGAGGACCCCACTGCAACTTAGAGTCTATGCCTTTACCTAGGAATATATTTAGAATATATTTTCCCTGCTACAGATGTATCAGTCCCAGATCTTAATAAATTTCTATTCTGTGGCAACCCTGCGTGCATTAACCATACAAAGCGCGTGCACAGTGCATTATTAAACTTTTACTTTTAATACGAAAGCGGACGCTTTTATTAAATTCCATGCCTTTTTGAGTAACTTTCTCCTCTTTGCTAATAAACCTTTAGTAAGTACATTTTATTTATCCTTTATTGTTAAGATAATTAGGATATAAGGAAATGCGTGGTTTTCAAATTGCCAACATGTTATTTAATGTGAATAACTTGACTTTTCAAATCAGTTGAATATATTATAATCTTTTTAACCGACTGCAAAAAAGGAGAAGGTTCTGCGTTCAATTGTATATTTTTTTATGTTTGTTTATTTTCATTTTATTTATTTATTTTATTTTATTTTGTTTGGGTGGCTAACAGCTGTTGATTTACTAAATAGTTTGACAAATTAATATAAGAAAAGCCAATTAAAAGCCTCCGCAAATAATAATAAATTGATATGAAGAATTTTTACAATTAAATGAATAAAGAAATAAGTTGTTACCTCAGAACTCCGTCATTTATGAATCGGTTTGGTTTTTTTTTTATGCGTTGGGTTCATTATTGTGGTCCCATATGGATTTCATCGATATTTTACCTTGAACTTCGAAGATACACTGAAGTCGGTTTTTGTTTTTTTCTAAAAAATATTTAAGTAGGTATATAAATTGTTGATTAAATTGAATTATAAATTATAAATTAAATTGGTTGAATTAAGACCCAAAATAAGTGAAATAACAATATATTGAAAAACATAAAATACGAGTATGTTTGCTGCCCGCGTCCTCATTTCTGTTTCTTCGCTTTCTAAACCACGCAACGGTTTTTGATACTGTTTTCTCTGTCATTTAAAAAACTACGGAAGGTTAAATATGTACAATACATTATTGAGTGTTAGCGAAAGAAAGAAAGAAAACACATTTATTCAAGACATCACACAACATTATACTGAACACACAAAATAAGGTCAAAACAAAAACAATAAATACAGCACAGTGAAATGTTGCGCGATGTCATGAAAAGGTACCGAAACATCTAAAAATGACACCACTGTTCCGTACAAACCCGGGCATGTCGCTGGAATACTATAAAATCTGAATTACAGTATTTTGTCGCATATAACCCTCCGGTTTCATTTACTCCTCTGCCATATTTTCCGACATTTCCCTGCGTGCAAACGCATACGGTACATGCACACCGCGTTATTAAACTTTTATCACAGAATACTAAGGGACAGAAGCATCACTCCGCAAAGAAATTTAAACAAATAGCGACTCTTGCTATGACGCAATAAAACTCAATTCAGCTCGCGTAGCGCTGCATACCTACCAGTCATATTAACCTACAGAGCGCCTCTCTTTCTATCGCGCCGCTCTTATCTCTTCTGACGCGGCACGTGTAATGACGCGCGACCCGCCGTCGGTGTCCGGCTATGTACTTGTAGCTTCGTACCCACAGCAAAGACAACTAAATATTACTACGCCTACAGTGTGGAGTGCGCTAGGCCTGCTTTTACTTTTATTACAGCCTTCTTGGTGTAGTGGCTGAGCAGGTTGGCTTTTATCACGGAGGTTGTGAGTTTGATTTCCGCTACGAGACGAGTCTTTATAAATAAAATAAATAAATAAATAATGCCCAACGATCACATACATAGATCCTGGCCCCTAACTAGGATTCCCTGTATCTAGGAACCAGGAACTATGAGGACCATGGTCCCACAACACCCAGACACGAAACAAATGATTGCGCTTTTTTTCTGCTAAATAGCTCAGGATTTTATGTTGTCACAATCACAGTCTCTCGTATGCGGGAGACCGTCTGGGTAAGTAGGTACCACAGTTTTGCCAATTATTCTGCCGCCAAGTAGTAGTGCGTAAGCATAGTAAAAGTATTCCGGTTTGAAGGCCATTGTAGCCAGCAAAATTACTGGCCATTTGAGACTTAATTATCTGATACCTTGGGATGATAAGCGCAATGTAATGCTACGCAGTACTTTTCACGGTATTAAATGTTCTGGGTGGCACTACAACTTTTTTTATAATCAGGCGTGGCGCTTACCATCAGGCGAACAACTCGTCCCATCACTCAGTTAAATAAATAAAAAATTGGCTTCCATAAAGAATCACCAGGTGTTACCTGTTCCTTTGCCGTAAAACCGCGTCTAAATATATAACAGTAAGATTACAGCACATCAAAGCGGCCATATTGCATTTTGTAAGTAACGCGTACTCCAGTTTACGACTGACAGGTGTGTACGGCATTCTGTGTGATTTTACGGCCACTTCATGAGCTCTGTGCGGGGAATATTAACGACGAGCGGCGGCGGGATAAAAAGTAGCCTAAGTGTTAATCTAGCACCCTAATTCTACTAAATAAATCTATTCAAATTCCAACCAGTGTTGATATCATAAATGTCATAAACTGCAATCTTCCAACTTTAAAAATAACATCCAACTTTTTTTATGTAACTGAATGACGAGACGAGCTGGTCGTTTGCCTGATGGTAAGCAATACGCCAGCCCATATCAATAACAGCACTACTCAGAACTTTGTTTTGCAAAATCCTGCGCGGCGCTGCAGTGCGCTCTTCACCCTTAGACAATTAGCTGTTGAGTCTCATATGCCCAGTAATTTCGCTGGCTACAATGCCCTTCAAACCGGAACACAGTAATGCTTGCGCACTTTTCAATTTAAAAGTTCCTTTATTCAAATCAATTTAACAAATTATTGTACATTCTAGTGTGGATTAAATCCTAGGAGTACAAGCTAGTGGAAATTAAAACGTTTTGCAAGTACAACACCTATTAAAACTTACAGCATGGGTTAAACGTTTTATATAAACATAAAATTGAAGTGTATAATTTTTGTTATAAAATAAAATTAAGTTATGCAAGTTTTAGGTATAACATTTTTGTTTTTTTGCTTGCGCACTACTGCATGGAGGCTGAATAACTGGCAAAGCAGTGGTATCTACCCAGACGGCCTCTCGCATACGAGAAACCTACCACCAGTATCACCTACAAATAAATGCCTCTCCATCCCAACTCCGCCACTGTACCCAAAATGATGACTGCGTATTGATTATTTATATTCAACAATTAGTATTTTTTATTTAATTACATTAATTTATTGTTGACAACTATATTGAAATAGTAAATTATTTAATTTTAAATTAATTTATTTTATTTATTTTCTATAAGTATAAAACATTTTTTTGTCAAACGTACTGTAATTTGTACGAATTTTAATTAACTGAATATGACATGTAACTAATCTGTTATCAATATACACATATATAGATATAGATATTGAAACACACAGATAATTAAAAAACACAAACAAAATCAAATTAAAAATACTAATAACTAATCTAATCTAATAAACCACTACCAGTGGGCAACGTTCCCAAAATGCTGGCAGCATTGCCACGTTGAATGGCAATGCTTATCCTTTGGCCAAATATAGGCCAGCATTTTGGTCACGCGTTGCTCCGACAAGAAGTTTTGATATATCTTTGAAACTGTATGCGCCCCCGGTACCCACGGTCCTAGCGTCTCGACCCCAAAAGGTTCAAATATGTAGCCACTATCTAGGCTACTATACTAGCGCCTTTTGAGGTTCCCCGCTCTTTCAGCGGCTGCGCCAGCCTTGTTTTGGGTCACGGTAAGATAAGACGGTGCTAGGGTATCTACACAAGTTGCGTCCCATACCAAAGGCCGTCCCATCTTCCAAGGAATAAGTGTAATTCCGTCGGGTCTTTTACCATCGTCGCGTACGAGGCCTTGTGGTTCTAGTACAGCCGCGTAGTTGGCGGTGGTAAAAGCCCGACGAATTACATCGTTAAGGCTGGCGTAGCGGGGAAGTCTTCCCGTACTTTTTATGCACGACAGGCCGTGGTGACCGAGCTTGTCGACAGCTGTGCCACACTGGCAGTGATGCGGAGCATAGCACGGTGTGCCCAATGTCTATGACCGTGTACGCAAATCGCCAATCAGTTCCATAAGCAAAGCTTCCATAGACGTAACGCATTTTGAATAACACACGACGTTACGTTACGTTCCGTTTTACGGCAGCCAGGTGCGGAGGGCGTTCCGTATGATTTTATCGCATTTTTATGACGTGCCGAGAATATTGATTACCAACGAATTGGGAACATTGTAAAAGGATTTGATGGAAAATTATTGAAGTGAAATGAAATAACTCTTATTGAAACACACACAGAAAATTAAAAAAATAAGAACAAGAGCTTATTTATAGTGTAACAATTGGCGGTCTTATCGCTATAAGCTATCTCTTCCAGACAACCGTGCAGGGAGAGAAATAACGCTAAAATACATGGACGGTGGTTTTCAATATTATTATTCTGTTACTAGCTCTTTCCTTGGTCCACTATAAGTGTTTATTCAATTCATTTATTAATTTTCGGTGTCCCTCTGAAGTTCGATAGTTCTTAATTTCGATACGACACTTCGAAAAATTATAATTCGACAAATCATTGTTTCGACTGAACATAATTCGACAAATTTTATTTACTTCGACAAATAATAATTTGACACAAACGGTCTCAGAGACTAGGATAGGTTTTTATATGTAACTGAATGACGAGACGAGCTGGTCGTTTGCCTGATGGTAAGCAATACGCCAGCCCATAACAGTAACAGCACCACCCAGAACTTTGTTTCGCAAAATCCTGCGGGCCGCTGCACTGCACTCGTCACCCTGAGACAGTTAGCTGTTAAGTCTCATAATGCCCAGTAATTCCGCTGGCAGTAATTTTAGTTATGTAAGAGCAGTAACCACACATCGCCACAACCAGAAAGTAAATTTAATGTTTGTGCCCTTTTATAACCATGGCTAAAGCGAATAAATCAAATTTATTACTTTTAAATTTTGAATTCATCTTTCGTTGAAATACAAATACAAATTAATTTATTTTTAAACTGTTTTAACAGAATTCGAGAGATAACCCATATAGTTCTAGCTCTATTTGAAACTATCGTCAACAAGTAAGTAACACCGTCCGTATTTATTTCTGTCTACATTCCTTCACTTGTGGGTTGTCTGGAAGAGATCGCTTTGAGCGATAAGACCGCCCATTATGACATTATTATTAGGTGAGTTGTTATTTTAGTTTTTAATTATTTCTGTATTTTGGTGTTACAATAAAGAGTTATTCTATTCTATTCTATTCTATCGTCCGTAGTATGGTTCGTATCGTAGTATGGTCATCATTGGATAATGATAACCATAAAGTCAAGCTATTACGTACATAACAGTAGCTCCCGGGTCACGGCACCAAACCTCTTCGGAATCCCATAACAATAACCGATATCCAAAGAATTCAATAGCCATCGGCGTTCACGATACCTCTATCGACCTCAGGGACCATAAAAATACCTCGACAACGTTCAATCCTGGAGTGACGCATTACACTTGGAAAACAGTATGGTCATGGACATTTATAACTTTTAGAAAAAACAAGAACCGACTTCAACACTAAACTTATATATTTGTTTTTGTTTTTTTTTAAATGGTTAATCAATTTCGATGAAATTTATACGGGACCACCTCTGAAGTATGACATACCAACAAAAAAAGAATCATGATGAGCGCTATGCAGCGCTACGCAGTGCTGTTTATTATTTTCATTCAATTAGCCATACTTAGTTTTACAATGTGATACAGTTCTATAAAATGCAATTACAATATTATCTTTCAATTATTGCTTTATATTTTGTATGATAACTAGCGACCCGCCCCGGCTTCTCACGGTTATTATACATATAAACGTTCCTCTTCAATCACTCTATCTATTAAAAAAAAACCGAATCAAAATCCGTTGCGTAGTTTTAAAGATTTAAGCATACATAGGGATATAGGGACAGAGAAAGCAACTTTGTTTTATACTATGTAGTGATAACAAATAAATAAATGGCTATTACTCCTTGCCAAGCAATAACTAGGTATAACCTCCTGTTTGACCGGACAGTGCCGATAACCCCTGATAACCCCTGATAGTGTCCTGTAACCGTCTATACTAGTTGAGCCGTCGTTACTGTTTCTGTATTACCCATACTGTAAGTAAGGTAAAACCGCCATTACGCCAGGACAAGCCGTTACGCGTGAATGTCCCGTTTAATGCTTCATTTTATGTCCCAATCCTTAGTAAGTATGAGTCGAATCATACGAGGATGTAATGCTTGATTGTTTTGCTTGGCATGTCTACTGAATTTATTTGTTACTGGTCAGTGATGGCACACGTCCATAGTACTTCACAGATCTTTTTACGGAACTGAGTAATGAGACGATCAAGTCATTCGCCTGATGGTAGGCATGAACTTTTAATATCATAATAACCGGCCAAGTGCGACTCAGACTCGCGCACGAAGGGTTCCGTATTATCTATGAAAACGGCAAAAAATCACGTTTGTTGTATGGGAGCCCCCTTAAATATTTATTTTAATAATCTTCTCCTGACAATAACAAATACAACAAAAAAAAATAAGCAAAATTGGTCCAGCCGTTCACGCGTGATGTTGTGACCAACGGAAGTATGGATTCATTTTTATATATATAGAAGATAGGTAGTAGGATTTCGTAGATTAACATTGTAAAGATCGCTGTTTAGCGATAAGACCGCCTAATGTACTTATCATAAGAAAGTATGTTCAAAATGTAATTCCTTATTAAGTGCAATAAAGTATTTTCTATTCTGTTCTATTCTATTCTGTTCTGTTCTGTTCTATTCTGTTCTGTTCTGTTCTGTTCTGTTCTGTTCTGTTCTGTTCTATTCTATTCTATTCTATACAACGTGTTAATAAAATAACTCAAAACCTGAGAGTAGTTTGATCAGAATCGGAAGTACAATCAATATCACTATTTATTTCCAAAGGTTTTTTGTTTTGGATAAATTTCATTTTCATGATGTCTAAAACTTTAATAAATAAACTAAGTTTTAAAGAAAAGTCAAATATTTGAATATTTGACTTTTCTTTCAAACAAAACACGCACGCACTTTTCATCGCGAGATTGATATTTGCAGAATTAAAAACATTTAGAATCTCTTAGGTATACAAAATTCTTAATATCTTTTGTAATACTTAACGAAATTAAATTATTTTTATTTTATCATTTTTAACCGACTTCAAAAAAGAGAACGTTCTCTGTTCGATTGTATTTTTTTTTGTTACCTCAGACCTCCGTCATTTATGAACCGATTTGGAAATTCTTTTTGCGTTGGGTTCAGTATAGCTACGAAGTGGTCCGATATAAATTTCATCACTATTTGACATTGGACTTCGAAGATACATTGAAGTCGGTTTTTGTTTTTTTCTAAAATTAATTTAACATTAAAAAATCTATTGGGGTGTCTAAAGTTTTGCATTATTTCATTAACACGTTGTATACCTAATCATTTCTACAATGTAAATACCTATGGGTATCGTGCTAACAACGCTGTAAGGCAATTTCGGTATTCATTAAATTTAATACCATGTATATTTTACACGAAAATAATCGCACCAATTCGTGCACGAAACCACAGCGCTCGACGCTTCCATAATATATACTATATAGTAACTAGCTGCGCCTCGCGGTTTCACCCGCAGTTTCACAGGATAAAACGTAGCTTATGTCCTTCTCCAAACCTGTGAAAAAAGATAGGCAGTGGTGCGGGGCCTGGGGATTCAAACTCGGATGCGCCGGATCGAAAGTAGCACGTGCTCCCTCTGAGCCACACTCGCTCTTACGTAATAATTAACTTTATTCTCTTCGAAGCTCATCATAGTTACAGTTAATTATATTTGGCAAAGTTATAATTGCTACTCTATTATGTAGAGTCATCTCAACATGCTCTTCTAATATTCATCTGGTGGTAGGTTCCTCGTGTACGAGAGGCCGTCTAGGTGGGTACCACCGCTTTGCCAGTTATTTTGCCGCCAAACAATAGTCCGCAAGCATTATTGTGTTCCGGTTTGAAGGGGATTGTAGCCAGCGAAACATCTGGGCATTATGAGACTTAACAGCTAAATGTCTCAGGGTGACGAGTGCAGTGCAGCGCCGCGCAGGATTTTGGAAAGTTCTGGGTGGTGCTGTTACTGTTGTGGGCAGGCGAGTTTCTTACCATCAGGCAAACGACCAGCTCATCTTGTCATTTTGCCATAGTTTTAAAAAAAATATCTCGGCAACATTACTCATACGCTCAACGGTACACTTATTATGAATTCCTTTACATAACATTTCGCGACTGCACCTTAAACAAGAAAATACACCTTTCCCGTCTGTAAATACACCTTTTTTTACACCCAACGATCACATACATAGGTCCTAGCCCCTAACTAGCATTCCCTGCATACATATAGGGAACCAGGAAGGAAGCAGCTATGCCAGCGCCCCAAAGCCGCACTCCGTTACTTCAAGGAGTTGGGAATACACCCCATACGGGACGTCAGTGCAGGACTTATCCCCCTTCATTGAATAAGAAGAGAACCAGGAACTACGAGAACCATGGTCCCACAACACCCAGACACGAAACTGCTTGCGCTTTTTTTCTGTGCAGAAACATTTGTCCTGTCGCGGGAATCGTACCCGCAACCTGAGTGGTGTATGAGATTTGAGCCAACCTGCCCAACCACTACACCACAGGGGCTGAAATTCTCCGGAGAATTTCACTTTAGAATTCTATTTGACAACAGTATGACTATCAGTTATTGGATAGTCATCATCATTGCTTAACATCATATTAATTATAATATCATCGGCCCACGTTACCAACTGGGACATGGACCTTCTCTCATAAAGTATGGCCCATAATCCATCAAGCTGGCCCAGTGTGGGTTGGTGGTTGTCACATATTTTTGAACTTTGTGAATCTGATACTTGCTGGTTTCCTCACGATGTTTTCCTCTACCGTTTACTGAGCGTAACGTGTTCTCCAAAGCACGGTAGCGCTTAGATGTACCACACAAACGGTCACCCATCCGAATGGTGGCTGCAGCGAAAGTTGCTCTTAACAGATCTGTTACGAATAGCTAGACGAGTGACGCTACGACGCCACTCATTCTATCTCTTTAAAACGTCGATTAATATTTAAAGAAATACGTCAATAATATTTCTTATTAATGTACATACATTTTGTAAAACTTTGCTAGCTTAATATTAATAGGACTTCAACTTCAGAGCTGCAGAGCGACAGGCAAACTTGGCATCTAAATATGTAACTACCATCTGCTATAATTGTTATTCGGAGAACCACTCCCGTAATATATTTACATGAAATTTTGTGTCCGCGTTTCAAGATGGCGTCTAGTCGAGTGTTTTGAGAAATTGCACTTTGAGTGGGAACAAGAGTTTTGTTGAAAAATATATTTTTCAAGACAAGCTTTTAACAAATTCGTAATCGGAATCGCGAGCAGATTAAAATGAGCTCCCAATAACTCTAGTTTATGATTAACCGTCAAGGAGTTCCATTGCGATCGAAAGCAAGGTCATTAAACTACGATATTGTTTCTGACACACACATACATTCAGCTATGTGTCATTTAAATATACTCAGAGACATTTGGCGGGAAGTGAAAAGTGATATAGTTCGATTTTGTTTTATTTTCCAAACAAGTGTTATTTCGAGTGACCATGTGTAATATCGGTGGAATATTGATCATTATGTGTTCGTAAACGTGCACGAGTGTAGGCAAATGAAACAAAATAAATTTCTCTATTTTGTTTCATTTGCAACATTGCTTTTTATGTTTTCCCAAAAAGTCCATGAAAAGCTTGAATAAAGTTCCACCACTTTATTGAAGCACGTACACTTTAAGAACACATTTTAGGAGAAGATCCGGCTTGTTGCTGGTGATCCTCATACGGCGATACACGAAAGAAATATTTGTAATTTTTTCAACTTATCAAATAATAACTACGTAAGACATGGCGTTATGGTTCTAGAGACTTTAGCCTGCACTAAAGG
This sequence comes from Petrophora chlorosata, assembly GCA_951640565.1. Lineage (NCBI taxonomy): Eukaryota > Metazoa > Arthropoda > Insecta > Lepidoptera > Geometridae > Petrophora > Petrophora chlorosata. The sequence goes on from OX621210.1 coordinate 3,330,829, forward strand.
GCGAATTAAAAAAAAATTGTTGTACTCAGGTATGATTTCGTTGCTCAGATAAAAGTTTCGTTGTTATGCTTTTGCTGTCTGCTATCACCAAAGGCAACTACGATATTGGTTCTGACTTCTGACACATACATACTTATATTCAGCTGTGTGTTCAACTGTGTGTCTCACTTTGAAGCAGTAATAAATAATACACTTGCATCATACATTTCTGTCTAAACTCACAGTGCGACTTTTTCGTATTTTTACAAGCTTTTATTTAAATTGCATTGTTTGTTTCTTTGGGTCAAATCTTATAAGTTAAATCAGAACCACTTCCTCTTGTCCTACAGAGTTGAAATTATGCTTGTCAAAGTCCGATGACAATGTAATATTATGGTGACAGTCAGCTGTTCTGATGATGGAGACGGAAGGTGGTCAATGGAACTGCTTGACGGATAATCGTAAACTACTAGTGTTTGGGCTGATTTTAATCTGCTCGCGGTTCCGATTACGAATTTATTAAAAGCTTGTAACTGAAACTCAATGAAAATATGTAGTGTAATCCCGCTGAATATTATAAAGAAAGAAAGAAAGAAAGAAAATACATTTATTCCAGACAGATACACGCAACACTACGTACTATACAACACATAAAAAATAATATGTGATTCTTATTCTATTCTTATGTATGTAAATGTAAAATGAATTAAAATTAAAATATATATGTGTAAGTAATCCCTCCTCCTTCCAATCAATCCTTTTTTTTTAAATATATTTAATAATATGGTAATGAGTTTATTATTTGAAGCGGCCTTTTATATTTCCGCTACGGGATGCGGTATGCGCCATAAGGCTTATGGCTTCAATTAAATATATAATTATTTTAGTGGACTGTATTTGAAAATCGTTAGGTACACTAGTTACCTACATGGCATATTTCGGCAGATCTGCTTAGGTATATAAAATAGGACACCACGCACCTACTTTCTCTTGTGTCGCTCCTGTGGGACGTCCCGTTGATCCTGAAGTTCTGAATCTTGCCATCAGGCCGAAATCAACTCAACGCTCAACTGCCGCTGCCGTCTCTCTCTAGATCTATGTGCTCCATCTTAGGCCACATCATCGCTTCACATCAGGCGAGATAGTGGCCAAACATAGATCTATAAAGTGTAAAAAAAAAAAAAAAATCGCGGTAGGCACTCACGTTAGGCACTCGCGGCAGCGCAGATGACTCACCCACCACATGCACTTCACGGTTGTGGTAATCAATGTAATTGCACACTGGAAGATTTGTCTAATTCCCCAGATTCATGACTGGTCGCGCATAAGATTTTTTGCTACTACAGCGGTCATAAGATGCGTGGCCGGATATGGATAGGTGAGGGACAAGGAAAGCAAATCACCTAATTACCATGTAAGAAAGGGAAAGCCTATCATATTGAAGTTGCATCGAATGCAAATATGGCGGTAACATTATTAAATGTACATATATGTTTAAAAAAAGCGAGATTAACGAAATTTTTAAAAGCTTATCTTGAAAACTATATTTTTCAAAAGTTTGTTAAATAAACCGAACGAAACCGGGGTTAAAAGTAACTATACAACCATTCATAAAGTTCCTGGACATTAATATAAGTTGAACAGCGCAGTATCGCGGAAAATGTAATAAACTTTGTTTGAGTTGCGGAATGAAATGTAAGGAAATGCAATACCGCCAGCGGTTGTGCGCATACATTAATATGTTTCGGATTGAATGAAGTTTTATCCAGCGAAATTCTACTAATTCTAGTAATATTAGGTATAATGCGTAAGATTTTAAGGATGAATGTTTGTAACCATATAATTCCATTGCGACTAAAGGTTTTTTTTTACACTTAATATAATGTTTGGCCACTATCTCGCCTGATGTGAAGCGATGATGTGGCCTAAGATGGAGCACATAGATCTAGAGAGAGACGGCAGTTAAGCGGCTGCTCAGACCCGTCTCCCCGATGGTTCACCGAACATCATCCCGAAACACGACTAGGTCGCTTGACGGCATGAATGAATTTTGATGAAATTCTGGTTCTTAGAACAGGTTTCGGTCCCAGAAAAGAACATCCACTACTTTTTATCCCGTGAAACCGCGGCTGAAACTGTAGGACATAGCTAGTTATGAATTGTTGTTTCTTTTATTTGTGCCTAAAGATAGAACATAGCTGATATAAAAAGAAATAGATACGTCTACAAGGTAGAAAATTGAAACTGTAAAGTAAAGACAAACGACTACAATTCTACAATTCTATTCTACTCGTGAAGTTCGTTTTCACTCAAGTGGTTTGTCGGGGTAGGTGTGCACTTTGTAAGGTTTCCGGTTTCTTTTCTTTTAGTTTCTTTCAACACTGAACTTGCTCGTTGAAAATACAAAAAGTACTCCTGACTGTCTACTAGAATAATGTTTTACCTTCAGTGGCTATGACAGCCTCTGTGGTGTAGTGGTTGGGCCGGTTGGCTCAAATCTCATACATCAATGAGGTTGCGGGTTCAATTACCCCAACGAGACAAAAGTTTGTGCACAGAAAAAAAAAGCGCAAGCATTTTGTTTTGTGTCTGAGTATTGTGGGACCATGGTCTTCATAGTTCCTGGTTCCCTAGATACAGGGAATCCTAGTTAGGGGCCAGGATCCAAGTTTGTGATCGTTGGGCGTTATTTTTCTATCTTATCTAATCGATATTTTGAAAGAATAATCGTAAAACACTTACCTCCTGTTACCTCCCGAATACAAAAGGGTATTTCATCACGAACACGATAGGCCCAAATTTTCAGGATCCGGGATACGGGATTCGGGATTAAATTTGTTGGGAAATTGCATCGCAGTCCCTTGTCCCGCGTAATGTCTTGCAAACTAAGTTATAGTAATAATGGGCAGAGGCGACGTAACTAGTTTTAGTTCGATGATAAAGGCGAAACTTGTTTTATGCGTCAGTCGGCTTTTTGATTGTTTTCCGTATTTTTTTGTGTAACTAAAGACAACTCTGGGGATCCCCTTAGAGCCTCATCACGCTGGCGATTTGCGAGCGTTTTTACGCGACAATGTCGCGATTTGGTCGCCGAGTTTCTTCAATATTACGTAATTCAATTTATGAATTTAGTTTACTTTTGCATGCGGTGTTTACCTTTAAGAGATTATGCGTTTAGCAATTATATTTATCGAATATTTATTAAGTACTGATGTAATAATTGTTGGTAAACCATAAATAAACAAAAAATAAATAAAAAATATTACAAGCTGTATGTTGGTTTGGGTCCAATCTTGCAAGCTGAATCAGAAAAACTTCCTCTTATCCTACGGAGTTGCAATTTTGCAAACTTGTCATGACAATGCAATATTTGGTGACAGCCAGCTGATCTGATGATGGAGACGGAAGGTAGGCAATGGAAACTCTTTGACGAATAATCGTAAACTACTAGTGTTTGGCCTCATTTCAATCTGCTCGCGGTTCCGATTACGAATTTGTTAAAAGCTTGTCTTGAAAAATATATTTTTCAACAAGACATCTTGTTTTACACTCGCACTCAAAAGCCGCTAGCGAGGCCTGAAATTCCTTTTTGGTGGATATATTATTCCGTATTCTGCTAATGATTGTCCAAAAGACGCCACGCGTGTACGCGGTGAGTTCGCGGCGTATTCGCCGCGTAAACGCTCGTAGTATATTAAGGCTCATAGGTGTGAAGTAATCTTCGTTGGAATACTTGAATATTTTTATAATATGAACAACAAACTTTCGCATTTATAATATTAGTTTGATAAAACGTTATATTTATGTATTTACAGTAAATATATTAAAATATCAAAATTGACTATCCTAACCGAAACAAAATCGACCTGCCCAATTTAATACAAAGATGGTGTAACTGTTGACTATAGACGTCCTCGTAGTCTACATAGATGAATGAAAAGGAAATCGCAGATGCCAATGATCTATAAAAAATATAAAATCTAGTATTCGCCTTCTTAACGAGTCGACCCTTCGCTTTTTAAATTTTTTTGGACCAGTACTCCGCCCAGCATTGTCCGTGACATTGTACAGGTTCTCGCGTGTAAAGGTGGTAGGACCCGCAGGGCAAGACAAAAGGTGTGCCATAGTCTGGGGGGATAAACCACACTCGCATACACTACCTGAGCTGTAGCCCCACCTGCACATGTTCTCCTTGCTGCGGCCGTCTTGGGTCCGGAGTCTGTTTAAAGACTTCCATGTCGGCCAAGGCAGATTGTGTCCAGGGGGAGTTTTTTAGATAGTGAAATAGGTAATGCTGTAGTGTATCTCTCCTGCCAGACTTAGTGGGGCTTTAGGCGCATCATCATCTTGTGGCAACGGGAGGACATTATTAACTAAAATACTCCTTGTTCCAGGACTACAATGACGACATCAGACAGGAACAGATGTTGGAGATGCAGATCCTGTCGTCACAGAACGACCAGCGTCGCCTGACGCCTCCTGACTCGTCCAGGAGTGGAAGCGAGGAGACGCTGCCTATGAGGGACTGTAACAAACATAGGGTGAGTACCATAATTTTTGAAATAAAGTGCGGATGAGATGTGACAATCGCAGTACAATTACAGACAAAAAATAAACTAACTAGGATGGCGCAAGCAACCCAAAGGGAGTCTTGGCCTCTGATAATAAAAGTCGCCGCTTAGATCTGTCTTGCACCACCTGCAGCTATTCCTTGACATGGAGTTTGGACAAGTCCTTTTCGACCTCATTCTTCTAGCGATACCTAAGTCGTCGACAACTTGGCCGTCCTAAGTATGCTCGCATAACAGCCGATTTACCCACATTTTTTTAAGGCGAATGACGGAGTTTGTGCTGTTTTATCTCGCCGATTATGAAATTAAATAGTTTATTTGCACGAAACATAGTAAGTCAGGCAATAGTAATCAAGCGAGCGAGTGTGGCTCAGTGGGAGCTCGTGCGACTTTCGATCCGACGCACCCGAGTTTGAATCCCGCTGGCCCCGCACCACTGACTTTCTTAAGTTATGTGCGGATTTAACACTCGCTCCGAAAACTGTGAAGGAAAACATCGTGAGGAAACCGGCATGTCCAAGAATTTTTCACAAAAAGTCAAGGACATGTGACATCCATCAACCCGCATTGGGCCAGCGTGGTGGATTATGGCCCATTCTCTCTCTATGAGAGAAGGCCCATGCACTATTCTTCCTTCTTTTCTATGTTCCATTCTCTGCCTGAACGGTAAGATAGACTTAAGGTAAGATATTTCTCTGTACCTTCCTTTCAGCCGCTGACCGTTTGTACATGACCGTTTTGTATATAGTTACGGATCTTGTTTTTTTATGGTCCTGATTGATGAGACGAGCAGAGCGTTCGCCTGATGGTAAGCGCCACGCCTGCCCATAACAATTTCAGTCCTGCCCGAACGCAGAACAAAAGCACCTCACCAGCATCACCACCTCGAGAAATCAGGTATTAAGTCTCATATGCCCAGTAATTTCACTGGCTACAATGCCCTAACACAAGGCTTTAGTGTCCGGGCTCTCTTTAATTAATTAGCAATCAATCATCAATAGGGTTAATTATCCCCAACTAACTAATTAAGGGCCTATTCATTTAGACCCTCTATAGTTTAACGAGGCGTGACGTCATTGATTCATTAATCAAGGCCCCTGACAAGTGACGTGGCCCTTGTCAAGGTGGATTTGTCGATGCGGTCTGATAAAGGTGGGATGTCGTCAAAACGAAAATTACTCTTCGACCGCATCATCAATTATCGTCATTGAATAGTGGTAGAAAATGTTGTCGACCGCATCGTTCAATTCAATTTATTTATTGCAATCAAAATTATTTTTTTAATGTTACTGGATGACGAGTGAGCGAGTGTGGCTCAGTGGGCAACGTGCGACTTTCAATCCGACGCACCTGAGTTCCAATCCCGCTGGCACCGCACCACTGACTTTCTTAACTTATGTGCGGATCTACAATCACTTTAAAAACGGTGAAGGACAACATCGTGAAAAAACCGGCATGTCCAAGAATTTTTCACAAAAAGTCAAGTACATGTGACATCCACTAACCCGCACTGGGCCAGCGTGGTGGATTATGGCCTATTCTCTCTCTATGAGAGAAGGCCCGTGTCCCAGCAGTGGGAACGTAATGGGATAATGATGATGATGAATGACGAGACGAGCTGGTCGTTTACCTGATGGTAATACGCTAGCCCATAACAATACCAGCACCACCTAGAACTTTGTTTTGCAAAATCCTGCGCGGCGCTGCACTGCGCTCGTCACCCTGAGACTATTTGCTGTTGAGTGTCATAATGCCCAGTAATTTCGCTGGCTATAATGCCCTTCAACGGAACACAGTAATGCGCGCGCTACTGCTTGGCGGCTGAATAACTGGCAATGCGGTGATACCCACCCAGACGGCCTCTCGCACACGAGAAACCTACCACCAGTGAACACCACATACATTACAAACACAGATATTAAGGTCAAAGAGAGAACATATTATCGCCCTAACTAGGCATTATTGCGTTAAGAGCGAGCGGACTGTAATTTTTAAAATATTCCATACTCATCAGATTTGTGCTTGCTATTCAGATTTTAATTTTTACTTCATCAGAATTAAATATGGCGTCTAAAGGTCGCCATCTTGATTTACATCATCTAAATAAAGCCGTTTAAAATAACATTGTTCTGTATCTGTAGTAGGTTACTTGAGTAAGGTCTCTCGTATGCGGAAGTCCGTCTGGTTAGGTACCTCAGCTTTGCCAATTAAGCCGGCAAGCAGTAGTGCGCAAGCATTACTGTGTTCCGGCTTGATTGGCATTATGTAGCCAGCGAAATTACTGGGCATATGAGACTTAATATCTGATGTCTCGGGGTAATGAGCGCAATGCAGTGCTACGCAGTACTTATGGAATTAAAAGTTCTGGACGGCAATGCAATTGTTATAGGCAGGCGTGACGCTTACCATCAGGTGAACGACTTGCTTGTGTCATCACTCAGTAACAAAAAAAAATATCTGAGGGTGACGAGCACAATGCAGTGCTACGCAGTACTTATGGAATTAAAAGTTCTGGGCGGCAATGCAATTGTTATAGGCAGGCGTGGCGCTTACCATCACGCGAATTATCTACCCGTCTCAACTCAGTTCACAAAAAAAAGGTATATTCTTTTCTTCACTATGTTTGTGTGTTTCTATGAATATTCCTAAGGACACACAAACATATTTTAACCGCAAAACACTTTAAATTCACCGCGATTGATAACAGCTTCGATTTCAATTCCTTTCACACGCCTTCAAAATTGAATTTAACACCCTCAACGATGTCTATTCATATTGGTAGCTGTTTGAAATGGGGGTCATCAAATAGATATACATATTTCAAATGGGGGACTTCATGTGTTTGATATGGGGGTCATGCACGCTTGAAGCCAATCACTGCACTATTCAGAGTATTCAGGTGTACCAGAGAAATGGAGCATAGGTTAGAATGGTCACACGTATCTCACAACACATTTATGTATGAAAATCAGTGTTGCCAATCGCAAACACGTAAACAAAACATCTATATACAAAGAATCAATGCACCATTGCATCACATTTATTACTAGTTTTACGTCACATTAAATTTGTCTCTGTAGGTTTCTCGTATGTAAGAGCCCGTCGAGGTGGGTGCCACCGCTTTGCCAGTTATTCTGCCGTCAAGCTACTGCTTAAACTACTGTGCGCACTACTGTGCGCAAGCATTACTGTGTTCCAGTTAGAAGTGCATTGTAGCCAGCGAAGTGACTGGGCATAATGAGACTTAGCTGCTAATTGCCTCAGGTTGACGAGCGATGTGCAGCGCCACGCATGATTTTACAAAACTAAGTTCTGGGTGGTTATGTTACTTTTATGGGCAGGCTTATTGATAATCATCAGGTGAAAGACCAGCTCGTCTCGTTCGCTCCACTCAGTTACATAAAAAAAGATAAAATGAGAAGAGAGTTTGAATAGATATAAACCCCATTCATAAATTTTAAAAAATACCTATATCTTAAGGCACCATGAATGGATTACTGAATCAGGTATGTCACTTATGACACTGAAGTACTTATATTCGCCGAAATGCGGCGCGTTGAGTCAACGTACCGAATTCCGACAATTGCGTGCGAATTTCGGCCGAATGCCGAATTCCGGCGGATACGTCTACGCCGTTGACGTAAATACGATTGTTCAATTGTATGATCGCGGCGCGTCTGCCCACTCCGCGATTCTAACCTAATCTCCATTTCTCTGTGTACAATGTTGTGTGGAGTGTCATGCGGCTTCCATATTGATGCCGCGATGGGATACCTAGATCCTATATCCTATAGTGACCAATGTAATAAGACGAGAGTGGAATGCATTGGCGAGTTGTGTCACAAATCTTATACCTATTGTCACCAAGCATTTGCTAATGCATTGAATGTGTAGGTATTTAAGGTCCCATTCAAAGCAATTGTGGTTTTGAAAACAATTATGATTAAAAAGTGCGTTTCGATAATAAACTTTGTAAAACCTCCAATAAAAGTATGTTACAAACTCATAACATATAAAAATAATTATAAACCAATTGACAAACTACAATTGGAATAGATGGTCTACAGCACTGCACAATTAGGGAAATTAATAAAACGAAAGGACAAGAAATACAATTGAAAAGCAATTCATGACCCTATAAACATCAAAAATATATTAAAAAAAAGATATCTATCGCAATAAAATCTTAACAAATGTACATCTATACATATAAACACAAACAGATTATTAAAATATTATATAAAATCAAGACATAAAAAGAATAAAAACTAACAAACGTATATATTTCATTAACGGACCTATCAAAAATTAATAGCGCAAATATAAAGTTCTAGTAAAATCTAAATATTAAAGAAATAATTAACAACCTTAAAATGGAACAACCTGTACCTATACCTCTGTATTATGTGCCTATACTTAATGTCATTCCGTCCTTGTCACACCTGAGAGTGACAAGGACGGAAATAAAGTCATCAAGATTACATTGGAGCGGTCCCGAGCGCAGCTATTGTTATGATTTTTATACATATTATATATATAGTAAGAAATAGAAGAGGAATGCGACACCCAAGACAAACCTGTTAAAGGTTTATAAGGTGTTAGATATTTATGAAAAGTTGTAAAATTAATAAAAAACAAATTAAAACAATAAATGAAAACCACGTCACTATGATTATGTATAATAAAACCTGCGATTTGCCTTAGGTATAATCTCCTTACCGAATTCCATCCAAATTAGTTTAGAAGCTGCAGCGTGAAGAGATAACAAACATACTTACAACTTAAACTTTCGCATTTCTAATTTTGATGAAATATAAATTGTCCTCACCATTGTATAGTTAAAATTCAAGGCAGTTAAGGCGCCACATACTAACATTGTTTCCGAACCAATTCTTTCAATATCTTAAAATAAATTTAGAAACCCCTACGACAGCGCTCCTTAGAGGTTTGCCATAATATAACTCAAGTATGTACCTAAAAACATTTTCTGAAAAATTAATAGCGAAAACTGCATTGAAATCCGTTGAACCATTTCACAAATTAAATAATTTAATGGAATCAGGCGTGACGTTGCGGAAATTTATCTCCAATTCATTGCACTTTAGACAAAAACTACCTCAGGCGCCTTTCGATTTTTATGCTCTAACCCACACATATGAAACCTTTAATGTACGACGAAATCTTTACTATTATAAAATTGTACATTTGAATGTTTGTTACCTATAGACTCGAAAATTGCTAAACGAATTTTAATTTGGTTTTCAAGGCTTGGTACCATAAATCCCAATTTAGAATATAGGGTAAGTATGTCACATGAAAATTGGTTGGGTGACTAAGAAAATACAACTTGACCTCTACGTAGTGCACGCTCTCATACACAGGGGAGGTCTTGCTAAAATGGTCTTCGAAAAAAGACAACTATGGGCTTCCCCTATATCGCCCATCGCCATCGCCCGAGGCGTCTGAATATCTTGTTGGCATGAAACCGCTTTTCTCGATATCCATCTTGTAATGCGGTTGCAATGTAACCGCCTTTCCTTACGATGCAATTCGATATCACTTACCGATATCGACTTGATGTCGCAGAGCATTTATATTCTATTTTATACTTCTATATTACCCTTACTTTAATACTATAAACGCGAAAGTTTATATGTATGGATGGATCTTTGTTACTCTTTCACGCAAAAACTACCGAACCGATTTTGGTGAAATTTAGTATGTCAGTACTTTAGAACTTGGTATAGAACATACTAGGCTACTTTTGATCCCGGGAAACCACGGAGTGCAGCTAGTGTATTATAAAAACGGAACTTAGCCAATACTGTACATAGAACATATTTTTGAAAAACCAACTGGGATAGACTATTTAGAGGGTTTGGAGGTTTTAGAACTTATGTGTGTTTGTTTGTTTGTTATCTATAAGCTCGCAAACTGCTGAACGAATTTGAATTCGGTTTTGAGGGTTTGGTAGCATTAGTCCCAACTTAGAATATATAGGGTATGCTACATCAAAATCGGTTTGGTGACTACAAAGATACAGCTTAACCTCTACGTAGAACGCCTCTCATTATACTGGAGAGGTCTTGCTAAGATGGTCTTGGAAAAAACACGAATATCCGGCTTCCTCCAAACGAAGTCGCGGGAATAAGCTAGTCTACTATTCTATAGTGACACTAGCCTGCACAAACATGGATCGGGTGCGCTGCTAAACCGAGTTCACACCTGCCGATCCGATCTGATGCTGAACATTAAATTTGCTTCGTTTGATTTGTCGTCACAGATACTCGTTACTACGCAATATCTCCTTCTTTGTCGTTTGTCTCGGGCGAGTCGCGTCCACAGCGACCGCGCGATTGTATCTTGATTCTGCCGAGGAGGGGTTGTAGCGGACGTGGATCGGCCGGTGTTAACCCGGCTTACAGTACAACATATTTTTAATTTCATTTATATTATGTGTTTATGACGTTAATTAGTGGATTTTTGTGCTTATTTAATAAATTGTTTTTGACTTTGACTTTGACGTCTTGTCCACAGCTGTCAGGAGTGCAGCCAGTGCCAACACCGGTTTCCCTCCCCGGTGGAATCACCATCAACGGAGGAGCGCGCGACTTCTCACCACCAGCTCCAACCCCTGCCCCTGATCATCTTTCTGCTGCTCATCATCAGGTAATTCATTTTGGAAGCTCATCAGCAGTTGAATTAGAAGCTATTGTGACAGGGTGACGAGCGCAGTGCAGTGCCGCAGAGGATTATTAACAATGTTCTGGGTGATGCTGTAACAAAAAAAAGAAATCGTATTTGTTTTTCTTTGGCTCTTTTTATTTATTTACACCGCCGACCTCTCACTCCATTAGTTCTTTCCATCAGAAGGTTGACTGGAACAGATCGCTTATAGCGATAAGTCGGTATGTATATATACTATATTTTGTAAGTGTAATTCCTGCACCCATCGAACGCACAACCTTACATTGCATCTCACAAATAAATCATTTTTGTATTGTATTGTAAAAATAATTCTATCGATATCTTGTCCACAGCTGGCTGCAGCACAACAGCACAGCCACGGAGTGCTGGTCGGAGGTGGAGTGCTGCAGCAGCCTCCTACGCATCATCTGCTGACACAGAACTCTCTGCTAGGTTTGTGCCAATTTCCTATATCAGATTCAGATTCTTTATTGCTCCCATAGGTGTGGTGTAATTTGGTCAACGTACAAAGTATTATATGGACCCCGTCGACCCCGCACAGCAACATTAAAAGGGAGGAAAACGCAATTATTAGCATTTCAAAGTCAATGGTTAATTATTAGTAATAGAAACCTAAGATAAATACAATGAAAAGGTTCAAGAGACTCTCGCTAGATGGTTGGATCAAGGGTCAGATACAGAATGCAGTACTCCTTGACACGGCATAGTCAGGAGGTTCCTCACTCTGCAGCCCTAACCACCGGTAGTTTGTGCCCTACCCTGCTACCGGCAGTACCCTAGGTTTAAGTTTTTTATAATATTTTCGTATTTTTAACCGACTTCAAAAGGAGGAGGTTCTCTATTCGATTGTATGTTTTTTTTATGTTTGTTACCTCAGAACTCCGTCATTTATGAACCGATTTGGAAAATTCTTTTTGTGTTGGGTTCAGTATACGAAGTGCTACCAAGTGGTTCCATATAAATTTCATCGATTTTTGACCTTGGACTTCGAAGATACATTGAAGTAGGTTTTTTTATATAAAATGAATACTTGTTATTTTTTCAGTTATATAAAAATTAAACCTCTATATAGATTTAGCTTTTTCGTTATTGGTAACTTAATTATCTTCGTCGTTCAAATCCCTGTTCTACATTTAAGAGAAAAAGAAGTGAAGTACCTTTCACCTTTGAAGCAGAAGATCAGAAGGCAGCCTTAATAATGAACAATTACGTCATAACACCCTAGGTAAATAAGAGCAAAATAAATGCCAACTGTAATGAGCGTCTACGCCATTACAGCCTCTTGAAGTCTCGAGTATAATCTACTTACGGGAAAAAGCCGTCATCTTTGATCCCGTAATTTTATATCACATCAGCTTTAGCTGCGGACTTCAACCTCGTGGATAACGACGAAGAGAGAGAGAAAGCCATAGTCGTATTTATTCCGAGACCATTTTGGCAAAACCTCCGTCGTATAAGAGAGCGCGTACTACGAAGAGGTCAGGCTGAATCATTGTACTCACCTAACCGACTGTAATGTAACATACCCCATTATATAATCTAGCCAGCGAAATTACTGGGCATATGAAACTTAATATCTCGGGGTGGTGAGAGCAATGTTTTACTGGTGGTAGGTTTCTCGTATGCGAGCGGCCGTCTGGGTGGGTACCACCGCTTTGCCAGTTATTCAGCCGCCAAGCTGTAGTCGTAAGCATTACTGTGTTCCGGTTTGAAGGGCATTGTAGCCAGCGAAATTACTGGGCATTATGGGACTCAACAGCTAATTGTCTCAGGGTGACGAGCGCAGTGCAGCGCCGCGCAGGATTTTGCAAAACAAAGTTCTGGGTGGTGCTGTAATTGTTATGGTCAAAGTACAATAAAAAAAAAACAAAAAAAACATCCAAGATAACAATTTGTAAGTGTTAAATGTTTTATGCAATGCAATATTATGTATTCTTTTGGTTAAAATTATTTAGTTTTACATCAAATAATTTTATTCATTGAATAAGATATTTATTTTTACATTACTTTTTTCTTTTTGTCACACAAGAACATTTGCTACGGCACCCTGTTCACGTTTTTCAGATGGCATTTCAAAATGGCGGTTTTCAGGTGGGTCGGCGGTCCGTATGGAAAACACATTATTCCCTTTGAAAACTCTTTCTCAATAGAGCCCCAGCCATTTTCCACTCAGCTCAACTATTTACCGCCATCACCCTTCAGTGGAAAGCTAGCTTAACCTAAAGACGAAATGGCAGCCAAATAAAAAGTTTCCTCTCAGGCATTCTACGGTTAGCAAAACATGATATATCCAAACCCATTAGCCCCTAGGCACTTAACGTGCAAAAAGCTTTATTACACTAGCGGTAGGTCTCTCGTATGCAGGAGGCCGTTTGGGTATGAACCACAGTTTTTCCAGTTATTCTCCCACCAAGCAGTAGTGCGCAAGCATTACTGTGTTCCGGTTTGAAGGACATTGTATCCAGCGTAATTAATGGGTAGGTATATATTACTTAATATTTGATGTCTCGGGGTGAAAAGCGCAATGATGTGCTACGCAGTGTTTTTAAGGTAATAAAAGTTCTAGGTGGCACGGCTATTGTTAGGCGTGGCGCTAACCATCAGGCGAATGACTTGCTCGTCTCATCACGCAGTTCCATGCAGGAAAACATTAAATGTACGAACTTTCCTACATACATAGCAAGCTATGACGAAGTGTTTTCCTCATACTAAAAGCACTTCCTCGGCTTCTGAGCTCAAATTTAAAACAATTTCCGACATGTTAACTTATCTCAGTATCCAAACTTGTCCAAACTTCAGTTCGCTAACTTTATCATAAGCAAGGTAAGTATATAATGCGTTACTTACTTTACTGCTCTACCTACTTAGGGAAAATATGCGGAGGTGTTTGAGGTTAATTTAAAGTGGCGTTTAAGCTGGAGCCACACTTCAAGCGGGCCGGGAGCGTTTCGGACCGGAGGACGTTCTAATCATCGTATTTTCAACTGACTTGAAAAAGGAGGACGTAACAACGCGATTACTCCGCCAATTATAAATTGGTTTTGATGATTCCTTTGTTTTTTTTTGGTAGGTTTTGCTTCAGAGGTGGTCCCATATAAATGTCATGCAAATTGATTCAGCACTTTAAAAAAAAAATAACTAAAACAAAAAATATAAGTCTTGAAGTCGGTTCTTATTTTTTCTAAAAATTAATTATTCTTTATGTAACTGAATGACGAAACGAGCTGGTCGTTGGCCTGATGGTAAGCAATACGCCAGCCCATAACAATAACAGCACCCAGAACCTTATCATGAAAAATTTTGCACTGCACCTGCGCTCGTCACACTGACAATTAGCTCTTAAGTCCCATAATACCTAGTAATTTCGCTGGCTACAATGCCCTTCAAACCGGAACACAGTAATGATTGCGCACTACTGCTTGGCGGCTGAATAACTGGCAAAGCGGTGGTACCTGCGGTGGTGACTTATTTTATTTTTCATTATTGTATATACCTACGTTATTTGGTGTGCAATAAAGTGTTATTGTAGTGTATTGTATTGTATTGTATTGTATTGTACCAGCCCAGACGGCCTCTCGCATACGAGAAACCTACATAAAATAATTTGTACCTAAATAAATCATCATCACTCTATTACGTTACTGCTGGGAATATGGGCCAAAGTTCGCCACGATGGCCCAGTGCGAGTTGGTGGATGTCACATGTCCTCGAATATATATAGCCAGCGAAATACTGGGCATAATTAATATATGATGTCTCGGGGTGATGAGCGCAATGCACTGCTACGCTGCTTTCTAAGGTATTAAAAGTTCTGGGTGGCACTGCAATTGTTATGGGCACTTACCATCAAACGAACAACTTGCTTGTCTCATCACTCAGTACCATAAAAAATAATGTTGATGAATTCTTGAACTGATTCTAGTGGTTGGGGCCAGCGGGATTCGAACTCGGGTCCGTCGGATCGAAAGTCGCACTCCCACTGAGCCACTATACTCACTCGCTCGCTATAAATAAAATTATATTAAGACCCCTTTAGAATATTAATATGTTAATAAACTAAGCACAAACTCAAAGAATTACGCGCAAACTAATGCATCACATCCAACCTCGTTGCTCAAGCTTGACACCTCATTCGTAGGAAACTTTAAAGTGAATTTTATAACCATTTCTCGGGTGAAGCTGTCTACGACTTTTTGGCGGGAAGTGAAAAGTGATAAAGTACGATTTTGTTTTATTTTCCAAACAAGTGTTATTTCGAGTGATCATGTGTAATATCGGTGGAATATTAACCATTATGTGTTCGTAAACGTGCACGAGTGTAGGCAAATGAAACAAAAAAGAGAGAAACATTGCTTTTTACGTTCTCCCAAAAAGTCCATGGAAAGCTTGAATAAAGTTCCACCACTTTATTGAAGCACTAGGAGAGGGTCCGGCTTGTTGCTGATGACCCTCATACGACGATATACGAAGGAAAATTGTAATTTTTACAAACTATCAAATAAAAAGGATGTAAGACAAGGCGGTATGGTCCTAGAGACTTTAGGTCCAAACGGGCGAAATATAAAAAAAATTGGCGGGAAATGGAGTCTATACAAAATATACAGTAATAGGTTTTTGGGACGTATGACCGCAGTTGGAGCACAAACAAAGCAATTTCGTTTAACATGCTCGTATTTAGGTAATGTATCCCAGGAAACCGCGGGTAAAACCGCGAGGCGCAGCTAGTAATAATTATTTTTTAGAAAAATACCAGATCCGACTTCAAGAGTAAACTTATATTTTTTGTTTTTGTAGAATTAAAAAAAAAATGCTGAATCAATTTCGATAAAGTTTATGTGGGACCACCTCTGAAGTATGACGTACCAAACAAAAAAAGAATCATCAAAATCATTTCAGAATTGGCGGAGTAATCGCGTAACAAACGTACAAAAAAAAACGAACTGTCGAATTGAGAACCTCCTCCTATTTTCAGTCGGTTGAAAACTAAGCAAGAAACGAAGGTCAATTCAAGGGGCAAGTTCTCCCCCATTTATTACCTAATGTACAAAATTATAAACAGTAATTACTTGTTAATTTGTACATAATTTGCAGTTGACGTGCTTTATTATGGACGTCGTCAAATTATGCTTAATAAAAGGTATTAAATTAATCATGAAACCTTAATATGATGTAACGCTATGTTAATTGCTGTTGCGATGAACTATAAAAAAAAACGCGTTATAGTATGACCAGGCCTGGCGCACTCCGCACTGTAGGTACGAAGCTACAAGTACATAGCCGGACACCGACGGCGGGTCGCGCGTCGTTACAGACGTCAGAAGAGATAAGAGCTATGCGATAGAAAGAGAGGCGCTCTGTAGGTTAATATGACTGGTAGGTATGCAGAGCTGCGCGAGCTGAATTGAATTTTATTGCGTCATAGCAAGAGTCGCTATTTGTTTAAACTTCTTTGCAGAGTGATGCTTCTGTCCCTTAGTATTCTGTGGTATGACTAGCTTTTGCCCGTGGCTTCGCCCGCATTGTCAACCTTAATCATCAAACCATTTAAATTATGTTACCAATTTCACCACTATTCGATTCCACCCAAGATTAGATTAAATAATTTGAACAAAAAGCGGTCATTGTGACCATAATAGTTACATAAGTACTCTCGCGGACATTTTTATAGGTAATTAGAAGTACTTTTATCATGCAATTATGTATATATGATCATCTATGTCATGTATCATATTATATAATCACTGTTTTTATAATCTAAATGATTTTTTTAATTGTAAAGACAAGTGACATTATGGACATATTTTATATTCTTATTTTATTGTATTTGACTTATTGTGCGTGTGAATAATTAATGAATTTATGTTTGATGGTTATGTATTTTTTTTAATTAATCTTTGACATTTTCTGTACTAATTATATGCATGGGACATTTTATTTCATCAATTTAAATAAAGAATTAAAATTTGTATGAAAATTTGTATGCCACAAATGGTGAGACACGCAGAACTCAAAAAGCATTTGTCAACTTTATTATGACCGTGTTTCCTACACAAATATCATTTCATTTCATCATTTCATTTCATTATATCAACCTTAATAGTTTTCTCAGCGCACGCCAAATAATGAATTTTATAGGCAACTAGCTGACCCGGCAAACGTTGTTTTGCCATATAAATTAAAAAAAAAAAATATATAGATGTTGGCCGATTCTCATAGATACCGGATAAGCACAAAAAATTTCATCAAAATCGGTCAAGCCGTTTCGGAGGAGTATGGCAACGAAAACTGTGACACGAGAATTTTATATATTAGATAGATATTTTGCTACTTTGGGTTACATTATTGCAATTTTCTTAAGGATATCTAATTTTTTAAATATAAATTATAGCCTATGTTACTTGCTGATTATTTAGCTTTCTATTGGTGAAAAATGGTTAAAATCGGTCCAGTAGTTTCAGAGCCTATTCGTTACAAACAAACAAAAATATCTTTCCTCTTTATAGTATTAGTATAGATTAGAAAATGATCATATAAATTCTATCCCACTCTTAATCGAATAAAAACGTAGTACATATAACTCAATACGTTATAGGCAAGCGTGGCGCTTTCCATCAGGCGAACCACTTCTTCGTCTCATCACCCAAATATTAATAATAATTCACACAATATTTACTTAAATTAGAAAATAATATATTAGGTAGGCTCAGCGTCGCTCTGGCAAGGCTGGTTTTCAGCATACCCCTTTATTCGAACTCAGATATTAGTCGAAAAAAAATGAAAAAGATTCTTGAATCTACTTTTAAATTACGTTTATCGGACAAAGCTTGATTTGAAACTATCTGTGTCTAGACTCCGTTCTGATTTCGGTTTATGAATTCGACCCTTACTTAAGTTACCTTCGTTAGTTTCGACCGTTAGTTTGTTAACATGACTAATCCTACTAACCAGGTGGCGGCGACATCCTGGGCCTGAGCAGCCCAGTGCTGGGCGGGATGCTGCACGCCCACCCAGCCCTACGCGGCGTGAAGCCGGCCGCAGTGCACGCGCTCGCTACGCAAGGTCGGTACGTTTGTTTTACCCCTTGAATGTAGTCCGTCCTTCTCTCTAATACTATTAACCTTTTGAGCGCCATGCTATAGAAGCAAAACAGCCTCTCGATTTAGAACCTCAGGATAACGAATACCGAATCGATTCGACTGATTATCGATCTCGGTTCTTTGTAGAGTTATTCCGTCCGAGTTATTTTTAACCGACTTCAAAAAAGGAGGAGGTTCTCTATTCGGTTGTATTTTTTTTTTTTTTTTTTTTTTTATGTTTGTTACCTCAGAACTTAGTCATTTATGGACCGATTTGGAAAATTCTTTTTTTATATGAAAGGATATACTTCCAGATTGGTCCCATTTTTAACCGACTTCAAATTAAAAAAGGAGGAGTATATTTTTTCCTTGTTTTTGTTTGTTACCTCAGAACTTCGTCATGTATTACCCGATTTGGAAAAATTCTTTGTTTATTTGAAAGGACATACTTCCAAATTGGTCCCATCATTAACCGACTACAAAAAGGAGGAGTATATTTTTTATGTTTGTTAACTTAGAACTTCGTCAAGCTGATTTGGAAAATTCTTATTTTATTTGTAAGGATATACTTCTAGATTGGTCCCATTATTAACTGACTTCGAATTAAAATAGGAGGAGTATAAATATTTTATTTTGGTACCTCAGAACTTTGTCATTTATGAACCGATTTGGAAAATTCTATTTTTATTTGAATGAATGTACTTTCAGAATCGTCGCATTGTGGTCCGACTAATTAATAAAAGGAGTTTTTTTTCTTATTATGTTTGTTATCACAGAACTTCGTCATTTATAAACCAATTTAGAATATTATTTTAAAAGTTTAAAAAAGGAGCAGGTGTGTTTCTATGTGTGGCCTTAATTGTCAGAGGGCAGATTTCGTAGCCTCGTTATCTCGTTTTTCGCTCTGTCGTCGTGTGGTCGAATTAATAATTTGTTGGCGTCCAAATCTGACAAAACGATGCCTTCTAAACTTCTGACACGACTTAGTGCCACATATGTTTGCCCTTTTGCAATTTTTTTTTACCGAGATCGATCACAGCTCTTTCGAGGGTGGTCCCCTGTAGTTTATGGACTGTGACCGCCCAGCTTAATATTAGAGGAAGCATACGTCGCTCTACATCTCCGTAACCCCTCGCCGCCTGAAATGTAGTGCTTGATGGAGGTATGGGTATGCAACCGTCACTATTTTTAAGGGAAAAAGGAGGAGGTTTACTATTCGACGGTATGTTTTTTTTTTTTTTTTGTGTTTGTTACGCGATTACTCCGCCAATTATGCATTGATTTCAATGATTCTTTTTTTGATTGGTAGGTAATACTTCAAAGGTGGTCCCATATAAATTTTATCGAAATTCATTCAGTAGTTTTTGAAAAAAATAGCAAAAACAAAAAAATATAAGTTTTATCTTCAAGTCGGTTCTTGTTTTTTTCGTAACCAACTTTCTAAAGGTGGAGGTTTGTATTCGACTGCTTCACCTGCTTCACCTAGGGTTGACTTCCGGTGAGGGAACTCCTCAACGGTGAATAGTACAGACACAACATTTCGTAAATGGATTTAACCATAATAGCCTGTTCTAAATTCCATCATGACATGGCAGATACACCCAGGATTGACTTCCGGCGAGGGAACTCCTCAACACACTGACAACACACTGACAACTGAATAGGACAGACATGAAATTTTTTTGTACATGCATTTTATTGTGATAGCCCGTTTTAAACTTCGTCATGATGTGGCTTCTAGATCATAAAAGCTTGTCTTTAAAAGCTTTTTGAATTAATTTAATTAAAACTTGTTTTTCACTAAAAAGGTTAAAATAAATTATTTTTCAAAAAAAAATAAACCGACTTCAAAACCACAAATGGCACTCAAAAGTAAAAAATAAATTAATATAATTATCATAAGCGCTACCCACTCATATATTTGAAGTCGGTGCCAGCCAAGTCTAAAAGGTAGTAGATAAATACTACCTACAAGTAGTACTTACTATATACATAGTATTTATCTACTACCTATTAGACTTGGCTGGCACCGACTTCAAATATATGAGTGGGTAGCGCTTATGATAATTATATTAATTTATTTTTTACTTTTGAGTGCCATTTGTGGTTTTGAAGTCGGTTTATTTTTTTTTGAAAAATAATTTTTTATACAACAGACAGGGTCTGCGTTTGACCACAATCTCACCTGATGGGAAGTGACGATGTGGTCGAAAATGTAGCACGCTTACCAAGTAAATACTTGTTCACTGTGAATTTGAACATACCCAGATAGTATTTATGTGGAAACAGACGACGGCAAGGCATTACATTCCTTTAACGTTGGCACTAAAAAGGATGACCCTAAACTTCTAATTTGATAAGGTTTCGGTTACAATATCGGTTATAGAGAAAAATGCCCCTCAGTTTCTTGCCGTATGTTCTGAGTAGTGGTTCTTTTGCCGATACGGTGGTAGAGTCATGGTGATAATTTGACGTTCATAAGTGCGTCTGTGACGACAGAATTATATAAAGAACTTTTGAATTTGAACTTGAAAATTCGTTTTGTATGCAATATTTTGGAACGTTAGGCTTTATTTATTTTATTATTTATTTTTGTCGGTGAAAATAAAACATGCGGAGTTTCATATTGCAATGCCTACAACAAGTCTATCACCAAATAGGTGACAAATCACGGCGAAAAAAATCGGACGACTATCGGACCTTCAAAAAGTCTGACGTCGGCGACACACTAAGATACCAAACCGAATCGGTCAACAATTAATTATCTTGAGGTTCTGAATCGGCCAGCAGTGCCCTTCGCGCCAAGTTACGAAATCATATTACGTTTTAGTCTGATTTAAGTCGACCTTGGCGATCAAAAATCAAATCAACGGTTAAGCTATTTTTTTAGTAGCTATATTATGTAGTATATTCCGTCCTTTGGTTAGGTTAGGCAAACTGAGGAGTGGTTTTGTTTATCCTTTGATGTAGTTCCTTCTCTTTCTGGCTAGTTTCTGACTTGAAAATTATAAAACTTGATATTTTCGAGAATTCTAACCTTATAACGGAGTGCCTGGGGCTGCCTGGAGTGCCACGGCATTCAGTTGATATTTGGGATCGAACCTACGGCCGATCCTACGGGAAGCGGGAACTCGTGTAAATGAGACTCTTAATGTCAACATACATTGTTGTTTATTATCTATATCTTATTATACAACATTACATGACGTGCTTAGCTAATTACTACTATTACCACTATACGGCTTATTACTACTGCGCGGCCGGGTCGCCTCTTGCGGCGCGACGCGACTACGGTACGGGACGGTAACCCACGGCGGGTTCGGGATCGCGACGATCTCGCGCTGTACGGGCGGCGGTGAAGGTGGGCTATCCTCGACCGGCGACTGCGGTCAGTTATAGCGACCCTCGGGTTAGTAATCTAGATACCTAGCAGGCCCGCGACCTTTCGGTTTAGCCAATCGGCGCGGGAACCAGCGGCGGGACGGTACTAGCTACTCGGGAGAACACCTATCACGATCAGGTCCAAACCATGAGACCGCGGAGGTGCACTCGGCAGAACGAAGAACGAGTAGGAACTCGGATGAGCCTACCCACCCGCTCAATCGTCCAAACTATCAGCCAGGGTTGCGCGACCAGGGAGAACCATGAGGCCGCACGAACCCTTTGCCCTAACCAGGCGCCTGCGACCCGGAGGAAACCAGGCCGCCGAACACCCGGGGTTGGGGGGCAGTGACACAACGCGGGAGCGCTCGGTTTGCTATCCAGATTCAATGCACGACCAGGGAGAAACATGAGGCCGCGCAAGAGAACCTTTCAGCTTCGGAGCTGGCCCGCGAGTGTGTATGCTACTGGACGCTCGCCGCCTTATATACAGTCGCGCGGCGCGCGTGGTGTGCGTGCGTGTCTTGATGCGCGCGGCGGACTGCAGCGGGGAGCTGCGGGGGGGAACGGTACGCCTGTGTGCGTTAGTCGCTCCGTGGCGGGCGCCGCTGCCGGTCGTATGCGCAGCTGCGGCTGGCGGTGCTCGTCACAACCTAGTATTTACATTGTTATACCCAAGGTTCTCCCCTTGCATATCCAACTTCCTCTCTCTGATCATTGAGCTAACTAAGTTTCGAATTTATAGATTTACTAGCGACCCGCCCCGACTTCGCACGGTTATTATACATATAAACCTTCCTCTTCAATCACTCTATCTAAAAACGCATCAAAATCCGTTGCGTAGTTTTAAAGATTTAAGCATACATAGGGATATAGGGACAGAGAAAGCGACTTTGTTTTATGTAGTGAAGTTAAGTTGATTCAAGTTTGATTCGCGATCACCTAATCTCGACTTATGTTTTGATTCTAGTCTCTTTTAAAAATTAAATCATGATATCATAAACTATAAAGGTACGCAATTGTGTAAACTATCCCGGCTTGGTAGTTGTGTCTAGGCCTAGGAAGATCCTGCCAGATCAAGAGATCTGGCAGGATCTTCCTACCTATCTTCCTCTATACATTAATAGTAAGAACTATTAATGCATAAACTCCACCGAACACACGTTTTTATCTATATCTATACTTAAAGAGGTAAAATTGTTTGTATCAATGTTTTGTAGGGGGTAATCTCTAAAAATACTGAACCGATTTTGAAAATTCTTACCCTGTCGTCGTCTCTAAAGATGTCCCGATTTTTAGGGGTCTGGTGACACGTCCCGATTCACTTTTGATCGGGACGCCATATATCCCGATTTTTCACTAACCTCTTATTTAGTCCGTACTTTATTCGATAAAAGAAGACACAAACTGAATGATTATGATTAGTCGAAATGGTTACGTTTGAGTATTTTTTTTACATTATAACGAATTTTATTTATTCTACCATTTAAAAAAAACTGAATATCTGAAAAAAAATACACCCTGATTCACAAAAACCAGTTTTCTTTTGTAGCCATTGTAGTATCCCGATTTGAAAACCAAAATCCTAATTATTTAAACCTTCCGTTCCGAAATTTGATACACTGGACCTGGCAACACTACCACTGCTGGACATAGGTCTCTCCCAATACACCCCACTGAGCCCGATCTTTGGCTGCCAGCTACCTAGGTCGTCGCTCTATCTGGTCGGAGGGCGTCCTACCACTACGTTTGCCTAAACGTGGTCTCCACTCCAGAAATCGTTTACTCCATCGGTTATCGGTATTTCGTAACTTATTAAAACAAATTGCGGAAATGAGGTAAAATCCGCTAATGTACCGTGAGTGAAAAGGCCCTGTATGCGCAGTCAAATGGTTTTCTCTGGTGCCCGGCTTTATATGAATACTTAACTTGTTCGTGTCTCCTGAAAAAGAACAGCGACTTCACAACTAACTTTTAATTAAATTGTCTCGTGCTAAGACATCTCCGTAATTGAAAACCGGTTCAAACCGCTTTAAATCGGTTGAAACTGCTTTGAACCAGTTCAAGCGATTGTTTTTGTGGTGGCTCCCGTTTACTTTGTAGTTCTGATACTTTGGCTGCTTTGAAGATATGAAAGTGACATGTTCAACTAAATCGGTAGTTTCCTGACACAGTTGTTTATGAGAAATATTAACCAATTTTACAAATCGGAAAATGAGTTTGTATGTTTGTTACTTCCCCCACACATAAAGTGCCTTCAGAACTGATTGAGATGGAAATATACCTTAAGATTTTTAAATATAATCAGGAAGAAAAATAATGAAATTTCATGGGCACGGATCGAAGCTGCGTCTTCGGAATACTGTCCCGATGCCTTGACCACTGGTCCACCGAGCTTACCGCTCGAGCAACCAAATTTCTTCTATCCTTCTTATATCGTCTTACGGGGACGATTAACCAAAAATAAAATAAATAACCACAAATAAAAACACCTAAACAATAAATGAATGTAAGTTGTAACGTGTTGTAATTGTTGTAATTTTTTATCGTACTGATTGATGAGACGAACAAGTCGTGCGCGTAATGGTGAACGCCACGCCTGCCTATTACAATTATTTTTGCAGTACCACACAGAACTTTCAATATCATATAATTAATATTTACAAAAAAACAAAAACTGTCGTCAATGTATATTCGAAGTCCAAGGTCAAATATCAATGAAATTTATATGTGACCACTTCGTAGCTATACTGAACCCGACGCAAAAAGAACTTTTCGAATCGTTTCATAAATGACGGAGTTCTGAGGTATCAAACATAAAAAAAAAACAAAAAACAGTAAAAAAATACAATCGAACAGAGAACCAGCTCCTTTTTAACTGACTTCAAAAAAGGAGGAGGTTCTCTGTTCGATTGTATTTTTTTTATGTTTGTTACCTCAGAACTCCGTCATTTATGAACCGATTTGAAAAATTCTTTTTGCGTCGGGTTCAGTATAGCTAAGAAGTGGTCCCATATAAATTTCATCGATATGTGACCTTGGACTTCAAAGATACATTGAAGTCGGTTTTTGTATTTTTTCAAAAAATTATTGAAGTTAGTTAAAAAGGAACTGCGTAGCACTGCATTGCCCTCATCACCCCGAGACATCAGATATTAAGTCTCAAATGCCCAGTAGTATAGTGTTGTAATTGTAATTGTAAATAATAAATAAACTTAAGTTATGTTATTGGGGGGGGGGGATTTAACTAAATTGTCACTGCAAGGTACATTCTTGTTGCAAACTTACAAGTATACTTCGGTGTGTTTTCTCCTTTTAGTTTTATAGGATCGTAATATATCTTCGATATCTCTCTTATTTATCGGTAGAGCTAAGATTTTATTGAGTCTAGACACAATTTGGCGCGACAGAAGTGTCATTGTTATCTTAGATTTATTACCGTTCAGCATTTTGTAATGTTCTACCACTTCTATCCCTGCGGGGGTCAAAATTCTACCTTGTGAACGTTGGCGAAGCTTTTTTCACCGACTTAAAAAAAAGAGGGCTTCGGGTGCCAATCGCGAAGACAATTATACCAATTTGATTGCTCAAATTGAGAGTGTGGCGCAGTGGAAGCACATGCGACTTTTAATCCGACGCACCCGAGTTTGAATCCCACTGGCCCTGCACCACTGACTTTCTTAAGTTATGTGCGGATTTAATACTCGCTCTAAAAACAGAGAAGGAAAACATCGTGAGGAAACCGGCATGTCCAAGAATTCATCACAAAAATTGAAGGACATGTGACATTCACCAACCCTTACTGTAGTTCCAGCTGTGGACACGTAATGGGCTGATGATGAATTGCTCAAAACCTTTGAAAAACCTCACCATAATTAAGTTAACTCCTTGAGAAGGGTATAGTAGGTAAATAAAGGTGTACAGGGTGATGGGGAGATGGGTGCAGCAATTGTAAAGCGACGCTAGCATAGACTACATTTAGAACCATTTAAGCTATGGTTTTCTAAAACAAAGTGTGACTATGTTTTTTACATATTTTAATGGTTTTTGACAAAACCGCAAAGCTTTTACCGTTAATCACTAATGATGGCCATTTTGAATGATAAGTGAATTATTTTTCATTTAATTTAATTTAAATAATGCTTAAGCAATCTAACAAAACTGTATCATCTCCATCTTGTTATTGTTTATAAAACAAATTGTGTTCAGCATCTATGTCATCGTCTAGGTAATACCGGACTACAATACGAACCTAATTTACCGGACTCGCAAAATTAGGTTCACACTTTACTAAGCTGTTATTCCTAAACTATTCCGGGAGGAAAAGCATTCTATGTCAGTCTCCGGCCCTCCAGCTCTCTCTCTCCAATTTCTGTGCAAAATCACGTGGATCCCTGGCTCCGTTCTAACATGAATAAAAGACAAACAAACACACTTTGACGTTTATAATATTAAGTAAAGGTAATAAATTCATATATTTAGGTAATATAGGCACCTAAATACGCAGGTAAAATTCGTGTTGGCATTGCGTTGTTATACCACTTTATACTACTTACATATTATAATTTAAAGATTCTCACATGTCACATTAACTATAATTACTTAAATAAGCGCCATCTATCGAATTACCTGCGCAACATGATCGGCACTTTGTCAATAGCACAGCCCTGCTTGCAAATTATATTACTCTGCCAGGGTTGTCACTTAGTATCAGTTAGTGAAACACGTTACCCCGAGTTAACATGCTCGTCAGACAAATGGAATCGATATTCAGGGTGAACTTTTGAAACACCGGAACCCTAAGAGATAGATAAAAAATAAAAATGCAAATGAACCGTGTACTCGATTTTGATTAAAACTAAATCTGCATCATTCGAAAAACAATACATGCAACAATAATGCAAGCATTACTGTGTTCCGGTTTAAAGGGCATTGCAGCCAGCGAAATTACTGGGCATATGAGACTTAATATCTGATGTCTCGGGGTGATGAGCGCAACGCAGCGCTACGCAGTTATTTTTATGGTATTAAAAGTTCTGGGTGGCACTGCAATTGTTATGGGCAGGCGTGGCGCTTACCTTCAGGCAAACGACCTGCCCGTCTCAACACCCAGTTCCATTAACAATTAAATTCGATCTCTTGCATAAGTTGAGTGTCTACAAAGTGTGGAACAAATAGTTTTCTATCTATCTATTCTGTACTAGATATGTACTCGTATTTCTAATAGGGATCACATTATGTATGTAAATAGTTGATTATTCTCATGTAGCGAAACATAAGAAATGGCTGATTCTTATCTTACATATTCTTATGCATTTCCGATCCTATAGCAAGATGGGAAGGGATGGATATCCCATAATACCTACTTATTCATTTTAGGTATACTTACTACCACAGAATACTAAGGGATAGAAGCATCACTACGCAAAGAAATTTAAACAAATAGCGACTCTTGCTATGACGCAATAAAATTCAATTCAGCTCGCGTAGCGCTGCATACCTACCAGTCATATTACCTAACCTACAGAGCGCCTCTCATTCTATCGCATAGCTCTTCTGACGCGGCACGTGTAACGACGCACGACCCGCCGTCGGTGTCCAGCTATGTACTTGTAGCTTCGTACTTACAGTGCGAAGTGCGCTAGGCCTGTTACTACTTCTTTTTTTTTATCCATATAATAATGTAACCGCCATTTTTATTTCTACATTTATTAGTTCACAAAAGCAGTTCTTAATCGTATACGCATTGGTACCTCCGGAGCACTCTTTTTATAAATTGTTTTTAAAATCCAATAAATGTTTACTTTCAGCGATTGTGATAACTGTCAAACGCAGGCCGGCTTAATAAAAGAGAAGCGGGTTCACAAATAGACAGCTAGGGTTGTCAACGCCATAAACGCACAGCAAAACTTTTGTTATTTGTACAATTGTCACGAAAAGAACGGTTTTTACAGATGCAGTGTCATCCAGAACGATTCAAAAGCCCAATGCTGTCACTATCCTTATATATTTTTAATGTTTATTATATGCGCAGTAAAAAAGTAGACAGCGAGGGTTGTCAACACCACTAAACCGTTACTAAACACTAACATAAGATTTAATATGACGTAGCCACTAACAATGTAGTCAATTATTAGATACGGATATGTGCCATGTCTTCTTTTGAGTTTCCGATATTTAAGCACTGTTGTAAGCGCGGCATTCATGGGCTAACTGAAGAAGTAATTTCGCTTTTTTATAAGAGCATGCGTAGCGGTGTACCTTCGCTTTCGTATTTAATGATTGACGGCGATACTATGAGAACTCAGAACAAAAGAATGTCATGGTACAAATACATATCCCGTTTCTAATAGCGTTGAACATACGTTATGGCAGGTGCGGGTGGAGCGGGGGGTGCGAGCGTGGCGCGCAAGCGGCCGCTCCTGGGCGGCGCGCGGGCCGCCATGTCGCCGACTAAGCGAGCTGTGATGACCCTGCTGGCGAGAGCGCGCGCCGCTACTCACAAGCACGCACCGGCTTGGCCTGCTCCTCACGAGTGAGTAGAATTTTATAACATGGATGTGTGAAGACCCTGCTTGATAGCCGCGCCGGTGGGTCGATGATAGCTTGTAGATCTCCCAAGTAAGTACTTGTACGGTGTTTTGGTGTGATAACCCTACTGTCTTAATATAAAATATGCTAAAACTGCAACTCACGCATGTAGCTATGAATTACTTAAAAATTACACCTATAGCAAATTTTAGCCTGTTGTCTAGCCAAATTTTGAAATATTAACCTACTATTATTTCTGTAATCTTTGCTTGACAACCCTAATTGATTACATGATCTCACATGGCTGTCTAAACTTACCAACGGTGACGCCTTTTATTTCGAGTGCTAACTTATAATTTGGTTTGCCGTTCCACAGAAGAATTCATAGTACAAGTCTAGCTTAACCATAAGTAACTAACCAGTAGGTACTTTATATTTTTATAATTAGGAAGAACATGTTATTGCTCGGGCAGGGATTGAAGCTGCGTCTTCAAAATACCGTCTCGACGCCTTAACGACTGGGCCACCGAGCCAACTGCTCGAGCAACCAAATTTCTTCTATCCTTCTTACATCTACGTCATACGATGATTCTACGTCATCTGTCGTCAATTTTACATTGATCAACTGAACAAGTGTAATATTACAATTAACAACATTCTTATGATAACGCCAGCCCTATATTTTGTTTTTATTGAATGCATATTTTATTAAGATAAAAAAGTAGCCTATGTCCTTATCCACTATGGAATGTACTCACTAAGTGTACACACCTACATACCAAATTATATCAAAATCCGTTCTGTAGTTTTTGCGGGACTGAGAAACAAACATCCATCCATCCATACATCCTCACAAACTTTCGCATTCTCGTACAAAGTTGCATTTTGCCTTAAAATAAAACTTTGTTACTCAATCTATATAATAAAAGAGCAGGGTTTTTTTCTACTATCATCGCACAGCCGAAACCACTTAACATAGAAACCTGAAATTTGGACTATGTATTCTACAAGTAGTGGAGGCGTCATTTAAGAACGGATTTTTCGAAATTTGACCTTTAAGTGGGTCAAATGGGGTCATATAAGATGTATGGGGAAGAAATTTTCTTTTGTCGCACGGTCACGAAACTTTGGTACTATATTATGCAAAAGAAATAAAAGAATACGTGTATCACAGTTTTTTGAAAATCAACCTTTAAGGGGGGTTTAGTGTGGTTTTTTAGATTGGAATGCGGAAACTATAATATATGCTACAGTGATTGTTTCTTGACCAGTAGTTATCAAATTTTGTGTGAGCATTAAACATGTAAATACTAAGAACTTGTTTTCGGCATTTTGCGAAATTGAACCCCTAAGTTCATTTATTGGGGTCGCAAAATTTCCATGGTGTAGGTTTATTTAGTAAAGTTATGAAACTTAGTAAATTGACTTAATATAAGAATATAAAAATATAATTTCAATAACTTTTCAAAAATCAACCCTTAAGGTAATTAAATAGGGCTGCAAAGTTTGTATGGAGAAGTATTTTTTATTAATGCGACACTGTAGCTACAGTAAAGAAACAGGGTAAATAATATAATTTTGATCAAGTTTTAAAATAAGTTTTCAGCATTTTTCAAAAATCAACCCTTTACTGGGTTAAACGAGGTGGTAAAGTTTACATAAAAAAACTTTGTTTATAGCGATGAAACTTGGTACATACCTAACAAAACATTATTAAAATGTGATTTACCATTTTTGAAAATCATCCCTTAAAAGGGTTAAACAGGGTGGAAAGTAAAGATTATTATTTTTAAGCTACAACGATGAAATATGGTGTACGTGGTAAGTTAAAGAAATTATAGATGTGCATTTCACCATTTTTTGAAAATCATCCCCGAACAAGCTTAAACGGGGAGGTAAAATTTGTATCGAAAATCTTTGTTTATGAAGTTTCGTGGCTATGATAAAACTTGGTAAAAGAAGATAATTAAAACGTGATTTATAATTTTTGAAAATCATCCCTTAACAGGGTGGAAAGTTAAGATTATTATTTTTAAGCTACAGCGATGAAATGTGGTATATGTGCTTAGCCAATGAAATTATACATATGTATTTTACATGTTTTTAAATCATCCCCCAACAAGCGGGGTGGTAAAGTTTGTATAGAAAATCTTTTTTATTTATGAAGTTTGTGGTCATGATGAAACTTGGTAGACAAACTAAGAAAAAGGAGATAATTAAAACGTAATTCACATTTTTTTTAAATCTACCCTTAACCAGGTTTAATAAGGGTGGAATGAAGTTACATTTTTTGAAGCTACGACGATGAAAATCGGTTCATATACTCAGACAGATAAGCTTTAAGCACCTGTTTCACCATTTTGCTGGAATCATCCCTAAACCGGTTCAAACGGGGTGGTTAAGTTTATATCTTTTTTGTGTGCTCAAGAACTGCACAATCTAATCCCCCCATCACCTTTTTACCATCGGACAACCAGACGATCGGCACAACGTCACCCCTACATGGTGGACGTTCCGCCTATCCGTACTAAACGTTTCGAATCATCCTTTTTGGTGCGAACGTCGAGTACACAACAATCGAGTACACAACGTCGAAGGAGTAGAACGCTGTCGTCTGTGTTTCCACATAAATACAATCTGGTTGTGTTCAAGAGTGAACAAGTACTTACTGGGTAAGCGTGCTACATCTTCGACCACATCGTCGCTTCCCATCAGGTGAGATCGTAGTCAAACGCTGACTCAGTCAGATGTAAAAAAAAAATATATATGGAGAATCTTTGTTCATGAAGATATGGCAATTAAATTTGGTACACAGAGTAAGCAAAAGAAATAAATTGAAACGGAATTCACCATTTTTTGAAATTCACCCTCTAACAAGGTTAAATAGGGTGGAAAGTATCAAATATTTTTAAATGCTACGATGTTGAAATTTGTTATAAATATTCAGCCAATAAAATTCTAAACACGTATTCCACCATGTTTTGAAATCACCCCATAACAGGGTTATACAGGTTGGTAAAGTTTGTATGGAGAATTTTTGTTTATGAAGGTGTAGCAATGAAATTTCGTATACAGACCAAACAAAAGTAATAAATTAAAACGAAACTCACATTATTAATTAACCTCTAAAAACGTTAAACAAGGTGGAATATAACATTTTTTCTAAACCTACGACGGTGAAATTTGGTACATATACTAATCGAAGATACTGTACGCACATGTTTCACGACTTTTTAAACATCTTAAAAGGTCTAAACGGGATGGCAAACATTTGTGTGGAAAACCTTTGTTTAAAAGTCTCGGTATATAGACTAGGCAAAATAAATGAATCCTAACATCGCTTGTACTATTATGAAATAAATATTTTTTTAATTTTAATTTTACCCCTAGAGTGTATATAAAAAGCGCGTAGCCAAAAGCTTGCGAGGAGTTCTTGAGCAAAACGAGTGCGCAAGGCCAGAATGAAGCGAGGGGGAGAGGTGGCGAGCATAGCGAGCCGGCGACCTCCCGAGTGGAATGATGGTCGAATGCGCAAGTGGAGCGAAAGGATGACGAAGCGAGAGTTCTGGCGGGAGCCTTTTTATCAAAACAGGACGTCGTATCCCTAGGGATTTCATGAAATCCCTGGTATCCTCATTTCCCTGCGACATACAATATTTTTTCTGGAGCTACGACGATTGACTTTTAGCCTATATATACTATACTTACATATACTTAACCAAAAATATATTGACACATGTATTATTACGATTGTTTTGAATACCATCCCCTGATAGGTTTAAACGGATGGTAAAGTTTGTTAAGAAAATATATGTTTATAATGTAAGTATTCTGTCTACTTAAAACGAGAGAGCTAAAAGAGAGCGAAATAGAAACGAGATGAATTCGGGATAGGATTGGGATAGAAGCAGGGCAAAATCGGCATAGAAGCAAGAGCAGCCGGAAATAGCAAAATGAATCATTTCACTAAGCGTACAAAGTCGCGGGCAACAGCTTTGTATATGTAAATAGGAGATTTAGGTTTCAAAGATTTCTTTTACTCGGGCTTCATGTATGTACATGGCGCCGGACTGGCGCTGCCGCCACACCGCAAACTCATGTAAATGATCACAAACCCGGACCGGGACCACGCGCGCCGCACCGTCCGTCCGTTTGTGCGTATTACTGGTATTACGAATCGTAAAGGGTCCGTGGAGTTTCCCCCCGACGTTTCATTTCCACCCGGTGTCTGTAGCCCCGCAATATGTTTCAAACTACTATGCTAGCATTTTGTACGTTTGATACTTGGTCAAAGAAACTATAAACACATGATTCACAAATGAAGTTTGGTAATTATATCGGGACTGGAGTGGGATGACAAAGGGACAAAAAGGGGATGGTAACGTATAGGAGGGGAACTATAACACGATAGGAGGTTCGCTAGGGAGGACGATAAAGTGTTAGGATCGGAATATGATCGGTAGCAGAGCAGAACGATAATAATATAAAAGTGGGACGGAATCATGACCAGAGCATTACGGTAACGCTATAGGAGCGGGAACATAAAAGGATGGGAGTGGGAAGGTAACGGAACAGAAGCGGTAAGGTACGGTAACGAGATAGGAGCGGGACGGGAACTGGAACGTGAATATGATGGGACGAAAAATGTTCGGATGCAGGATGAATACTCCACTACGCGGACGAAGTCGCGGGCATCAGCTAGTAAATTAATAAAAATGTCATGCAATACAAGAACTATGGTCATTGTCATAATCATTGATATAAAAATACAAGTCACAAAATATATATCATATATTTCAAAATAATTTGTAATTAAATTAGTCATAATAGTTAAATTAAATCATACTATTCATATAAAAAATAAAAATGTCAGAAAGTATACAAAATGTGAAATGATATTAAATAAATTATAATTATATAACTACTACTTAGTTCCTAGGAATTCTACATAGCTGTAGAAAGTTTGGTTGATAAACCATTGTTTTAATTTCAGCTTAAACACTCTCAGACTTTATGCTTCTTTTACTTCTTCGGGAAGCTAGACCGTCGACCCATATAACTATTATAGGTACAATATCGATTGTGTGCCAGCCCTAACCACGCATTATTCCGTGCATCCACTAGGGTTGCCTTGTCATGTCAACAGGCCGGTGCATAAAGTACGTGATGTTCCACGCAAGTGCCGGCTTACGAACTGATTCGGTATCATATATCCTGATTCACATTGATGTGTGAGCATGCACAACTTTGAGTAGGCACCATCATTAAATGAAATTTCATGAATTGTCACGAATTTTCATGTTAGAGGACTTACAGTAAATATATTCATATGATAGCGGAATACTTTTGACTCATTGACTCTCAAGCGTGCTGTAGATACCTACACAATAAACATATTATTTATTAACAACATTTTGTTGAACAACAAAAACGAAACAAATGAATATTTTTTTAGTTTTGATTGTAATAATTGCAGAACATTGATCAAATAACAAAAGTTAAACTCAGCCATGTAATTAATTAAATTCTGTGGTGTAAACGAAAACCAATAAAGAAAGAAAGAAACAATTTATTTTGACAAAACTACACACAACTAATAACGCACAAGGTAAGCAATCACTTACAGCATGTGTGTGGAGATCGCTGCCGTGTGAAGAACAGTCAAAGAAGGTCTGTGCTCAGCGTAATGTTGTGAGGAATCCGCAACGCTGGTTTTCAGCGCAGGCCTTGGTGACGCACGAACTTGTTATGGTAAACTACGAAAATAAATAATTGGACCTACAGTTCCAATATGTCGTTATAAAATACTCAATATTATATTATTAATAGTATAAAAATAATGCCTTTACGTAATACAGTAAATAATAATAACACTAACAATTGAAAATATATTTTAAAAATATGTCAAGTCACGTCAAGTCTAAATATATATATTAAAATGGGCACAAAAAATGCAATACTTAAAAACACCTCAGCGAGTGCTGAGTCGGACCTTTCCCTGACATCGCGCAACATTTCGCTGTGTTATATTTATTGTTTTTGTTCTGTCTTTACAATAATAAATAAATATATTTATTTCAGGCAATAATACAGTTAACAAATTAAAAATACCAGAGGCCCATAAAATATATACCTTACAGACTAGCATATATACAATTAACATATGTATAATATAATAGAATACGACGGGTCTGAGCAGCCGCTCAACTGCCGCCTCTCTCTAGATCTATGTGCTCCATCTTAGGCCACATCATCGCTTCACATCAGACGAGATAGTGGCCAAACATAGATCTATTAGGCGTAAAAAAAAAGAATATATATAATTATATTGATATGTTGTGTGATGTCGTGAATAAATGTGTTTTCTTTCTTTCTTTCTAATCATCATCATCATCATCAACAGCCCGTATTAGTCCACTGCTGGACATAGGCCTCTCCCAATGCACGCCACTGAGCCCGATCTTCGGCTCTCCTCATGTAATTGCTGCCAGCTACTTTGCGCAGGTCGTCGCTCCATCTAGCCGGAGGGCGTCTTACACTACGTTTGCCTAAACGTGGTCTCCACTCTAGAACCCGTTTACCCCATCGGTTATCGGTTCTTCGACAAATGTGGCCGGCCAATTGCCATTCAGCTTACTTATTCTTTGAGCTATGTCGGTCACTCTGGTTCTTTGCCGAATCACTTCGTTTCGAATCCGATCCTTTAAATAAACTCCGAGCATAGCTCGTTCCATAGTTCGCTGAGCGACTTTGAGCTTGTGGACCAGCCTCACCGTTCTTTCTAATATTGTACGTTTAATTGTTCCAGGCACACAGCCCTGCTACCTCTCATAAGGGACGAGTTCGTGACAGGCGTCGGTGTCAACATAAATCTAGCGTAATTAAATTATAAACAGATTCTACGATACGATATAGTCAAATTTCAAATAACAGTAGCGGTATTCTAGTTGTGAATTTAATTTTTAATATATACGTACATTTTTTATTTATTTGTAAAAACCTAAACTAGTTTATTATAAGCCCAGTGTATTTTATCGATCTATTAATTTTTATTATATAATATTGTATATTTTTATTTAATATTTCTTATATATATTGTCATCATTTCATCATTTTAAATTTTGTTAATATATCATTCAGAATTATGGCTTAAATGTACGGTCTACATTTCATAATATATTATATAAATATAGCATTGTTTTAAATATAATTTTTAACAATTTTTTTGTATATAATATTATAATGTTTGCACTAGTTTTAAGTACTTTCTATTTACAAAACGAGATGTGCATGTGTGTTATTTCTTTTCCGTAGCAGAGAGATAAAGTGAACCCCTTTATGGTATTTTATATCCAAATATGGACCACGGTGTTTATATATCCTACGCCTTTTAGATGAATTGTATATAAAATATATAATTATTACCTTAGTAATTAGTCATAAGCCAAAATATTGCAGACGAAATAATTGTATTATTATCAGATAAATAAATTATCTAAAATTTAATTAAAATTGTCTAGTATTAATGAATCACAAAAATCACAGGTTTTAATATTGCAAGAGAATTATATTACAAAAAATAGTATGAGAATAAATTTTAAAAATTATATCACGTATTTCAAAAATATATTTTAGTAATATTTACCGAGCACTTCATATTAAATCAATAATTATTACACTAATTATACAATAATATTTTAAAATGCACTTCTCAGACACAATATTTTAATTTCCATATTACATAAAATTTGTAAACGAATCAATAAAATTAATAATTTTAAGTAATCTCGTAATTGTAATTTCATGAAATAAGTATTAATAAAATATTATATAAAATTATAAGTTATATACGTGTAACTAAGTTTAGCCAAGCTTATCATATTATACATTAATTAATATTTTAACATGCTCATAAAATTCGTAATATTATAAAAACAAGTAGTTAGTTGCAAAATAAAACCGTCAAAAGTCGCCATCAAAAACAAAAACGAGTAAAGTGCGACGGCAAAGGGTTTGCATGAACACAACCGAAAATCCAAACAATAAAGTAACAGATTTAAAAATAATCTAAAAACCGGCCAAGTGCGAGTCGGACTCGCACACGAAGGGTTCCATACCATTACCTATAAAAACGGCAAAAAAACACGTTTGTTGTATGGGAGCCCCTTTAAATATTATATTCTATTTTTTAATATTTGTATTTGTTTAAACTTATAGCGGCAACAGAAATACATCATCTGTGAAAATGTCAACTGTCTAACTATCACGATTCATGAGATACAGCCTGGTGACAGACCCGTTTTACTCTTTGGGTACGAAACCTATACGTCTTTTGAAATTAATATTAAATAATATATAATTGACAGCCTCTGTGGTGTAGTGGTTGGGCAGGGTGGCTCAAATCTCATACACCACTGAGGTTGCGGGTTCGATTCCCGCGACGGGATAAATGTTTGTGCACAGAAAAAAAAGCGCAAGCATTTGTTTCATGTCTGGGTGTTGTGGGACTATGGTCCTCATAGTTCCTGGTTCCCGAGATACAGGGAATCCTAGTTAGGGGTCAGGATCTATGTATGTGATCGTTCATAAAAAAAGTATAAATAAATGCAACTATCACTAGAATAATATGGGAAAAAGTATTATGACCATCAAAATAATCTTTGCGATCCCATACACATCTATCCAAAAATTGTATCGACAGATCAAATTTAGTAAATGACCACCAAATCTTACCCGAATTGCCGCATCTCACTCTTCCGTGGTCCTACTCGCTCTTACCCCTAGAGTATATATAACACAATGTCAAACTAGAAGTGCAAGTGAGATGTCCTATAGTCATAGCAAAGAAAACTAAATATTACTACGTAAAGAAGCGACACTCCCACCCGCCCCCCGGTAATTTGATGTCACCCGCAACAAACCGATGAAAAAATGGGCAATGCCGTGCTTGCGTCACTCGGTTGTCACCGCTCGCTGCGAATGACTAATGAGTGAGATTCAAATGTTTATTTTTATGTGCGATCAATTATGTTATTTGAGATTGTTATGACCTTTTTGGATGACGACGACGACCTGCTTTACAGAGGTAGAGCAGGCCGGCTGATTATTTGACTTTGACATATGGACGAAACATATTGAGAAAAAGACGGAGAACGGCTGAAGACGGCGGAGCTGACCAGGACCTGACCTGACGACGGAGGTCTGCCTATCACTTTTAAAATGGTTCGTTATTGTTCTGTGTATGGATGCAAAGAAACCACTTACACAAATAAGAATCGAAGATTTTTTGGTTTTTCTTACACTTAGGTTGCTTACGTATAGCGTTGTCCTTGACGCGCTCGATTCGTATTAGCTCATCCCTACAATAATTACGCACACACACAAAACGTGTGCGGATAGGCCGGTGCATCAGTAGTAGTACTAGATAGTTAGCTCGGCGAATTTGTATGGAATGTCGGGTATCTGGTCATAGTATCAGTAACATGAAAATATGAGTAATATATAAATAGGTAAATAGATACAGTAGCAGGTTAGTGACCAGACCAGCCCCCGTACCCATATGTCCCACAAGCGCCAATCGTATATCGTGTTGAGCTCAAATTAAGGTATAGCTTCACTGCGACTAATTAGATACCGACTAATTATTATCGATTAAGGCAAGAAATTGAATTAATCTCATTCATTTATACCAAAATATGATAACTAAAAGTTGAGATAAACTTAATGGGACAATAAATGATACAATGATACAATGATTTATTAGTCTGCAAATCTAGGTAAGTATATACGTATGTAGTTGTTATAAACGGATAGTTCCTCTAGTTCCGCCATACTGGCATACAGACATGGTCACAAGTTAATTAGTACATTTCAATAAAACATCAATGATGTTGACAAACTTATGAATAATAATAATAATAATAAAAGGATTTATAATTGCGATGTCAATCAAAAAATAATAATACAAATGTCAAAATGAAAATGAATTATAACAAATTAAAAATGTCAAATTATCAGTGTACCATACACACATTATATATTAGTCAAATTATGTTTTCTCATCTATAAATTCCTCAATGGTGTAGTAAGCTTTTTTTATTATTAGAAATTCCGATAGGGTATTTTTTAAAATATTAATGTCATTTATTGAGCGGATGGCTGACGGAATCTTGTTAAATACTATCGGTGTCATCCAGAACACACTCATTCTTAGCAGTTGGGTTCTCATCTGCAAATGGCATCATAAAATATTGTCGCAGTGAATCTATACCCTAAACTGAACTCAACACGATATACGATTGGCGCTTGAGGGACATATGGGTAGGGGGCAGACCAGTCCCCACAAGCAGCACCCGTTCACGAGTATGACGGCAAAATTATCCGTTTTCATGCAGATTCATGCATCGCACTATATACACTATTATTTCATTTCTTATATTATTTTCTAAATAAATTAATAATATAGTTTGACCATCCACTGTTCAAATCAATGTTTTTGATTCTTGACGTTTAATTTTGCATTATATTAGGGGTGTTTAAGCTAATTCAATAAAATGTAATATTTATCAATAAAATATAAATGCATTAGAGCTAACGTGTATTATAAAATAGATAATAAATAATCTATGTAGGTAGATATATTGAGAATTGTGAATTAAAATCGAAAAACTGTTAAAAATATGAAAAGTAAAATATTTATATGTATGAATAAAAATAAATACAATGAGTAAAAATTAAAAAAACTTTATTCACAAATATTGTTAAATTCTATAGATAATTGAAATTAACCATTTCAATGTGTGATTAATATCTAATTTTAAAAAGTTTGTAATAGTAAAATATAGGTTACCGTAATATTAAATTATAATTTAA
Organism: Petrophora chlorosata; assembly: GCA_951640565.1. Lineage (NCBI taxonomy): Eukaryota > Metazoa > Arthropoda > Insecta > Lepidoptera > Geometridae > Petrophora > Petrophora chlorosata. The sequence continues at coordinate 3,369,947 of OX621210.1, forward strand.
ATATCGCTTATACTTCGTCTGTGTTTTGTGATATTTAGTAGTTAGGTAGTTTCTAACTGTACTTATCTATTTTTATTAGTTTTATAAATTGTGCTATTATTAAGTTATATCTTATATAATACATAATTAAGTTACCTATGTATAATATTAAGCTCGTACTCATGGTTTTATACGTTGTTTTTCTATTTATAGTTTAAATGAATTTAGATTTGTTTATATTGCTATATTTATGTTAAGTTTAAAATATTTATGTGTAGATAATAAAACGTCGATAACACCAACTTGCTGTATTTTTTATGATAAATCTGTATAAATACGTATTATTATACAAATTATAAAACAGACCTCCGAATATAATTTACCATTATACTGTCTACATACATTATAATAAATAGTAGATGATGTAGGTACTTTATTAAATTGATTTATTACTTTTTACACTATTTTTTAAACAACTGCATAGAGCTGTTATTCATTGTATAACTGACTTCTGTAAAGGAGAAGGTTCTCATTTCGACTGTGTTTTTTTGTATGTTTGTTCCGCGATTACTCCACCAATAATGAATTGATTTTGTTGATTCTTTTTACAATAAGATTAGTACTTACCCCTTTTACAGTAGTAATCGACTAAATAATTCTTAAAGACACCAACCTTTGTTATTTCGCCTATACTGTTCAATAAAATTTGTTTTTCACTACCTATTACTATTAATACTATTACTATTATTACTGAATGAATTATTAAAATTATTATTATTTTCAAAAGTGACTCAATAAATTTAACCCATTTATAATCGCTAACACTAAATAAGTTAATGTGATACTAACTGAAATAAAAAAAAATAATATTTTATTTATTTTATAATAATATGTATATTGAAACAGTGGCGAAAATAAAATTTTATCATAAATCACTCTTATAAGCACCTATTCAATAGTTTTTTATTATATTCTCTTGATTATTCTAATTGCCGGTAGCGCCTTCACCCAAATGTTATAAAATGCCATAAACATTACATTTAGAACTTGAACGAAAAAAAGGCGGACGTAATCTCGCTAAGCAACAACTGAACTAACTGAAGCATAGCAATGGCGGATGGCCTAAGTTTATTTGAGTGAACGATGTGCCGATCCGATGGCTAACTGGCATAGCATGATGTAAATGCGTGCGTGAGGCTTGTGTACGAACGAGCGGTTCGGTATACCTTGAGTGCTTCACTTCTGAATTTGCGACGAGGCGTCCGCCTTTTTTATCGTTCAGATTTAGGAAGATTCTTGTCGTACTGTAAATTGAAATATTTATCACAATTCCTTTAATTTTAAAACAATGATAATTTATTCAGTCAACCTATTTGCAAACACCAATAATTGTAAGTATAATTCTGATTAAATGATGTATTAAAAATAATAATAATAATTCCTTAAAATGAAATTATACTGATTGGTTGGAAACTGATCATGATACTTTAAATGTATTTATTATTTGAATTACTGATATCATATATGACACTTTAACTTTATTTGCAAGCTGTACATTGTAATTATTATTTACTGAATAAATGATAAAAATGATACATGTCTTTCATTTATTTATTTTTATCTACCTATAAACGAGGACGACGAGTTTCAAGTCCTTCGTACTCCGGCTTCCAGTGAAGTACAAGGAGACGTTCCTGGCTCCTGAGTTTTGGCCCGAAGGCATAGTATTCCGGCGGTACAAGGAAGTGAAGCTGAACTCGATTCCCTAATCGTAGCTTTAGTGTTTATAATTTGTATATATGTTAGTCTGTAAGGTATATATTTTATGGGCCTCTGGTACTTTTAATATGTTAACTGTATTATTGCCTGAAATAAATGAATTTATTATTATTATTATAAACAAGTGTAATGAATGATGTTTAAAATTGTGTTTCATGCAATTGAGCAATGAGACGAGCAGGTCGTTCGCCCGATGGTAAGCAACACACGCTTAAGCTTATAACAGATGCAGCACCACCCAGAACTTTGTTTTGCAAAAATCCGGCACGGCGCTCGTCACACCAAGACGAATCGCTTAATCGGCCTTAAGTCTCATAACGCTCAGTAATTTCGATGGCTACACCTACAATGTCTTTCAAACCAGAACACAGTAATGCTTTCGCATTACTGCGACTCCGTCCGCGTTGAATTCGCTTTATATTATATATTCGCTTTATTTTATATATTGTTTTATTTCGCCATAGGGAACTGTTCATTTTCATGGGATGAATATCGCTAAAGGACATAAGATTTAGGACCAGGATTATAGATCCTGGTATCTAGCTACACTTAGCAAATTTCAGTTCAGCCGTTACGAAGATTAGTAGTAACAAACACACAGACTCGCATTTATAATGTTATTAGAATACGATAGGATAGGATAGCAATATAAAGCAATGTACGTCGTTTAGCTGTCTTACAAAAACAGTGCTGTTTTATAAAATGACCATACTCCGTCCAACCATTTATTTAACTTTTGACATATGCACGCCTATGAACTTCGGTAATTATTGAAGTGATGTACCATAGTAAAAAACGTAATACTTTATGGGCACAGTTTTTTTTTTCAAAAACAGTGCTGTTTTATAAAATGACCATACTCCGTCCAACCATTTATTTAACTTTTGACATATGCACGCCTATGAACTTCGGTAATTATTGAAGTGATGTACCATTGTAAAAAATGTAATACTTTATGGGCACAGTTTTTTTTTATATAATAATGACGAGACGTGTTAATTATCTTCAATATTTTTTGAGTCATTTATAACCAAAATTATTTCGGAGATTTTTCCAAATATAAAGGCTTGTTAAATATTTTCATTTGCACATAATTACTATCGATAGTAAAAAGTTAAATATTAAGATATAAAGTCAAAATATTTTTTATTATTTTTTATGAATATATGCAATATAGTCTCGAAGCACTTGATCATTTATACAGAACAAAACGTTTTTAAATGTGTTAAATCGATTAAAACTTGTTCATAAATAAAGTCAATTGTTTTCAGAAATCGAATCAGTAACGCAATTAGGACATCACTACTCGAGCTGTCGAAAGGTTAACAAATGGTTGGATCCGTCCAACCATTTATTAAGACAACCATTTATATTTATAGAGATTTTATTTGCGGATTATGCAATTTATCCGCGACAAACGAAAAGACTAAACACCCAGTAAAATTAAATTGAAACATTGTAGGTAACATTTCCCGACTTAGTAAGGGCTCGTTCTTAGCAACATAATTTTCATCGTGAGTGCAAACAGCCGCCACTCCGACGTGAATAAGCCTTTACATACACATTAGCCGCTTGGATGCCAGCGCCGTACTTTTTGAGGTGTGCACCGAGTGTATGCTGATTTAGTTTTAAAATTAATTTTATCTAGCGGATAATGGGCGTGTGCTACTACGCTAAAAAAAGTAAGGGGTTAAAATATGCGCTGCGAAAGGCGCCAGCTTGCTTTGCTCGCTCCCCCTTTCGCTCCACTCGGCCTCGTAGGCTCGCTTCATTCAAGACCTCCTTCGCGAGCTTTTGGCTCCGCGCTTTTTATATACACTATAAGGGTAAGAGCGAGATTGACAACGGAAGAGTGAGGTGCGCCAATTCGGGTAAGATTTGGTGGTCATTTACTACATTTGATATGCTGATACAATTTTTGGATAGAAGTGTATGGGGATCTCCAAGATAATTTTGATGGTATTTGATGGTCTCTCGAGTGAGTGTGGCTTAGTGGGAACAAGTGCGACTTTTGATCCGACGCACTCGAGTTCGAATCCCGCTGGCACCGCACCACTGACTTTCTTAAGTAATGTGCGGATTTAACACTCGCTCTAAAAACGGTGAAGGAAAACATAGTGAGGAAACCGGCATGTCCAAGAATAAATAACAAAAATTCAAGGACGTGTGACATGCACCAACCCGCACTGGGCCAGCGTGGTAGATTATGGCCCATACTCTCTCTATGAGAGAAGGCCCGTGTCCGAGCATTGGGAACGTGATGGGCTGATGATGATGATTTTGATGATGGTCTCTCACTAAGTACACATGACCTTCGCTCCGCAGCTTAAGCGACATGAAGGGGTGAAGAGCGAGACTTCTGAAAGAGCCTACTTTAGTGATCATTTACTTATTTTGGTGATCATTTAATATTTTAGGTGATCATTTACTATTTTTGGTGATAATATTTTTTTATTTGGTGATATTTTTTTGCATGGCATTTTGGATGGCACTGCAATTGTAATGGGCAGGCGTGGCGCTTACCATCAGGCAAATGACTTGCTCGTATTAACAAACAAGCAAAGCAAAGCAAATTTTAACAAATTCGTAATCGGAAACGCGAACAGATTAAAGTGAGCCCAAACACTAGTTTACGATTATCCGTCAAAGAGTTTCATTGCCCACCTTCCGTCTCCATCATCAGATCAGCTGACTGTCTCCATAACATAGCATTGTCATCGGACTTCGACAAGTATGCAAAATTTCAACTTCGTAGGACAAGAGGAAGTGGTTCTGATTTAGCTTGCAAGATTCCACCCGAACAAACATTGTTACACCGCTAATGAGTGGAACTCCCTGCCGGGGTCGGTCTTTCCCGATACTTATAATCTGGGAATCTTCAAATCTCGAGTGAACAGGTACTATCTTAACAAGCGTGCTTGCTACCTACATCGTCGATCACATCGTCGCTTACCATCAGCTGGCCGATTCAGAACCTCACGACAACTCATTTGTCGATCGATTCGGTTTGATATCGTACGATTCAAAATATTTTAAATTCACAATAGTCGAATCGACGTTCAAATTGTCGTAGTCGATAACCAATCGTAACCGTACGATAAACGCGTATTTATCGACCGAGAACGTTATTCACAATGCAGATATCGAAGCAAAGTTTTCGAACGTCCGATTAATTTCCACGACAACTTATCGAGTGCAACATATCACTCGAAAGCATTAGATTTGACCGTCAATACCTAGTATATTCCGTGTGTTGTTAAATAAACTACATTTTCTACTACAAATAAAATAAAACTCACAGTAAGATTCAACATAAACTAATTCTATGTAATAAAGTACCTACCAAGTCTAGTATTTATTTGTAGGTTAAGTTCGCTTTGATTGTTTTAGAACTATTTACTTACTACTATAAGATTACTTTATAAGATGCATAAATCTACCGAAATAAAATCACTGTACCTATATAATTATTATAAAGTACTCTGTGATACTATGTAATAGTAATTTTGGTATTTACTTAACATTTCTAACGAATCTTGATGAGGCTCGTCTTCTCGCTCGATCTTCTTTTAATAATTTCAAAACATGATAAAGAAAACAATTTGCGATAGACATTTAAATTTGGCGGTTTGTCAGTGTCAAAAGCATAGATTAAACATTAATGTCAAGTGGATATCAGCAGGTGGGTGTTTACGAAGCTCTTGTTTTTTTATATTTCTACCAATATCTGGCGCTTATAATTGTTGATTATAATTTAATTCGTGATAAACGTTGTTATAATAAATTTTGATAACTTGAAAACATTTTTATATCGTCTAGATAATAATACAATTTTCTGCGAGTATTGCACACAAAACGAACTCCGTAAATGCAACACGTTGTCGTATCGATTTCGATATCGTAACCGAAACCGTGTCGAATCCTCGTGGCGGATGTTCTGAATAGCTCGAAAAGAAACCTACGACACGAGATCGTTATCCAATCGAATCGATTCGGTATGTTGTCGTGGGGTTCTGAATTGGCCAGCAGGTGAGATAGTGGTCAAATGCGAGCCAATTAAGAATAAAAAAACATATATTGCAAGTTAAATAAAAGCTTGTAATAAAATAATATTTCTTCTAACACCCACGCTTGCAATCGCACCACGCCTCACCCGCCTCCGCTCAAGTGCGCGCAGACCCTAACGGCAACACAGCATTTCCATTAGACGCCCACTCATTACCACCGATAATTTCCACCTGGGCCTTATTAGCGAGACTGGGTCTCAATTTTGGCAGATTGATTTGATAAATTACCTGAGGAACTGCTATGGAACTTTGCTGAAGCGTTGTAGTAAATACTAGCTACGCACCGCGGTTTATCGGGATAAAAAGTATAAGCTATCTCCATTCCGAATTTCAATTAAATATGTTGAGCCGTTACTGCGTGAAGAAGGAATAAACACATGAACATAAACATACATACAAACTTTCGCATATACACCATGAGATAACAGCCATGAGATGTTTTGGATGTTATAAATTTTATCAAATATGCTTTGGTCACCAATTGGTGTCATTTCAAAATAACTGTGCAAATTTTCTAGTGCTTTTACTGCTTCGCGTTTAGAAATTATTACTAAATTTACTTCCGAGTCTATTTCGTCGTTATTTAAGTGCGGAATTTGCGGGTAGAATAAGAATAAGTTAGTAAACAAACAACACGAAGTTATCTCAGTTACAGAGGTTAATGCATATAAAATTCACTCGCTGTCTCAGGTATAGAGGTAACTATCACAAAAAATCGAAAGAACGAATCCCAAATATAGAGGTTTGCTTCGTTCCACTAACAGAGGTAATTCAGTGCCAAAGTGTTGGACCTCAGCATGAGTTCCAGTTATGGAGGTTTCTCACTTATCCAGGTCCCACTTAACCAAGTTTTACTGTATAATATTAGTGTGATTGAAAGTTAGGATTTTAGGATTGGGATTTGTCCAATAAGAGATGGCACACGACAAGAAGGAGCAGCCGTATAACAAATAATAAACTTTGCAAATATCCTGTTAATAATAATGAACGTAATAATTAAATGGGCTGTGATTGACTTAATATCTGATGTCTCAGGGATATGAGCGCAATGTAGTCATACCACAGAATACAAAAGGGAGTCATACGCAGTGCTTTTTATGGTATTAAAAGTTCTGGGTGGCACTGCAATTGTTATGTGCAGGCGTGGCGCTTACCATCAGGCGAATGAATTGTACGTCTCATCACTCAGTTGAATAAAAAAGTGACGTGACGGGCAAGTCGTTCGCCTGCGGGGTTGAGCATATAAAACGAAATGTGTTCGAATCGTATAAGTTGTTAGCATAAGTAATTTTAGTTCCTATAAAGTTTACTAGATGTCGCCCTCACACGAGAGCCGATTCCTAGATCGCGGTGACGAGATTCTCACGCGTCACTAGGTCAACTATGTAAAATTTAATTAGCTTTCTCGCCACTAGAATTGTTTTATTTATAAAAACAAAATCTTAGTTTTGCAGGTCTTTTGTGGGATCTGTAGGTCTAAAAAGGCCACTTTTGAACCATTATATGATCCACTTTAGAAATCGCAAATTGGTCGCTAGCTACGAATTCATAATAAATTATTATTATGAATTATGCAAATGAAATTAATAATAAATTATTATGAATTCGTAGCTAGTGACCATTTTGCGATTTCTAAAGTGAATCATATTATGATTCGTTCAAAGTGGCCTTTTTAGGCCACCTGTATAACGAGAAATGCGTCGAATAAATTTGTGGAGGTAGGTGGCGACGTCGAAGAAGAAAAACAATCACACACCAACTCCAAGTCCAATTGTTTATTCTTGTACACGAAACACAGTATTAGAAGCAGAAGTTCACAGATAGTTAATTCGACACAAGAAGAAAAGAAGATAAGTATGAAAGTTCACAATGATTAGCATAACAATAATGGTCGAGCGCGCGAATTAAAAATAGAGGCGAGCGACGTGCGTCTAGCCTGGGCATGCGTGGCTGACTGCGGGGGGAACCCGGCCGCGCCCGTCTCGCTGTCACCGCCCGGCCGCGTGCGCCGATGTACCTTTCTTGCGCACGATACGACGCGACGACACGACGACACGACGACGACTCGACGACCGTGGATGGTATGTATGGTGTTTGGTAAGTATTGTATACATATATTTATTATTTTACTTATATATTTATTTAGATTAGATTTAGATATTTAGGTATATTATTACATATATTTATGTTATGTAGTTTTATGTATTTAGATAGGTTTATTATTACATATATTTATTTTACGTTGTTATTTATATATTAAGACGTATAATATATATAGGTTATAGAGGTAGGGGCGTAGATACGCCACAAATTATAAGTCGGCGCGCATGAGAGCCGCTGGTTGCAAGCTACTTCAGAGGTAAATTACACCCGACATTGGTGACCTAGAAATACAGGCCTCAACATGTATAGAAATTATACGCAAGTCACAAACAACGCCATGAAAGTAATAAATTGGCTCAGAAGGTACAAACACCATACATCAATAGAACACCCTGCGAAAATAGCCTACATTCTACTTAACTTGGTGCTAGAGATGAGTGTTCTAAATTGGCCGGACTGGTTTGGCCGGATTGATGCTGAGTACCAAAACCAAACTTGTTACAAAAATCGGGTCTGGTTTTTTAAATCGAAGATCACAATCTATGGCCTTGATTTCAAAAACGTCACACCATTCACGTTTTTGAAATCACGACCATCGAATGGTTGTCAAATCGATTGGTACGCTGCATCGAAAAGTCTCGATATCGAAAGCACGTATCGAATCAACAGTACTTCATATCGATAATACGCTACGGCAAAATGTTACGATATCGTTTCACTATGGTACCTAAGTACATATTAGATAATTACCGTTTTTACCTAGTCGGAGTTATCCGACACAATCATAACGTGATTGCAGCTATTTTATATTTATTATAATTAGATTTTAATTCGACTAAGTTTTGATTCTCTTTGCCAAATAGGTCACTCGTTCTAGGGTACAGCCGTCTGGGTACGCACGACAGCTTTGCCAGTTATTTTGTCGCCAAGCAGTAGTGCGCAAGCATTACTGTGTTCCGGTTTGAAGGGCATTGTAGCCAGCGAAATTACTGAGCATATAAGACTTCACACATAATGTCTCTGGGTGATGAGCGCAATGCAGCGCTACGCAGTATTTTTATGGTATTAAGAATTCTGGGTGGAACTGCAATTGTTATGGGCAGGCGTGGCGAACGACCAGCTCGTCTCATGGCTCAATTCCATAAAAAAATAGGTGGTGAATTCCGGCATAAAACTGAAAGTGGCCGAACGCTTACTACATCTCTATATCTATACATTATTATTCTGCCTACGTCGCATCCCTTATTTTTCGATCGTTATTACTTGAACTTGCAACTTATATGAAAGTTATTTTTGCTCAAGTTTGCCAAGTTGTACCGAAGGTGACGTCATATTTTTATCTCAAATTGTGTCGAATCCACACATACTTGTAACATAAATTTAACTTAAGTATTAAAGAAGTTGAATATTAGAATTCAAAATCTAAGTCGAATACAAAAAAGTACTTATTTTTATTTATTTATTTATTTATTGCAGTAATGTACATTCATTCATAATAAACTAGAACACTTAACTAGAATACTTAGTCATAGGTGGGTCGTTGCAGCTCTTTGCAAGCCAATTACAAATAAACATATCTAATTATTGCATTACAGTCATAACATTACAATATTAATTAATTAATTATTAACATAGAAGAATTAATTATTTTAGCTATAGGCATGCGTTTGACCGCTATCTCTCTACCTGTTGTTAAGTAACGAAGAGTTCGAAGATGTAACACACTCGCCTAGAAGAAACCTGTTCACTCTTGTCTTAAAGACACCCAGATTAAAGCTACCCGGAAATACAGATGCCGGCAGAGAGTTCCACTCCTTTGCCGTTCGTATTAAGAAGGTTGAAGCAAAGCGCTTGGTGTGAGCAGGAGGGCTGTCAACCATAAATTGATGACGGCTCGCCGTACGTCTGCTCGTCCGGTGATGGAATGGGGATAGTGGAATAAGTTCATATAATACACAAAACAATACAAAGCGCCTTGATTCGCTATAGGTACTGTTTAAATAAAATAAAAACATGAGAAAATTGCCTTAACAAAACTTTTATTAAGTTTTTACTTCTTAATATTTTCATCTCGCCCATAGAACTGTCAAACGCCGCGCGCGTCGCCCTAGGGTTGCACCACTACCGTTAGGGAGGTTTCATCACGCACGGCAAATCGATGATCGCTAGTAACAGTAAGTACCTACCTACTAAGGTATATGTAGAAGTAAGGCAGAAGATGTAGAAAGACCTGGATATCGAAGACTGGATCCATATAATTCGGATAAAAATGGCCCATACTCTTTCTATGAAAGTAAACCTGTTGGATTAGCTGTATATTCCGGTATATCGTTGTCTCTTGTCACCATCATCAGATACATTCACACATATCAGACACATCATCAGTATTTCAAAATTAAATGCAAACAAATCAGCCCCCGTACCTACTGCACTTATCCACCATAGTCCAGTGTACTTGCAATGCTACCAACCGCCAGAAATGGAGAAGCATTGCGATGGCAATAACCCTCGCTAAGGAGAACCAAGACGCTGAAGACCCACCGCATACACCAGTCTTACAAGAGTGCCCGACTAAGAAGGAAGAAGGACCCACTCGTCTCTCAAGCGTCAATCGTAAGTTATAGCGTTATATCGTTATACTTATATCGTTTTGAGCTCAAATTAAGATATATTATAGCTACAAGTAGAGATAAACTTTCATGGGACAATATATGGCATCACAAGACATAATGAATCTAAACCTTAATCGGAGCTTAACACGATATACGATTGGCGCCACCAGCGGGTGCGGGGGCTGGTCCTTATTAAAATCTAACTTATAATAAGTAGTAAGTAGTACCAAGGAGCTTGAGTGAAATCCACGTGTAACAAGTACCTACTATTTCAATTAGAAATAAAAAAAGAAAAAAACATTAAAAGAGTAACATAGAAATAGGAAATTGTTGCATACCGGCCTCAACTCAGCGTTGTGCTCAGGTCGTGCGACTAGCGCTGCCCCCCTACCCATATGTCACTGAAGCGCCAATCGTAATTCGTGTTGAGCTCAGATTAGGGCGTAGATTCACTGCGACAATGTCTTATGACGCCATATATTGTCATTTGTCGTATTAAATTTATCTCAACTTGTAGCTATCGAATTTTGGTAAACTTAAATGAATGAGATTAATTCGATTTCTTGCCTGAATCGACAATAATTAGACCGTATCTCAAAGTCGCAGTGAAGCTATACCTTAATTTGAACTCAACACGACATACGATTGGCGCTTGAGGGACATATGGGTAGGTCTTCCGTTGAGGCCGTTTGTGTGACAGTAATACATATATACAAAATAATTATAAAAAAAATAAATAAATAAAAAAAACACTAGAAGAACTTATTCAAGAAATTAAAACTAGAAATAATTCGCCAACAAAAAACATTCAATAAAAGGTATTAATTTTGATCGTCGATATCAAATTAGGTCTAAGTAATATTCTGTTTAGATAATTGGATTTAGATAATTCCTAGAATATTGTCGGTGCAGCTCTAGAATGCAGCCGCATCCATGATATTAGCAAATACTTCGCCAGGCCATAGCTGGCCTTTGATGTCCCATTGGAATATCGGAAATAGTCGACCTAAATGTGGATATTCTACTTGCGCTATCACGCTAAGTCTCATTTGGGGTGAGTAAGTAATATCACAAAGGTATTACGAAGGTTGCGGCTTTGATTCTCGCTAAGGGACTAATGTTTGTCCACAAAAAAGGCACAAGTATTTGTTTCATGTCTGAGTGGTTTTTTTTAACTGAGTGATGGGACGAATAGGTCGTTCGCCCGATGATAAGCGCCACGCCTGCCCATAACAATTGCAGTGCTACTCAGAACTTTTTTTTGTCGGGGTGTTGTGGGACTAGTTCTCGTAATTCTTGGTTCCTGGATACAAGGAATTTAAATTAAGTATCCAAAATTGTTCTAAGTATCATACGGGTAAGTGTATATTATACAGTTATTCTGCCGTCATAAAGTATTGACAGTATTAAGGTACACGATACTGTGATACGATCGTAGACAACGACGATCGCTTTGATACACTTTCACACACAAGAGTTCATGTAATAGGGGATCGGACAACTTTTTAGGAAGTGTTTTAAATTAACTACAATGAATACATATAGCCATGAAAAATACTATTTTAATTAAATAACGCTCTTAAAGTACCTAAAACTATGTTTAAATATTATGTTTCAAATATTGCCGCGCAAAAGGTCACCTCAAAACTTGTGATATCATATGCAGGTAGAAAATGACAAACTCTTCGAAATAAAACTTGCAAAGAGATTCTAATACGTTTTGTGAAGTTTGGGGACTATATTGTAGTAATAGAACGAAAAAAATAGCAAAAATACATTTTATGAAAAGCAAAAACGTATAATAAACACAAACTTGGCTCACGGCATTTGCCTACAAATGACGTCATACGCTGTGATTGTTGTTTCGTTTGAGATGAAGGACAGATGAAAAATGTCAGAATTATTTATTGATTTAAAAATATAAATCATTATTATTTGATTGATTGATCTTTCTGGTTCGACGAACATTCGTTCTAACTACATTTTAGATTTTTTCTCGATTACTGTCCGATCCCCTATTAGTTGCTAATGCTATTTTGACACCATATGAACGGAACATGAGTCATTAAGACACATTTTAGAAGGTTAAAATCACGAGTTGGCGGCAATTTGAATTATTTTCCTCATTCTTCTGGTCTCTCGCGCAGACTATGTTTCATCAGGAAATCTAATTTTGTATTCATATCGTCTATCTGTCTCTTCATTCGTACCACCATCATATCGGTATCAGTCAACCTTTGTGGTAGTTGTTTTGGATAAGACACAGTCTTGCTGATTGAAGGAATCCTCGGAAACTCTTCAACTTTTAACTCTTTGACTGTTTCGTGAATCTCTGACAGTTGTTTCCTTAAAGTTTCGTAACCGAACTGATGGGTCTCATGCTTCATCTGTGCGATAGCTTTTTCGAAAATAGTTTCCCTCACATGAGCTGGTATCGTCTTAGAGTAGCTCCATGATGGTTCGCAAGGCTTGAGAACAATAAACCTGAGTTCGTTTGAAATTTCCAAGTGATATTTCCATTTCGCTGGCAGTAGTTTTAGAAATACTTTATTGAGGACCAAAGTCTCGAGCGATGCTAAGAAATCCACCTGCTTCTCAAGCCGCATGATATGGCCGAGGACTTCTAGATTGTGGAGGTCATGGACCGCCACACCGACCATCAGGTTCATGAGGACTATAGCAGCGAGGATTAGAAACAAGAGAAAAACAAGTCGGATCACCAATAAGGACTGGATTAAGTTCGTGGCTTGATCTTTCTTGTCGACGAGGTCATCGTAATCAAACTCTGAGGTCATCATCACCATGGTTTTTACGAGGGCGGCCCAGGGGCTCTCGAAGGGTGTTTGGTGATGAAACTGGATCATGAAACTTAAAGCGAAGCCGATGACTAAAAAGGCGAATGTCAGTAGAATCTGAAATGAATGTAAACGTACTTAATATTATACGATTAACTCCATTTAGCAGGCAATCATGAAATATAGAGTTGATAAGATGAATAAAAATATTTATTTTAGTCAAAGGGAAATTAAATCATACCTATATAAAGTTAGCTATTACTTTTAATTATTATTTTTCGTAAACGGTCCATCAATCAAAATTATTCAAGCATACAATTGTGTGTAACATACTTTTAACACGTTTGAGGACACCTTCCCAAACATCAGCACATAGTATCCCCAGTTCGGGAACCTGGACAACAGGAAGGTCATATCTAGCCAACACAGCAGGATCGCCATTGTAGCTATATGCCTCTGCCAGTCAATAGTGCCCACTGGTGGGGATTGGCATATCTGCATAACCGTTGGAAGGATGATGGCCAGAAGTATCGATGTTAGTTTGACCCAAGTCTCTAACTGGAGCAGATACATTTTGACACTGGTGCTTAAGAAGATAATCTCCTGAAATTAATCAAGAAACTAAATAAAAAAATAAACTATACCTATCTTAATTATATAAGATGACGTCAGTATATTTTATATAATCGTTACAGCGAAAATTGGTTGTGAATGTCAGCTTAAGTTTTTCTTGGTATTATACAAAGCTAACATTAAAAATGGCTAATTTAGTATTGAAAGGTATAACAAGATGTTGATTGCCATCTTAACCATTACTATAACTAATACCTGTGTTTTCAAATGAAAATGAACTGAAAAAACTTAATTTCCTCACCTGCAACACAATCACAGCAGTTGTGGCATAGAGAGCGTAGGTCCAGAATTTTGTATTCATTCCAAACGGCATATCAACGTTGCTATCCGAACAGATTGTTAAATTACTTGTAAAATTACTAGTAAAATTAGTATCCCTATAAAAGTACTCTGTCATTATAAAAGACGTCAGCGTCACCACAAACAGTCCATACAAAAATAGCATAGTGTAAAAGAATGGCAGAAGTGCTTGCCATTTCAGACACAGAAAACTTTCTACCAAAGGGTGGATCAGCAATCTTTTCTGTCCACATCTATTACCAGTCTTTAAAAGAGCTTCAATAACTGTCAGCTTGTTGTCAGGACCTTCAGTTATAGGACTTTTTGGCACCAGGACACTGTAATCAACTTTAACATGTGTATCGGGATCCTGAATACCCAGCTCGTTGTTTTCGTTTCGATGTGTGTGTATTGACATGTCGAATAATGACTCCAGAAACTCTGTTGATTTCGATAAACCGTTTATAATGAGCTCAATGGCTGTTCTTTGGAATGTTGCTGGTCCTATAGTGCATGCTGCTAAGTTTGCGCCTTCGTTTATCAGAAGCCTAATAGTATCTCTGCTCGCGTAGTAAGCTGCAGTATGCAACGGTGTCCATCCCATAGCATCGACGCTGTGTACTGTTGATGAATCAAATTTTATTATGATCTTTGCTATTTCCAAATTGTTTAATCTAGCAGCTATGTGCAAAGGCGTAGATCCTTTGTCCTTTGTCTTCAAGCTGACAAAAGCGTTTTGAGATAGCAGTAACTTTACGCATTCGATATGGTTTTTCTTGACGGCGAAATGGATGGGACCATAGCCTATTCTGTCGTCCAATGTCACGATGTTCACCTTCTCTCTTGTGAATGTGTACTTATAGTCTAGGAGTATTTTGAGCATGTTGAGCTGGCCTCGTTCTGCGGCAATATGGAAGACATTATACTGTTTGGGTAAGGTGTGCTCTATCGAAGCTCCTTCTTTGAGTAGCATTTTAACGCAGTCTACGTGGTCATTCATTATAGCTTTAAAGAGAGGAGTCTCCCCTCTAATGTTGAGAACATCAATTACGTTGGCTGTTTTTGCATAACTTAAGATTGCTTTGAGAATATCCAAATTTCCTAAGGCTGCTGCTGTGTGTAAAGGTGTTTCACTATTTTTGGCCTGAAAAAAGAAGTCCACTTACTGTCTTTAAGAAGACCTTTACAACTCTAGTCTCAGTAGTTTAGTCCAAATAATAATTTTGTCTTTGTCAGTGGATAATACGATGATATGTGTCAAATCTTGTTCTGATAACATATGTATGAATGATTACAATACAATACAATACAATAATACTTTATTGATCACCAAAAACAGGAAACAGAACTTTATAGTTACAAATAATAGTGGTAGAACAATGGGCGGCCTTATCGCTATGTGCAATTTCTTACAGGCAACCTTTGGATGGACAGGAATAAAATGGTAAAAATTTGCGGTCAGTTGGTGTATGAAGTAATTACCTAATATAAAAGATATAATTTAGTAAATACAAAACTTCAAAAATATTATAGTATAGACATAATAATACATACAAACAAAATAATACATATATATAAAATACGATAAATATTATATATAATTATATTATATCAAACGAATATGATATGATTAACAGATACATATATTACGATATATAATTTAGCAGTTGATGGACAAGTAGTGCACAAGACCTGATTACCTGCATTAAAAACCAAATTCATAAAAAAAAGCATATCGTATGCAAAATATAACTTATTTTATATGCATTTCATTATACATTATCATCAATAGATGATACACACTCGTATATCATTTATTACGAGTAGAAAACCGAGCACACATACATCATGTTTCATTCAAGTTCAACAATACCGAAATTGGGATCAAGCTTGTTGATGTGCGTACAAATGCGCACTTACCGGTAGAACGAGATCAGCCCTTGCTTCCAAAGCGATGCACACGCCAGCTGCCCAATTGTTGAGAACAGCAAAATGTAGGACCGTGTAATCATCCCTGTCCCTCGCATTCACTACGCTAGATCTTCGAACTTGACCATCACTGGGATTGAAGTCGATGAAGGCCTGTAACGTCATGAGAACTAGTTGTAGACCTGTTTTTAATTTTCACTGGATGACGAGACGAGCTGGTCGTTTCCCTGATGGTAAGCAATACGCCAGCCCATAACAATAACAACACCATCCAGAACTCTGTTTAGCAAAATCCTGCGCGGTGCTGCACTGCGCTCGTCACCCTGAGACAATTAGCTTGTTGTCTGACTGAAAATATCATGAACACTTGAGCTGAAACGTAAAGTGCAGTCCTAAAGGACTGCAAAAACGTTGGTAAACCAACATTTTCTACTACTTTACTGAACAAAAGCACTGCGTTTGCACACTTTTATATGATGTACCTGTAAATGCTGCTTCAGTCTTTTTTTCACGCATAGGTGAAGCGGCGTCAGACCAGCACGGTTCCAGCTCCTTGATGAAAAACCAGCTTTTAGAAGCAGGTTTATAACCTCCAGATTCTCCAGCTCTACAGCTGTGTGTAGAGGGGTATCCTGCATAATGCCTTTTTTGCCGCAGTCTCTCTTGTCGGATTTGGTAAGAAGCATCTTGATAACTTCTGTGAAACCAAAATTGATTAAGGTAGACCCGCAAGGCCTACCTTTTGTGAATAATGACTTAAGACAAAGGTAATCTATTGAAGGTTGAGGATGTTGATGATGGTGTCATTAAAAGTTATAAGTCTGATTAAGCTCAGGCCCAGTAGGAGCACGTGCGACTTTCAATCCGACGCACCCGAGTTCTAATCCCGCTGGCCTCGCACCACTGACTTTCTTAAGTTATGTGCGAATTTAATTAACACTCGCTCTAAAAAACGGTGAAGAAAAACATTGTAAGAAAACTTGCATGTCCAAGAATCAATCTCAAAAATTCAAGGACATGTGACATTCACCAACTCGCACTATGCCATCGTGGTGGATTATAGCCCATAATCTCTCTATGAGAGAAGGCCCGTGTCCCAGCAGTGGGAACGTGATGGTCAGATGATGATAATGATGCCCAGGAACACTCAAGCTAGAGAAGGTTGGTAGAAACACCTTAGCTCGGAAGTATAATTATCTTACTGTTTGGTATGCTGTCCATAGAGACATGCTGAGCCGGCCACGTCAAGTGGCGTGCGGCCGACGCAGTCACGAATACTGGGCTCTGCCCCAGCAGCTAAAAGCACCCTGCAGCACTGGTGGCGCGCACTGCAGGCAGCCGCGTGCAAGGGCGTCCAGCCCGGCTGGAGGAATGGAAGCTGGTGGAAACACATTTAAATTAATGGGGACAAACATGGAAGTACGCTTAGCCAATTTGCGGCTTTGACAAAAGTTCTCAGCTTTTAATAAATGCATCGGTCAGCTGACCCGCAAAAAACGTGTGTGTGGAGGAATTATAAAAAATCAAAATATATATATAAAATTTCAAATTAATTCAAAATTTACGTCGATTTCCTTGCAGCTATGATCAATATTGTCTCGCCATTCTTTAGGCGTCACCATGTTTAAATCTCCAAGAACGCATCGAACGTTGACACTGTTCTGCAAGTCTAAGCCATTGCTAAGCCTCTTGATTTCTTCTTCTGTTTCCGAAGTCATTTCTTCTCTGTTCAATTTTTGTTGAAGATCTGGAAAGAAAATGCTTTTTACAAAAACTTACGAAACAAGAAAGTGCTGTATATCACAGCTGCAGAAACTTAAACGAAACAAGTACCTATATAAATTCTTAGACGTGAGAAAGAGATGGTACCTTCAGGAAAATTCAGCAACGCAACGATATGCCTGACGTTGCCTGACCAAGCGGCGAGATGCAGGGGCGTGCGGCCGAGGCGGTCAGTCCTCGTTCTCTCTGCTCCATGCTCGAGGAGTATTGAGAAGATGTCGTTATTAAAGAGAGCTGCAATGTGGCATGCAGAAATGCATTCCGTATGGCACGTTGCGTTTGGGCTGGCACCTGCTTTTAAAAGCCTGTGGAGAAATAGTAGTAATATTTGTAGGAATGTCTAGAACGGCAGTAGTACACGAGTATATTACCAAGATTTTACCACGTCTTTATTAAATCACTGCTCTTCCCGATTAGCTATCCGGTTGAAACTTTCAGGGTAGCTAAACGACAATGCATTCTAAACCCATTTATTAGCATGCAATGTCAACCTAACCTCAAAATACGCATAAAAACTTGGTTTTTACCACTTATTATTTCGTCACTTTCTTGTTTATCTGTCTGTCTGTCATTCCGGGTGGAATCTTGCAACTCAAATTTCGAGCACTTCTCGATTAGCTATCCGGCTGAAACTTTCAGGGAAGCTCAAAACTCGATGACAATGCATTCTAAATCCATTTATTAGCATAAAATGCCAACGTACCTCAAAGGCGCATAAAAACTTGATATTTAATTTTATTATTTTAAGTCACTTTCACTTTTACCTTTGTACTTCCAGAGCGTTGCAGCACTTGACAGCGTCTAGCAGCTGAGTATTTAACCTGCCAGCCCTTCTGAGGCTTCTGTAAAACTTTGGCAGAGATTCAAAGTTCGAGACCCCGTCACAAGGTCCAGTACTGTCCAGGTCTTCGAACTCCACGCCGAATGATCCACTGAAAATCGATAGTACCAGATGTACTTTAAAAATACTTCTCTCGTATACGGAAGGCCATCTGGGTAGGTACTACCGCTTTGCCAGTTACTCTGCCGGCAATCAGTAGTGCGCAAGCATCAGGTACTGTGTACCAGCTTGAAGGGCACAACAAGGGCAAAAGCAAGCTAGGGTAGCCAGCTAAATTACTGGGCATATGAGACTTATATCAGATGTCTCGGGGTAATGAACGCAATGCATTACTACGCAATTCATTTCATGGTAATGAAATTTCTGGGTGGCACTGCAATTGTTATGAGCAGGCGTGGCGCTTATCATCAGGCGAACGACTTGCTTTTCTCATCACTCAGTACTTACAAATTCCTTTTTAAAGTGTTTTTCTATCCATCTATCTTTCTGAAGCAGGAATCACTCACCGGGTGCCTTCGATCATACTCCGACTCCTGTTCCTGGGTGATTTTGGACGAATGCTGATAAGTGCCTCAGCATCATCATCGGCATCACATGACTGCAGAAGACACCCCTCTGGAATTGTGACATACAGCTTGAAAGAACCTGGAAAGACACGTGTTAACCAGCCTAAATAGTGTTCATAAAGGCCAGGGGCGACTTTGTGGGGAGTCGTCGGTGCGTGGCGACACTGAGCCTTACCCCGAGATTCTCCTTGGGGCTAAATGAGACCCCTGACCCCCGGCTTGCCTTAACTGGCCGTCCGGGGGTGGAGATGCAAGAGCTAATGAACTAAGCTCCAAGGGTGGAAGTGTTAAAGGGCACAACGCCGGGAGTAGCATTTAAGTGAAACTGCAGCATACCTCTCGACAGCCTTTAGCCTCCCACACCAACATTGCCCCTCTCGTCGCCAATGAACGGCGGCCCATAAAGGGGCCCGTTTAGTGGGTGGCGAGTCACCACCTGCCTAAATATTTTCTTATGACACGGAACTGGCAGGTGCCTAAGTCTCATATCATAGTCCTCGCACTTATCGGGGGCTGTCTTTGATTGCATCTTTTTAATGATGCACTTAGAGACAGGCCACGATAAGTGTTGCCCATTACATATCAATCCTAAATGCTCTAAGAGGCCTCTACACGTTGGACTTATGTCCCCGCGCAAGCCTTCCAAAGGACCAGGTTTATAACTCGTGAGGAAGAGCGTCATAATACAATAATAATAATAATAACTAGTAATATTAATGCGAATTATTGTGAGGATGGATGGATGTTTGTTACTCAATCCCGCCCGCATAAACTGTTAAATAAATTTTGATGAAATTTGGTATGTATGTACTTGAGGTCTGGAAAAGGACATAGGCTACATTTATCCCGGGAAATGGCGGGTAAAACCGCAGGACGCAGCTTGTGTTAAGTATTTCAATTAATCCCTTGAATCTATTAATACATTTGACCACCCAAGAATTGTATAAAAAGTTTGATGAGATTCGAGATTCTGTCCGCCTATTATTCGATCAAGGGATGATGTTTTCATAGTTCCTGGTTCCCTAGATACAGGGGATCCTAGTTAGGGCCAAATTCTATGTATGTTATCGTTGGGGGTATTTATTTATAATATGTAGGAACTACGTACTAGCGTCCTATACACTAGCTTGACCATACGCTATTTTTTTATGCAATTGAGTGATGAGACGAGCAATTCGTTCGCCTGATGGTAAGCGCGACGCCTGCCTATAACAATTGCAGTGCCACCCAGAACTTTAAAAACCATAAAAAGCTCTACGTAGCACTGCATTGCGGTCATCACCCCGAGATATCAAATATTAAGTCTCATGTGCCCAGTAATTTCGCTAGCTACAATGCCCTTCAAACCGAAATGCTTGCGCACTACTGCTTGACGGCATAATAACTGGCAAAGCTGTGGTAACCACCAAGACGGCCTCCCGAGAGACCTACCACAAGTAGACGTAATATATTACAGCCTACGTGAGTGAAAATTTTTCAAAATCGTTCTAGAAATTCCTGTAAACATTTATTTTGATTTATTTATTTATTAGACCAGATGATCTACCTACAGCCACAACAGCTTATTACGTATGACGTCATAATTAATTTATTGATGTATTCTAGAAACATTTTGGTTTACTTTGTTTCCTCCTGCCTGTAGCCTACACAATTAGCTTAGGATAGAATAGAATAGAAAACACTTAAGGAGGAATTACATTTTGAACATACTTTCTTTTGATAAGTACAATAGGCGGTCTTATCGCTAAACAGCGATCTCTTCCAGACAACTGTATGCTATGTAAAGACAATATTTATAGACGATAGTGTGCAGACATAAGAACGTATAGGTAGGTATGTATTCTAACAACATACTTAAACTAAACTTACATAAAATATATACAAAACAAATGAAATATATAATTAATAAATAATTATACATATCTATATATACAATACAATAATACTTTATTGATCACCAAAACAGGAAACAGAAGTTTATAGTTACAAATACTAGTGGTAGAACAATAGGCGGCCTTATCGCTATGTGCAATTTCTTACAGGCTACCTTTGGATGGACAGGAATAAAATGGTAAAAATTTGCGGTCAGTTGGTGTATGAAGTAATTACCTAATATAAAAGATATAATTTAGTAAATAAAAAACTTCAAAAATATAATAGTATAGACATAACAAACAAAATAATACATATATATAAAATACGATAAATATTACATATAATTATACAACAACAACAAACAACACAACAACAAGTACCAACAAGTGGACAAGTAGTGCTTCTTAACAACATTTTTAAAGATTGCGATAGATTTCGCCTGTCGTATATCCAAGGGCAACGCGTTCCATAGACGGACAGCCTGAGCTGTGAAGGAGTTTTCATAAAATGTTGATGAGTAAACAGGGGTTTTCAACTGAAGAGTATCAGAGGACCGAAGGGAACGGGAATTGGAGAGATGTACTCAAAACGTTCTTTGAGATAGGAGGGGGTCGAAAGAATGAACAGGATGCTGTATAAGAGAGACGGCGACGTCGGATTGGTAACCAATTGAGGTTGACTCTAAATATAAACCGGATGCAAAAATGTTGAATACGCTCAAGCTTATTCAGCTGATCTTCGGTTAAGTCCAGATAGCAGGCGTTGGCGTAGTCTAAAATTGGGAGCAAAAGAGACTGTGCTAAAGCAATTTAAATATATATAATATAAATATATATATATATATATATATATATATATATATATATATATATATATATATATATATATGGTATATATATATTATATATGGTATATATAAATAGTAAATATATAATACAGATATAACCACATCTTTACTTGTAATTACATTATAATATAAAAAAAATATAATAATAATATAATATATGATAACAATAGCAAATTTTATGATGACAAATATAAGTTTTTGACACGGAGTTTAAATATCTGAAGCGTGCTTATACACATAAATATAAATTACAGGCTTATGCCAAAGGATTCTTGCTTATATATATATTTTTTTTTTATGTAACTGAATGACTAGACGAGCTGGTCGTTTGCCTGATGGTAAGCAATACGCCATAACAATAACAGGACCACCCAGAACTTTGTTTTGCAGAATCCTGCGCGGTGCTGCAGTGCGCTCGTCACTCTGAGACAATAAGCTGTTGAGTCTCATAATGCCCAGTAATTTTGCTGGCTACAATGCCCTTCAAACCGGAACACAGTAATGCTTACGCACTACTGCTTGACGGTTGAATAACTGGCAAAGCGGTGGTACCCACCCAGACGGCCTTTCGCATACGAGAAACCTACCACCAGTAAAATATATCATAATAACCACGAAACCACTGCATCGACGTTTTGCCACTGAGTCCGGAGTTCGCTTCGCCCGCCGAGTCATCTCGGGTCAATGACCGTAGTGTTAACACACAATCACCATGTGCTGTAAAGAGGACACCAACACAACCTATGAAGCCAGCAGCTTCCTCTGCTAAGACGCAACCACCAGCTCTTCAGAAGAAGTCTTATGCGCAAGCATCACGTGTCTTAAAACCGAATCCTGCACCTAAAACCTCTGGTACGACGTTAAAAATGCATGACATGAACAAGGTTGACAATGACGGCTTCACTACAGTGGAGAAGAAGAAGCGTCGACCCCGACCGAGCCGCAACCAACGTGGCACCGCCCCGCTCACGTCATCTACACTACGTGCTGTGGAGCCTACAGTATCAATCTATCTCTCCCGCTTGAACCCCGAAACATCAGGGGATGAAGTGTTGAAGTACATCAAAGAAACGCTTCACGGACGGATCCAGGGACAGATAGCAATGCGACTGTCGAGGCTGGAGTCGACTAGGACCACTGAATTTAAGTCCTATAGGCTCCAAGTACCAGCGGTGCATAAGGGACTGTTCCTGAATTCTGACTTCTGGCCTGTAGGGGTAGTATACCGGAGATACAGGGAAGGAGCGAAATTTTGAACCCTGTGAAGTAGTGTGTGTGGTTTATTTAATGTAATGTTATATTTTATGTTAGTCTGTAAGGTATATATTCTATGGGCCTCTGTTAATTTTACTTTGTTGTACTTTAATATTGCCTGAAATAAAAGGTTTAATAATAATAATAATAATATAGGCCAATGACAGATCATCCTAGTTATTACAATTTTATACTTCGTGCTTCCTATCGAAGGATTCGAGTATGTATGTATAATTATATTTATGTATTTATATATATATATATATATTTATTTTATTTATGTATATTAATTTTGATGGTACTTATTTATAGTATATATTTTTATTTGTTTTATTTCTTTTTTTAATAGTAGTATATCATATTTACGTATAATTGGAGTTTTTTTATAATGTACACCACACTGACCGCAATATTACTTTTAACATTCCTGTCCATCCAAAGGTTGCCTGTAAGAAATTGCGCATAGCGATAAGGCCGCCCATTGTACCCACTGTTTATTAACTTTGTTAACTACTGTTTTTCCCGTGTTTGGTATTCAATAAAGCATTATTGTATTGTATTGTATTGTATGTACTTATAATTCTACCTCTGTATAATATTAATATAGATATAAAACTATGATTTACCTTGTTTGTTGATATTACTCGGTGCTCTTTCCATTTTGCAATGCACATTTAAACGCAAGCCAAAACGTACTCACTGGCGTATTCTTTAACTAAGTATGTGACATTTTCCTTGTTTTGAGGTATTACAATAAGGAAAGAGATTGTGTACTTATTAATAACTTCATATCTAACAAACTTTTAAGGTAGGTATGTAAAGATTTCGCTGTAGCCGACGTTTGAACTCTGGACCTTCTCCTTCAGTACAGCAAACGCTCCAAACCGACTGAGCTACTAAGGTATCTCAGTGATCGAAATAACTGCACATCATTTCTTTACCGTATTAGACGACGGGCGCGACATCTGTTGAAAATATTTTACATCAATCTATACCCATTTACAAAAATTGTTTTAATCAATTACGGTTTTTAGCGGTTGAAAAGTATGATAAAGGTGACAGATTGTTGCATTTTGGAATTCAGGCCACGAGCGCACTCAAGCGATTGGAACGTGAGTCGGTTCCCGTGCAAGGTAAATAAATTCTGTGGTAAGTAAACTGGCAAATACAGCGATTGGCTGCTGGATTGATGGCTCGTGATGGCACGTGATAGCACTGTGAACATTTTAAGTAGAAGCACAGAAAACTAAAGGACAGGAGCATCACTCCGCAAAGAAATTTAAACAAATAGCGACTCTTGTAATGACGCAATAAAATTCAATTCAGCTCGCGTAGCGCTGCATACCTACCAGTCATATTAACCTACAGAGCGCCTCTCTTTCTATCGCGCCGCTCTTATCTCTTCTGACGCGGCACGTGTAACGACTCACGACCCGCAGTCGGTGTCCGGCTATATACTTGTAGCTTCGTACCTACAGTGCGGAGTGCGCTAGGCCAGAAGGCTATGGTATAAGTTAGAGCACTTTATATGCTATGGAAGTTAAAACGCTTCTGCTATTTAACCAACCGGCACAATATTGTGAAAAACAAACATATTATCCCAATGTAACAAAATTTCTAGGAGGAAAGATCGGTGTAATAAGTTTTGTAAGTACTTACTATCGAAAATCCTTACTTATGTAAATACTTACTAATTTAAACGCGTAAATACTATTCTAATGAGAAAAGCATACGATAGTGTTCGTAATTATATAGAAGACAAAGATGTTTGGAACATTCCACGTCTGCAAAGTAGCCAACTGGTACAAAGGAAACATTGCAGAAAATCTAAAAACTGTAACAAAATCATAATATGCCCCTCAGTTTCTTGCCGTATCTTCTGAGTAGTGGTTCTTTTTCCGATACGGTGGTAGAGTCATTGTAATAATTGACGTTTATAGTGCGTCTGTGATGCCAAAACTGGATAAAGAACTTAGAACTGTGTAACTTGAACTTGAAATCAAAAGCAGAAGGAACTTCAAAAAAGAAAGTTTTCAATTCGATGGTATTTTTAATATATATATATATATATATATATATTATATATATATATATATATATTTATGTTTGTTACTTCAGAACTCCGTCGTTTATAAACCGATTCGGAAAATTCTCATTTCGTTGGATTCAGAATAGCTACGAAGTGGTCCCATATAAATTTCATCGATATTCGACTTTGGTCTTCGAAGATACATCAGAGTTGAAATCGGATTTTATTGTTTTAAAATTAATTATTTTGTATTTAAGTGATCCTTCTTTAATGCCTATCATGTGTACGTGATAAATAATTAATTTTTAGAAAAAAACAAAAACCGACTTCAATGTATCTTCGAAGTCCAAGGTCACATATCGATGAAATTTATATGGGACCACTTCGTAGCTATACTGAACCCGACGCAAAAAGAAATTTTCAAATCGGTTCAAATCGGAGTTCTGAGGTAACAAACATAAAAAAAAATTAAAAAAAAATACATTCGAACAGATAACCTCCTCCTTTTTTGAAGTCGGTTAATAAATAAATATTTCTGTTCCTCGTTGAAGGTACATAAGCCCATGATTATTGAGGCGTAAGCCTGCATGTTTACGAAGTGATGTAGCGGCGCAAGTCTGTATTCATTAAGATTTCTGTAATACACCCCGAGGGCGGAGGGCGGGCGTTAGCACTGCTTTACTATTAATAGGATTAGTGACTTCTCAACGAAGGTGGGATTAGCTTCATGTTTCTGAACATCAGTTCTGAACATTTAGGTATAATTTATGTGTATTTTCGTAATATACCTTTTTATAGAGCGAGTGTGGCTCAGTGGGAGTACGTGCGACTTTTGATCCGACGCACCCGAGTTCCCGCTGGCCTCGCATCATTCACTTTCTTAAGTTATGTGCGGATTTAACACTCGCTTTAAAAACGGTAAAGGAAAACATCGTAAAGAAACCGGGATGTCCAAGAATTTATCACAAAAATCACGGACATGTGACATCCATCAACCCGCACTGGGCCAGAGTGGTGGATTGATTTGATTTTGATTTGATTTAGGAACTTACAGCTAGGTACAATAATATAAGATATATGTTATACTTATACTAAAAACAAAACAGTATAGTGTACCCTTAAAGATCTCTGTCCCCCGCACTAGGTCTCTGTTGAGCCTGTACAGCGGGGTTACAGTAGGTCACTCCGGCTACTCCTATTTCTATTTTATTGCGTACATGAGTAGGTATGTTTAGAAATATCAAAATCTAACAAGAAAAGATTATGGCCCATACTCTCTCTAGGAGGGAAGGCCCGAGTCCCAGCTATGGGAACGTGATGGGCTGATGATGATGATGAGTGATTAGATGAACCAGTCGTTCACCTGATGGTAACCGTCACGCCTGCCCATAGCAATTGCAGTGCCACCCAGAACTTTTAATACCATAAAAACCAGCTAAACCAGTATAAAATAACAGCATGTTATAAATAAAACTTACGACTGAAATTTACGACCCTCATTGATTAACGAATGCAATTGCTAATATATATTTTTTACTAATTAATTATAATGGTTTCCTTTAGTGCATATTAATAATATTAATACATCTAGATGGGAGAAGCCACTGGCACCCGAAACACAGTTTTTAACTAGTTCGGGAGCCTATGGATTCAACATTCACATGTAAACTTTTTATGCAAATAAACTCATTATTATTATTATAATGGGATAATTTTCATTAGCACGTGAAATGTTAATCGTTAGCATGCTATGTGCTATTGCGATGCTAATTTCTAATATAAAATTTCGCAGTCGTTAATTCACAACTTCGTGCCAAATGTCATTATTAAATAACACGTATATCTATCTCTACATAGCATAAAACATAGTCGCTTCCCGCCGTCTGTACGCTTAGATCTTTTAAACTACGCAACGGATTTTAATTCGGTTTTCATCGATAGGCAGAGTGATTCAAGAGGAAGGTTTATATGTATAATACATACATATAAACCTTCCTCTTCTTTCGTGCGAAGCCAGGGCGGGTCGCTAGTTATGAAATAATTTAAAAATGAACCACATAAACCCTCCTGTAGAAGTTACTTTTGCTTTATAATCAACCCATTAACGATGTTGATATGCCAATTAGTTTCTAAGGTTTTCACTAGATGGCGATAATAAACGAGTCGTGTTTCTAGATCGCGGTGACGAGTTTCGCATGGAACATTAGGTCAGAGTTTACGGTCGTAACAAAATTTGTCTTTGAAAGCAGATTGAATTGGTTTTAATTTCTTTCCAAGCCCTCACGAGGACGTGTGTACATCAGCTTGTACACCTCCGTTGTTGGCCTCAAACAAATAGGCTCTATGATGATGCATGATGTTGTAACAACAACATATAAATCAATATCACATAAAACTAATTTAATATGCTTCTCTCTCCTCTTCTCTTTTAAAATCGCTTAATTTGATTTAAAAATCGCGCAAACAAAGCTCGCACATTTCATTTATACTCAATGTCTATGTTTAAGGTGAATAATAAAGTGTTCATCTATCTATCCATCTCGCGAAGAAGCGGGACAATCCCCGTCACATCAGACTGCACATAATTAAGCTGCCTGTTAGCCACGACGCGTGCTAATCGATGAATTTTAGCATTCATCGAATTCCGCACCTACAATTTATTTCATTAATGCTAATATAAATTTAGCAGCTTATTAATGCTGCGAAGGCTAATATAATCAATCCAACATTACTAAATAACATTAATTCTACTCGCTGTCTCGCACTTTAAGTACAATCATTTTTTTATTTGTTTAATATTTTATTTATTATAATTTATTATTTAACGACAATTTTTATGTTGTTTGTTTTTTTTTATTAATATTATTATTTATTTTTATAACTAGTTATTTGGATATTACATATTATTATGTAATCTCTCAAGTATATTATATTTAATTATACTAATAGGTATATATTGTTGTTAATTTGTATGTATATATTTTGTTATTATTTTTTAATATTTTCTCTTTTTGAATTCCTACCAATATTTTGTTTGCTTTACGCTACAAAACTCCACAGTACATCGAGGTTAACTGGAAGATAATACTTACTAGTATCATGGACCAAATATACAAGCTAGTATTAAGTTCGCCTATGTACCTACAAATTCGTTCGTGCAATAATTTTCTATCTATCTATTTTACTACAGTGGCAAGCAAATGACCTCTCAAGTCTACGACAATACTACAATTAACAACTACATCAACAAACAGTCCCAGGGGCGCGAAGTGTGACGAAACAAAAGCCTAGAGTTGAGACAACAAGACTTGCTGGCCTTTTATGTTGCTTAGACAAACATGAGCTTCAAACTGTACCTCAAGATCTTCTACCATCGATTTAACATCAACATCTCACTTTTCCTTGCAAACCTTTGGAGTCAAAGAGATCCGTACTGGTGCATAAGGCTAGCCCTACGCAGAGAAAGGTTAAAGAGAAGATGGGAAGAAGAGGGATCGAGTTAAAAGTCAAAAGATATTTATTAAATAGGCACAAAAATGCACTTTTGAATGTCATATAGACATAATACAAATTAATTAAAATACGTTAATAATTGTAATTTAAAATACCATGACTTGGAATAAAAAAGGTAAGCGTATCCACGCATTTTTTTCTCATACAGAAATTGAAGTCCGGGAGCAGAAAAGAAATGCGAAAACTGACTCTACCAGTGCTTTGAAATTACTCCCGCTAAAGAAGATAGGGATCGCTTGACGTCGGACCTATAAAGGATTTTGCCTTAGTTTCAATGTAAAATTTATTTAATTTATGTATTATTCATTGATGGGTGATATTTTTTCTGATATGCAATTAAAAATTACCCTTACTTTAGTATATTTAAGAAAGAAACAATTTTTTTTTTGGAGTGTTAGGCTCTGGCCGTGGTTGTAATACCACCCACCAAACAAAGCCGAGCCGTCAAGCGACCTAGTCGTGTTTCGGGATGATGTTCGGTGAACCATCAGGGAGACGGGTCTGAGCAGCCGCTCAACTGCCGTCTCTCTCTAGATCTATGTGCTCCATCTTAGGCCACATCATCGCTTCACATCAGGCGAGATAGTAGCCAAACATAGATCTATAAAGTGTAAAAAAAAGAAAGAAAGCAAAACTTTTATTCGGCACACAAAAATGACAAACAAAAAAATAAAAAATTAAACATAAATAATAAATATATTTGCCGAATGGGCTCAGCTCAGCATAAAATGCCGAGAGTTTTAAACAACTTGGCGCTGATTTTCAGCTGATACCCGTTTTGCTATAGGAACAGTGAGAAATTGACTGTACTTATCCATATCTATACTTATACATTTAAAATTAATAATATCCTTCAAATAATGATAATACACAATAATGATAATAAATTCAATCAATCAATCAAAAGTTCTTTATTCAATTTTGTCGTCACAGACGCACTTATGAACGTCAATTATTACAATGACTCTACCACCGTATCGGAAAAAGAACCACTACTCAGAAGATACGGCAAGAAACTGAGGGGCATATTTTTTTAGAACTTTTGTTACAATATTTTATGTTTGTTTTTGATAATATTATTTTTCTTATGTGCTAGTTGGCTACTTGGCAGAAGCAGAATGTTCCATGCATCTTTGTCTTCTATGTAATTACTAACTTTATAGTATGCTTTTTTTATTAGAATATTTTTCACCCTAAATTTGAATCTACTTTCTGTGAGCTCCGTTATACATTTTGGAATTTTATTGTAAAAACGTACACAATTGCCCATGAAGGACTTATTCGTTTTACTCAGTCTAAACCTAGGTACTGCAATTCTATAAATAAGATTAGAAGTTCAATAATACATATGTTTGTACCTATAGGTAATATATTTTATTTTATAATCATTTTAAATCAGACTTTGGTCCACTTTGTTCGTAAAACTTATCCTATGTTAGTAAAATATAAAAAATACAATCAAAATATATACACACTGACATTACTGAGACACACACATTGACACCGGCTTGTGAGCCGCCGTCCAGTGTCTCAGGCAGTGCGAATCCACACACTCGGCAAAGATGTTGAGGAGACTGTTGGTACAATACGCGCTACGAAAGATGAGACTTGACAAGCGTCAGTAGTGGGGAGCCTGCGCAGGTAAAGTCGTGTACGAAATAGTTATCCATAATTTGTATATCTACTCAGGGATTTTTGACAACATTCAGAATTAGGTAGGTGTGTAGCAATACTATATTATTTTTTTTAAACCTGTTATAGATTTATTACTAAATAATAAAATTTAAGATAAAAAAGGCAGATTGTCCTAGTCACTGTCACTGTCAATATATGATGTAAGTGTAAACGTCGTAAACCATCTTCCTACTTTGTCTTCTTAATGTTTCACCTCGAGGCATAATTAAGATTTCACAAAGTTACACTCGTATACAACACAACTATCACAAAGTAGAAATTTATAAACACAAGTTGCACTCGATTGTACCGCGGAGTCAAGCGGTGCGTCCACGGGGTGAGGAGGACTGACACGCATGCGCAGTGCCGTACTTGCACCTCCCGCGCTCTTTCCGCTGCCCTGTTGATCCCCGATCCCTTCCCGCCTCAGACCTCATACCGCTAAAGAGACCTATAAATCGTCTACTGCGCAAGTCAAACCACGTGGTTTGTCAAGTCTCATCTTTTGTGGCGCGTATTATACTGCCCCATACGCGGCGCCTCAGAGAAGCGCTTCTTTTACGCACAATGGCGTAGAAGTCGTCTGTGCGTTCTTCATCGAACATCCCTGAAGCACTGCAAAATCGTGGCAGCCCCAACAGCATCCTAAACCCATAATTATATAATGCAATTTCGAGTTACGCCTGAGAACGGATGGTAGCAACCCACAACGATAGGGGCAGCTGAAAGTTGGACACTGGAGCTCGAGCTAGCTTAATCTAAGTTGAAGTTGGACATGAAGTCGATGTTCTCTTGCAGTGTTTTATGCAGGAATCTATCTTCTATCTATACTATTATAAAAATGAAACTGATCCAATTCTGTACATAAAAGATATTTTTGAAAAACCAATTATCGACTGTTTAGAGTTTTAGAGTGAACACGAAGCTACAATTTTTTTAAATTTTTTCTGTAAGTAATGAAATGAAATGAAATGAAATGAAATATTTATTGTTACCAGATTGTAGGTTTGATGGGTGTTACATAAATATAAATCAGTTCCTATACAATCTACCCTATTTGGGTGTGTAACATTATTAATTTTATTATTTATTCTCGATTATAATATAACATGCAATCAACAATTTAATTACCTATTTATAAGTCAATGAGTCAAAATAATCATCATAATCTAAATGTCAATTTTATAAAAATATGAAATAAGAAATCTTACATTTTAATATAACAGAACAGTAATAAGTACGGTTGATTTGATAGCTACACTCTATTTAAGAACTCACCTATAGTTTTGATTGTGTAACCAACAGAATAATTCCCTTTTAAACGATTTAATATTGATCTCTTTAATATTATTTGGGAGTGCATTAAAAGCTTTTATACTCATAAGATGGCATTGTTTTTGGTAAAGTGAAGTTCTAGGAATTGTATCATAGACCAGTCTGTCCGGATCCCGCGTATTTCGGGGGTACTTGGGGGTACTAATGCTTGCGAACTACTGCTTGGCGGCAGAATAACTGGCAAAGCTGTGGTACCTACCCAAATGGCCTCCCACATACGAGAGACCTACCACAGTAGAGTAGAGTAGGTAGGTTTAGTAGTGTCTAACTACCTATAACACTCGTAAGCAACAGTAAATAAGTAAAAAACCTCAAGGTATAAAATTTTGCTAATAAATAATTTTGATGTATTTAATACCTACTATCTAATTAATAATATTTTAGATTTTTAATAATACATATTTGATAATATATACTTCTGTATTTTGTTGGCTATAAAATAAAGCTGTAAAGCTTACCAATTTCAGGCTACATTTTCAAATGAGGTTCTGAATTTCAGTACCTATATTCCAGAAAACATTCGGCGCGACATTCTTTGTTCTAGACTCTGAATAATTCAAAATAACCTAAATATAAAGTTAGGACGTTTTTACACTCGACGCGAAGTGGCAAAAATGCTCTATATTAAAAACAAGTATACATTTTTTTTTAAAAACCGACTTCAATGTATAGATAGATAGACAGATAACACTTTATTGCACTTAAAAATGAAAACAGAATTACAGTTGGTAATACATAATCAATAAGTACAATAGGCGGTCTTATCGCTAAGCAGCGATCTCTTCCAGACAACCATATGGTAAGGAAAACAACATTTAAAAGAGGATAGTGTGCAGTAGATAATAAGTAGAACGAATGAAATGTTTTTAAACTGAAATTATTAAAAAATGATATATAAAAATATATATAATGTATAATGTGTAATGTATAATGTATAATTTATAATGTATAATGTATCTTCGAATCAAAGGTCATATATCGATGAAATTTATTGGGACCACTTCGTAGCGACTGTCAAGGTTGGAGTCGACTAGGACCACTGAATTCAAGTCCTATAGGCTCCAAATTCCGGCGATGCATAAACAACTGTTCCTGAAATCTGACTTCTGGCCTGTAGGGGTAATTTACCGGAGATACGGGAAAGAGCGAAATTTTTGAACCCTGTGAAGTAGTGAGTATGGTTTATTTAATTTTTATGTAATATTTTTGTATGCATGTTAGTCTGTAAGGTATATATTCTATGGGCCTCTGTTAATTTTACTTTATTGTACTTTAATATTTCCTGAAATAAAGAGTTTCATAAAAATTATCACGGGGGTAGGTATGAGAGCGTGTGCATGTGTGCCAATTATTATTTACCAATAATTTGGTTTCGGTATCAATGAAACTTCTGCCATTTAGATAGGACTGCTAATTTGCTATTGTTTGGAACATTCTGTGTGCCACTTTGTAAACTTATAACAGCTATGTTGACTTTGTTACAACTTAGAAAATATCCCCCGACATTTCGCGAATTGCCGAAGTTTAATTAGGTTTCACGATTTTGATTGTAACTGTCGTAATTAAAACGTACGGTGTGAAATTAATTGAGCTATTCCACAAACAATGCTTTAAGTTCGAGCTTTTTAAGTGACTGTTAGTTTTTATATTAAATTTTTGATAGTTGTTTGCTAAGTAATTGTAGACAAGGGATCCTTTGGGGAATGGCCAGGACAGTGTCAGTCTGTTTCAATAGTGTGCAGTGATTATGTTTAAAAAGTAGTATTACAAAGGAATCTCATGAAATTTCTGGGGCAAATATGAAACTGGATAATACATTTTATGACAAAAAAAACAATTCTGATATATCTTCGAAGTCCAAGGGCCGGCAAAACGCCAGAAAGTAAATTAAGAATATCGTTTGATTTGATTTATTTTATGTCTCAGGGAAAAAGGATCAATCATTAAAAAAGTTGACTGTTTAGATTTCTTTTCTCACCGTTTTTGCAAAATTAAAACGATCACTTAAACACATACCCTTATTTATCAGCGGCACATAATACTTACTAGCACAGGTATCAGCGTAACATACATTAAAATAAAATAAATTTATTAACTATATACGATATTATTTTAATGTTATATACATATATTGTATATGTTATAACATATTTGACACGTTATGAATCATAAATATTAATGTTAGGTAGGTACAAAGGTTTTAAAGTTCTTATTTCTGTTCGGGCATTGTAAAGTCTCACTTCTAGATAATAAAATATGTAACCTGGTGCCGGTGTCGCGTTGCTTACAAGTTGTATACAAAATGTTTATGTAGGTTCCATCGCAATAGGCGCTAAATGTATACTTGATGGCGGACCGCCGCAGTGGCGTATTTTATAAAAGCTGCCATTGTTAAACTCTCGGATAGTAGGACGCCCTGCGACAAGATAATAAATAATCTAAACTTAATATTATAGAGGAAAGATTTGATTGTATGTTTGTTTGTTTGCATTGAATAGGCTCCGAAACTACTGAACCGATTTGAAAAATTCTTTCACTGTTGGGAAGCTACACTATCCCCGGGTGACATAAGCTATATTATATTTAAAAAAAATTAGGGATCCTTACTAAAACTCCAAGAATGTAACCCAAGGTGTAAAAAAATTACCCTAAATATTCTTTACATCGCGTGCGCTGCGAAAACCATTGATGATGACATTGCAATATTATGGTGACAGCCAGCTGATTTGATGATGGAGACGGAAGGTGGGCAATGGAACTGCTTGACGGGTAATCGTAAACTACTCGTGTTTCGGCTCATTTTAATCTGCTTGCGGTTCAGATTATGAATTTGTTAAAAGCTTGTATTGGAAAAAATATTTTTCAACCAAAATCTTATATAAAACATATTCGCGGAAATTTCATGAAAATATGTTCAGTGGTTTTTAAGTTATAGATGTACAAACAAACAATAAAAAAAATTAAAAACTGCTTTAACTGCTTTATGTTTAGTTGCTCTGGCTGATTTTTTTCCGAAAATCTTCGAAGTACAGATTTTTTGGATTCTACGAATTTATTATACGTATAGAGATCACAATGAACGTATAATAGTATAGGATCCCGATATAGAACGACCTTCACCGAGATGTTTATATGATGAAACGTATTTTAACGGGATCTTAGACTATAAAACTCGCGCTCAATTGCAAACGCCCTAACAGGGCTCATGTACCCACCTACCATATTATTTAAGACCTGAATGCAATCAATAAATGAATTGTCCTTAGACATAATTATAATTAGTGTTCTGTGACTATGGTATCTTTTTTTAATCTGTAATTTAATAACGTAATTGGTGTAAACCGTGTAATTAAACTGAAATAAATTGAATTGTGAATTATGAATATTTTGGACTTCAGACTGCGTTAAAAAAGGCCGATGTTATGCATATGACATATCAATCAATCAATCAAAAGTTCTTTATTCAATTTTGTCTTCACAGACGCACTTATGAACGTCAATTATTACAATGACTCTACCACCGTATCGGAAAAAGAACCACTACTCAGAAGATACGGCAAGAAACTGAGGGGCATATTTTTTAGAACTTTTGTTACAATATTTTATGTTTGTTTTTGACAATATTATTTTTCTTATGTGCCAGTTGGCTACTTGGCAGAAGCGGAATGTTCCATGCATCTTTGTCTTCTATGTAATTACTAACTGCATAGTATGCTTTTTTCATTAGAATATTTTTCACACTCAATTTGAATCTACTTTCTGTGAGCTCCGTTATACATTTTGGAATTTTATTGTAAAAACGTACACAATTGCCCATAAAGGACTTATTCGTTTTACTCAGCCTAAACCTAGGTATTGCAATTCTATCCTTATTTCTAGTGTTTATGTTGTGGTGGTCACTATTCACCTTGAATTTGTGCAGATTTTTACGAACATAATTTTTTTTTTCTAACCTATGCTGTCCCATTGCTGAGCAAAGGTCTCCCCCAAGTCTCTCCAGCCATCTCTATCCTGCGCCACCTCGCAGCCTTCTTGGTATGCATCCAGATCGTCCCTCCATCTTCTTAACATACATTATATTTTCATAAATATACAGAGAAGGTAAAGTTAATACATTAATTTGTTTAAAGACTTCTCTTAATAATTCGCGAGGACCCAACTCATAAATAGCGCGAACCGCCCGCTTGTGTAAAATAAAAATAGCTTCTATATCCGCGGCAGACCCCCACAGCAAAATGCCATATGACATTAAGCTGTGGAAGTATGCAAAGTAAACTAATCGAGCCGTAGCTTTATCCGTTAATTGCCTAATTTTACTAACCGCGTGTGCAGCAGAACTAAGTTTTCCTGATAGAGCATCGATATGAGGACCCCACTGCAACTTAGAGTCTATGCCTATACCTAGGAATACCGTCGCCTTGTCTGGTCTCATATAATATGAAGTTCTTTAACAGATTAATTGCGAATATTGAACATAATAATACTTATATGGCTCGGCAATGTGGACTACGACAATGTGGAAGACTTATTATTTAATTATTGAATATCGCACACACTCACCGCTACCACACACATATACGAATACACAAATCACATACACTCACACACCCTCACATACCATCACACACACCCTCTCACACACATCCTCATACACACATACATATTCAACACCCACAACCACACACTCACATAAACTTAGCATGTTTTATTAATTTTTTTCTTAATATTCTCTTTGTCTATTTAACTATGTATTCATTTTTGGCATTTTTATATATCTAAATTGGGAGAAGGAGCTAGTCCTTGAAACACAGCGTCAAGCTACGTCGAGGGCTAGAGACTTCAATCATAATTTGTAACACTTACTATGTCAATAAATAAATTTTTATGTTATGTTATGTTATGTTATAAGGATACGTTTGTTGTTTTTATGGTGTGTATAATTTTAATAAATTATAGCTGCAACGATCACACAACGCTGCTTGGAGATACAATAAATGCCTAGGTATTATATAAAAATTACTGCAAGTTGAACCGTAATGTTAATTAATGATTTGACAGTTTATTATAATGACAGCCTCTGTGGTGTAGTGGTTGAGCAGGTTGGCTCAAATCTCATACACCACTGAAGATGCGGGTTCGATTCCCGCGACGGGACAAATGTTTGTGCACAGAAAAAAACAGCGCAAGCGTTCGTTTCGCGTCCTCATAGTTCCTGGCTCCCTAGATACAGGGAATCCTAGTTAGGGGCCAAGATCTATGTATGTGATCGTTGGGCGTTATTTATTATTCATACTGTATTCCCTAAATTTAAGATTTAGTGTTTTATAAATTTGATATATATGTTAGTCTCTAAGGTATTTGTGATACGGGCCTCTGATATGATTACTCTGTGTTTTTTATTAATGCCTGAAATAAATGATATTATTTATTTATATATACGGATTTTTTGTTCATAATTACTTTTTGAATATAGGTAAGACAAATAACTGTAAAAAATGTTTCTTTGCTTCTTTATTATTAAATAGTTTACCTGTACCTAGTCCAGAGGAAGGAATCGTAGTAGCTGTAACACAAGGTATTCTAGTACGGCTACTAACGACACTTCTATCTGTACATATATTTAATACTCATTGTTTGTTTATGTGTTAAGATCAGTAATTAAATTTGAAGAAAAATGTACTTGTATTATTTTTGGTAAATGATTAAATGATGGATCATATTAATATGTCTTTTTTAAATAAATAATTTGTAGGTTTTGTAGACAAGACCAACTGTTATATAATTAATTTTTAGAAAAAAACAAAAACCGACGTCAATGTATCTCCGAAGTCCAAGGTCACATATCGATGAAATTTGTATGGGACCACTTCGTAGCTATATTGAACCCGACGCAAAAAGAATTTTTCAAATCGGTTCATAAATGACGGAGTTCTGAGGTAACAAAAAAAAAAAATACAATCGAACAGAGAACCTCTTCCTTTTTTGAAGTCGGTTAAAAAATAAAAGATCTTCAAACAATAAGAAGGCACCTATATAAGTAGTGCTTAGGACTATTACGTATTCTCATGAATTTGAATGTAGGTGGATAGCCGGGTCCACACGACAAAATCACGATTCAAACGCTCGGTTGGTGTGAATGCGTCTCGTACGATTCAAACGACAAAAGAACGAGACGTTACGTAGTATCTAACTAGTAAGTAATCTGTGACGACAAACCAAACGACGCAAATGTGCGATCGTGGATCGGCCGGTGTGGACCCGGTGTGGCTAATGGCTTTTAATTATTTTTGTTTTTTGTTAACTAGCCTTACTGTCTCACTTCTGGGCAAAGGCCTCCCCCAATTCCTTCCACCTGTCTCGCTCCTGCGCCACCTCATACCAATTTTCTTGGTGTGCTTCTAGATCGTCTCGCCATCTTTTTCTAGGTCGGCCTCGGCGACGTTGTGCCTTTTCAGGGATCCATTGTGTGGTAATATTTTAATTAATTTTATTATTTTAAATAAAATTAATTAAAATAATATTTTAGGTGGACGCGCCTCATTTTCACCACGTTTTTATTGAATAACGTACCAAAATGCGATATATATACTGCGTTCGTAAATTTTTAGTCTTCATTGCTTGCGCATCTTATCGGCTGATTACTGTAGGTACATCAGGAGTATATAGACTTGTTAATCTTTTAGACATGCTATACTTGTTGGATACTTTATAGGTACTTGTATAAATACATAATTTGTGACATATTTGATGTGAAGGTCAACACAAACTCGTGTTAGGTCTCTCGTAAGCTGGAGGCCGACTGGGTAGGTTACACCGCTTTGCCAGTTATTCTGCCGTCAAGCAGTAGTGCGCAAGCATAACTGTGATCCGGTTTGAAAGGCACTGTAGAGCGAGTGTTAAAATCCATACATAACTTAAGAAAGTCAGTGGTGCGGGGCCAGTCCCCTGGCCAAAACTCCAATTCCCGAATTTTCGATTTTCCGATTTGTTAATTGCTGGTCGCATTCCGATTCGAACTCTGGTGCGGCGGATCGAATGTCGTACGTGCTACCACTGAGCCTCATCGCTCTTTAGCCACATTCGCTCGCGCTCGGTCATGTCTAATCGTTATCAACTCTTCACACAAATAATTCCAAGGAACTGATAAGGAGTCGTCAATACCTCAATATTCCACACTTACTATCAGTCATAGTTCGTCTCCAACTAAATATATACCTACGGCTATGTATGAATAATAAGAAATATTAAATACCTAATAAGGTGGTTAGCAAAAGTTAGTGAAAATCGTGGAAATGTGAAGTGTTTTAAAAAATGCCGTATTCTAGAGGTAAGTTATTGCTTGATTTTTGTTTATTTTATTTTGTTGTTGTCAATTTATTGTGTGAAAACCTCAAACATCGTGTGTGAAACCGGATTGAGACAGATACAGATGCGCCACTTGTTCTATTAGGTACCTACTTTTTCTTTTAGTGGTGGTTCTTTTTCCGATACGGTGGTAGTCATTGTAATAAATGACGTTCATAAGTGCGTCTGTGATCCAAAACTGAAAAAAGACCATTTGGTCTTTGAGCTTTGAACTTTTTTTATAACCAAATTGGAAAACGTTTCTGCACCGCAGTCACCTGATGGAAAGTGACGACGCGGTCGACGATGGATCATGCTTGTGTAGAAGATACCGATAAACTCGAGACTTGAAGACACCTAGATTATAAGAATCGGGAACGAAGACGCGAGAGGAATGTCAACCACGAACGGATGCGGAGTTTCCGTATGTCTTGTTGTCAGACGGTGGGAAGGAGATAGAGGAATTAGCTCGTATAATTCCATCGCACACTCACCGTGATGAATCTTGTAAAACAACAGCTTGCTTTCAACTCTACTACGAGTAGGTATATTTTGATATTGAATGCATTAGCGCATGCCAAATCGAATTAGAGATTTATGAGAGCGAGTGTGGCTCAGCGAGAGCGAGTGTGGCTCAGTTGGGAGTACGTGCGACTTTCGATCTGACGCACCCGAGTTCGAATCTCGCTGGCCTCGCACCACTGACTTTCTTTAGTTACCATCAGGTGAGATATTGGTCGAACGTAAGCCGTAACGTATTAAAAAATATAACAAAAAACAAACTTCAATTCTGATGAATCTTCGAACTCTAAAATCGAATATTGATGAAATTGATATGGGACCACCTTGAAGCTATACTGGCAAAAAATATTTTCCAAATCAGTTTATAAATGACGGAGTTTTGAGGTAACAAATATAAAAAAATCATTATTTTCCTCCATATTTGAAGTCGGTTAAAAACAGGGAGAAGCACCATGTTTGATATTACTTATTATTAATTATTATTTTAGCCCTTAGTGTCCCACTGCCTTGCAAAGGCCTCCCCCCATTCTTTCCGCACGTCCCTATCTTGCGCCAGTTGCGGCCAGTAAGGACAAAATTTGTCGAGCTCGTCCCGCCATCTCCTTCTCGGACTGCTGCACCGTCTTCTTGCGATTACTTATTACAAGGAAAAAAATATTGGTAAATACAGAGACTGGATAAATAGGCCAATACGTCATTTAAAAGTATTATATGACGTTTTCTTGCATTCATAGTTGTTCTAGAACATTGCTGTATGCATATGTAGTTGCAGGTAGTCATGGGTAAGAGGAGATGATTCATAAAAAAGTAGTAAAGTACCCAGCATCGAGGACACAAACTATTGGACGGGTAATAACTGCCGTTAATACTGTCAGTATATCAGTGAAATATCACAAGCTGCGCCCCGCCGTTTCCCGGGATAAAAAGTAGCCTATATATGTTAATCCAGGATATAAGTTATCTTTATTCTGAAATTCACTCAAATCAAACAGCATAAAGAAGTAACAAACACTTACATACAATCTTTTGCATTATTCGTAAAAGATATCGGCGATTTGATGGTATGTGGTATAGTGATTGGGCAGGTTGGCTCAAATCTCATACACCACCAACATTGCGGTTTCGTTTCCCGCGACGGAACAAATGTTTGTGCACAGAAAACAAAACGCAAGCATTTTTTTCTTGTCTGGGTATTGTGGGACCATGGTTATAGTTTCTCGTTCCCTAGATAGGAACAGGGAATCCTAGTTAAGGGTGAGGATATATGTAAGGATGTGATCGATGATTTAATAAAAAATAATAAAACCATTAGGCAATATTTCTTACGATCCCACGCTGAGCTTTTGAGATCTCAGTAACTTAGTCCAGTCCATACTTTGATTTGCCCTCTAGGACCTTATGAATTCGTTTTTTATTATTTATTTTAATATAACTGAATGACGAGACGACCAGGTCGTTTACTTGATAGTAGCCACAACAGCAACACCCAGAACATTGTTTACCAAATCCTGCGAGACACTGCAGTGCGCTCATCTTAAGTATCATAATGACCAGTAATTATTTTTTTATTAATTTATACAGCAAATGTCTATTTTATCTTTTTTTTACTTTTCCTGTTTTAGGATACTAGAATTTGATTTAGAAACGGGATATTTACCGTGTATTTGTTTTGTTTGAGTTCTCGATATTTCGGCACTGTTACAAGCACCATGATCACGAAGATACTCAAATATCGTTACTAAATCGAATTCTAGTGTCAGTGACCATTATAGGTTAAAACATATGTTTTAGGATACTACTCTCATAAAGAAAAAAATAAAAAAGACAACTGAACAGAGAACGTTTTCCGTTTTTGAAGTCAGTTAAAATGCCCTAAAAAGGTACAAGGCCTTTTTACTACTACGTCGTCGGTCAATAATTAGCGGCCTATATTATATTATATATATTATTATATATTATATATATTGCCCGTCTTAGAGGTAGTGATCGACGCTTCAATTATATGACCTTCGGTAGTTTGCTGACTTCTTTAGGATGACGATGACACGTGAGAAATATGTTAATTATGTTTGTCTTACCTCAGTGCACGGCAGGTTTTTGGAATAGACAGTGTTTTACAGTTTTTTAAATTATTCCATAAAAATTGAGTGTTAGATTTTATTTCCAGAAATGTGATCATTCCTATTTTTATAAAGTGTTAGAGTACTAATAAATAAAAAGATGAAAATCACATTTAAGAATTTTGTTTATTAAAAAAATGGCCGAAATTAACGGGTAAAACAGGTTTTCAAAAACGAATTGTGTTTATATTTTTAAAACCACTATAATACCTACACCTGAGTGAAGTGCAATGTGTACTAAACTGTTCTCCTCTTTATTTGAAGGTATTTAGTTTGATAAGTTTTATTCTAGGACGTTCATAATATATAAAATGACGAACAGGTCGCTTGCTTTATGGTAACCGCCATACATACGAATCATACATTCTTATGTATACATACATACATGTTAACAGTGTCACACGGAACTTTCTACAAACTTCTCAAAACATTTCTGTAGTTTCCCAACATAATTATTTTATTTTATCCTCTTCTCCATTGCTCACAAACTGTAATACTGCGAGGTGGTGGTCTCAGCTTATTCCTGCAGCTGTGGGTGGGGTGCCGTGTACCGAGATACAAGTTTATACTTAGTTTGGGAACGGTGACCACCATCTCCACGGTGTAAGTTTGGGCTGGTCAGCCTCAGGTTTATAAAATAATACAAAGTACATAATTGTTAATATTCCACCGATAT